>OX411307.1:132467111-133067111 GCA_948150685.1 Rhaphigaster nebulosa
CCCCTATTTGGAAGGGAGGTTGATACCCTGTAAACCCTGCAGGTATTTCCAGTTGGCCTATAAGAAACATATTTACCAAGTTTCATACAAATCCACCAACTTGTTTAGATGTGGTACTGAACTCCCCCTCTCAAAAAAATAACAATAAAAAATGTAGGGGGCTAATTTGTACCCCAAAAAAATGTTTAGTCCGCCATTGATATTATTTTCAGTAGCCTACAGACAACTCAGTCAGTAAAAAAAAAATCAGTTTTAATTGTGTTTTTTTTCTTCAAAATTTAAACATATAATTACTTTTAATGAATGATATATGAGTTTTAATGATATATTATATTTGCTATATATTAAAATTCATCAATTAATTCTCTTAATATTTTAATTAAACTGAATTATGCCAACATTATTAAATTTTAATAATGATGTGAAGTTTTGCAGACCGATTTTTCTAATGAAATTTTATCATGTTCCCAATAATCAATAAATTTGTTACCCATCGTACATCATATCTTTTATTTATTCAACTTCTTTTGCGCAACGTTTCTGTAATATATCAATATATATTCCCCCGCTGTTGATAATGAGGAGAGAAGACATGAACTTTAAGAATAAATAAAATCATTAAAAAGCAAAATTTTAAAATTATGACATTGATATAAGTTGACAAATAAAGAATTAGTTTAAGCTACAAAGCTAACGATTAAGGACATGGGACACTGAAAATAGACAGAACAGTACGAAACGTTGTGTAAAAGAAGTTGAATGAATAAATGATATGAAGTATGATGGGTAGACAATTTATTCTTGAATATCAATAATCAATTATAAAAAAAGAAGTATAATTTCATTTATTAGGTTATTTTGAATTTAAGGGGTTTAATATCCTTAAAAATATGGTTATTACTATCCCTATTTTCATTGTATATAATTATGTAGGTTCAGCAGTTTGTTCAATGCAATCTGTTTTTCATGTTTTTTTACTGAAACGAAGTGGAATGGAATAATAAATATTTCGTTTTGTATTTTTTAACCGTTCTTTGTGTTGTATTTTCCGATATGAAGTACAACAACTTCTCTAAGGAGAATATGAGCTTATAACAAGTTAAATTATAATTCACAATTCAAACTTCAACAACTATTTTCTTCGCTATATTTTTTACAAACAAAAGCTGAAAGGTCGATTTTAAAGAGATAGAGACCAGAAGACTCGTTCACTAAATAAACATGATCTATTAAATATCACCACACTTAGGGATGGCCTTCAGACTCGTTAGATATAAAAGCTTAAAACTAGTTTTCCTTTTATTATTTTTTTTCCCCCCTTAAGGAAAACAACTGTGGGAGTATCCTAATAACATTCATTGAAGTAACCTGGTGGTTGTAAGTCTAATTAATACAACACATGTGAGTAAGCAGCAACATACGAGAAGTGTAAAGACGAAAGTAAATTATCTATCTACTAAAGTTAATTGTAGGTGGTAATTGGTAACTGGCCGTAAGAAACATGTCATAAAAATTAAATTACGTCAACAAAATTAAATAAATCAAGGAGTGCAAAGGAGCGACAATTTGCTCGTTGTATTGGATTCAGGAGAAAGCTTATACTATAAAACCGAAATGAAGTAGAAAACTATGCCACTTTTTGAAATCAAGCTAAGTATCGCTATATTCTGACACACAACTATAAAAAATTAAATTATCGATTAAAACGAAAATCCAAGCATAGTTACCAAACAGTAAATTATCATTCCTGAAAGAAATTATTGGACGTGAACTTCATAAATATGTTTACATTATAAATGTAACAAAGAGATTCACTAAGTCATAGAACTCCCACGTTAGTATTCTTTGTATCCAAGGAAAGTTATAAGGAGATTTGGCATTCAGAAAATATTTTATACAATAGCCAAGATTGTATAGCCCAGAGATAAAAGTTTATAAAATGTCTACAATTAACTCCCTAGCGATGCGGGGACATTTCATGTCATCTAACAATTATGCCAGCACATCATTGCACCAAAGCCAAGATGCTCCTCTTGCGCCCAGCTGTTGTCAAGTCCAAGTTGTTTAAGGTCAAACCCCTTTCTTCAAGGCAAGGAATGCCTCTTTCATGGCCGAAAAAACTTCTTCCCATGACATCCAAATCATCAACGAACCCGAGTATCTGGGTGTCCGGTGAAATATTGTTCCGCCAATTGAATTCCCGATCTACTGGCCAGATTAATGAGAAGACATGCTCAGCAGTCGCCCTGTCTCAGGCCTTTAACTGTTAACTGTATTGTTGAGTTGACGATTTAACGCAAGGGATATTACAGTACGTCACAGTTTAGTTTACAACCTTCTACAGAAACATTTGAGTGAGAAGGCTCGTCGCAAGGACGGTTTAAATCACTGAGAAAATATACAAAACATAACTAATACTTATTTACTAATAACACTTCGTTTGAATAAGAAATATGGGAAAAAGACCATAGCAAACAATTGCTGCACAAACAAGAATACAATAACAATACATATGGTAATAAACCGTGAAGGCTATTGAGGTTATTAACCCTCTAAATTACACCTGATAAATTAATAAATTAAGTTAATTTAAAAAAAATTCTCTCCCCTCAAAACAAGAATAATAAACGTTAATCTAAAGTTAGCCTAATTAAATTTGTATAGTGCACTTTTTTCCACGGATATGAGGATGTCATGACAACGCTTACGGATACATTCGTACGCGAGCTTTTTTATTATACAGATATACAGTTACTTATTTTCCGAGATATTAGAGATATTTCCAAAATTTCAGTTAAGAATGAGTGTTCATCACTGTCAGACCAGCTTCATCTGACACATTATAATATCTCATGTTGGTAGTACTGATAAGATAAGCATGATGTTCTTAGATATCCGCACCGGTCTTAGGATGAAGAATTCGATAATAGTTCGATAATGTCAAAAATGTTAAAGGGTTGTTAAGAAACGCCGGACAATTAAGAAAAAAAAGGACACTTACAATTAGTATAATAATTACCAATACATTTTTGAATAAGAAGCGATAAGTAAAAAGCTATTTAAGTTAGTTGATTCCCAATTGCAGCATCGTAAACTAGACAAAAAGTTCTTAAAAAATAAATAGAATTTGTCTTTGTTAAATTCATTTGAAGGGGACTTTCGACGACCTGAATTGCGCTAAGTTCTATTTTTAGTAAAACCATGGATTACTCGCGATTTTTTATTTGCCTTCTACTGGACTACCTATTTTCCATTAGATTAATTAGATTGAGATCTTTTGCAGAAGCTGGAATTCGCCTCCAATTTTGTGAAAAAATCATGAAAAATTTAAATTTACTCCTTACCTGTTCGGAATTGACTCAAATGAACATTTTTGATGCAAATGAGGTGTGAAATCACCTCCTGGCCTATGGTCCGCTTAACCTGATACACCCTGTGTATTGTTTTTGTGACTTTTGTTTTATGTCCAAGTATGTTGTTCTGAAGAGACCTAGTCCCAGAAATTTTTATCTATCTATATGATCGAATATCACTGATTATTATTATGTCTTTTGGCCATCAGCGATATTTGCATTTCTGTAAACCCATTTTAATCATAAGAGGCAATGACCCAGAATATTCTTTTTCTAATTATAATTTTTCATACCAATTAATACAAATTATAAACACGCCAAATTAGTTCGACGGTTCCAATTCTTGTAGTTTTAAATAAATTATTCGCTAGGTGCACCTTCGTACTCTTATCAATTTCATGTTTGTTACGAAAGTACATAGACAACATGTTTTGGTGAATAAGGGCTGGTTGAAAGACCTCTTATGACCAAATTTTAATTTTAAAGAGTGGATGCTTTTTTGACATGTCAGTCCAAATGGCAATTCAACGATAGACAGAAACATAGAAATGGAAGGCTATTGCTTCGAAATAGTGAAAACGTTTACTTACCTAGGGGCGGAGATTTGTCAAGAAAATAGAATAACTGCAGAGATCGTTAAAAGAATGCTGGCAGGTAACCGCGCCTATTACGCCAATATTAAACTTTTTATTATTATTAAATCTCCTCCTCAAAAAAAAATTTAAATCCCCGGAAAAAAAATTCTGCGTACGCCCCTGACGCAAGGAACAAATCACGCTAAATTTTTAATCTGTAAAACATTCATAAAACTGTAGATACTAACAAATGGTCCCATATGTAGAAACATACAAGTTCTAGTTTAATTACATCATGTTCGTCGTGAGACTTGATTTTGAAAATTAAGAGATATTAATGATAGTAAACATAGAAGAACATTAAAATAAATTTTATTTGAATGATTGGATTTTGTTTTGTTAAAGATTAACTTAGAATTCAATCGATCAGAAGTAAAGTAAATATGCTAGGTAGATTATTGACTAAGGGATATGTGTTCCTCACTGATACAGCTCTACACCTATCTTATGGATACATCTCAATCTATAATTAGGATTTAGTTTTTTTTTCTTTGAGAAATCCTACTTATCAAACAAAGTATAGAGCTTCCTCTAATTCATGGAATTCTATTAACTTAACTACAGTTGGCTCTTAATAATTATCATATTAATAATTATTATTATTGTAACAAACTAAAATTCTATTTTACACTCTTATCAACTGCTGGGCATTATTTAATCTGGCGGTGGGAAACTAGGCATCCGATAAGCATGATACTAGCTAATACCTCATAAATATATATATATATATATATATATATATATATATATTATATATATATATATATATATAAATTAAAAATCACATTCTATCAGTTTAGGTACCTAACTTTGCTCTAAGATAACTTAATTGGATTTTATTGGAAGCCAATATATTTTTAAATTATATATTACTCATCAATCATATCGTCGAGTTATAGGGAAATGTGATCAAACGACATTTTTGCGAAGATGATGTTTTCTGCTACATACTTGTGGCCGAACCAAATTTACGCTTCAGTATTGACAAAATTGTGAAATTATCAATAATTGAGGAGTGTTCTATGATGGATTGAATTTGAGACGGAAGTTCAAAACTGCATCTAAAGGCTATTCAGTTTGTTTTCAAAACCTATTTTTTCGTCTGTCAAATAGGGATTCAAAATCATCCTTTTCTATGAAAACATGAAATTTGCCCATACTAATTATTTGACTTTTACTTTCAAAAGTTGATTTATATAATAGCTCTCCCCATGGCTGCTTGATACCCTTTTCCTTCAAAACGCCACTTATCCAAAAATAATTTATATTGCCATATTTTCCTTTATAGTAAACTTCAAATCCTTAGAGGTAGGCGGAATGATTTAGCAAGGTTTGATTTGCCATTTTATTTTGAATCGAAAGATGGCACTGCAGACCAATTCGTTAGCAGACCAATGATCTCGTGAGATAAGAAGAAACTCGCATTAAAATATATTTAAAAATAAAAAGGGGTAGCGAAAACTGACCTACCCCACCCATCCCCAGTGGTATCTAATCCCGGCTAGTGAGAATATTCGAGTAAAATTCTCGGTAATCGTTACTTAAGAGTACTTTTTGCCCATCTCTAGTTACAGATATCACATTTGTGCACTTTAATTTAAAATCAGGAATTTTTTTTAATAAATTAAAAGTCTTAACCAATGAATATTGGTAAAATTTATCAGTTAGCATAAGTAGCATAGAAAGGCGTGTATCAGAGATGGGAGACACCGTTCTTTTCGGTGAATAGTTCATTTAGAGATCTTAGCATTTACGAACCCAGTACATTGACCTAGTTCAAAAAGAACATAAGTTAGTTCACTGCTGGCAAGCGGTGGGCAAAATCGTTCTTTTGAAGGAACCGTTTCTTTTGGGGCAATTCTTTAATGAACTACATAGTTCATTTTTAATTTTAAGCTACCAATAAATAAGAAAAATTATAAAAATCCTTAAACAGATAAATCATCAGGCAAAATTTAATGGTTTACAAAAATTAAATGGCCTTTGGGAATAAAACCCAGTGTGGGAAATTTTATGGTGTATTTTAATACCGTATAATATTAATATACTGGTATATTGAACCCTCACCTCCCTCTGATGTTTTGATTAGAATAATTTATTTTACAAAAATGTTCTTGAACAAAATAAAACATTATTTTTATGCGAATTTCTTAGTTTGTAGTTATTTATTTTATAAAATCATAAACTCTATATTTTTTTTCTGATTTGCCATTTAAGTGTTGTGTAGTGATTTATTCGCTTCGATGTGTTCTAGCATTCTGTCATCGCTTTCCATACCTCAAATACAATGTTATTTTCTATTAATTTTTAATTTTTTGGAAGTTTTTATAAATGCCTTTATACTTCATTATTCTGTATTTATTTCTTGAAATAAATACAGAATAATGGAGTATGAAGGCATTAATATACCCTTCCAAAAAAAAAGGAAAATTGATAGAAATACTTTTAAAGCCTTCAAGAAAAGAAAAAAAACAAAAAAGAAATGTTCTGTATTATATAATTCATTCAGCTTTGGTGAGTGCCAACATGTATTTGATCTCTTTTCTTAATTAAATTCAAAATTCATAAATTTTTGTAATACTAATTTATATTACTTATAATTTAACATGTATAAGTAGTTAAATTTGAATTTAAAATTATAAATATGTAAATTCTAAATTAAAATTTATAAATATTTATCATTCAAAACGAAAGGTCAATTAGGAAACATATGTATTTTAATATAATAATTCGAAACTGTATTTTAAATTGCTCATATTTGAATGTTTTTAGAACTGAAGATGAATGTATAACATTCAAAACTAGTTTTCAATAAAAACAAATTTATAGAAGTGGCAAATCATTTATCAATCCTTAAAAAAATAACAGTCAATTAAAAATGTTATTTCCAATTTACGATTACTATGTTCGTAAATGAAAAAGATTTTATTTGACAAGTTTTGTTTGTAAAATTTGAAATTATGAATAATTTAAAAACTTTGATCTCATATTTATTACTTTTTAAACGACATAGTAGATTAAAACTTACGTAAGGCAGTTTTTAGCTCTTTCCAATGGTGAACTATTTTTCGAAGTCTATGAATCATTTGAAATCATAAGAGTTTTAGTATGTTAAGATAATGAATTTAATATATATCCCTAAGGAAGGATTATTAACAAAAAAATTGTATTTTTTCATAAACTTTTGAGCTATGCTAATCAACGAATGATGGACAAACGTACAGTTTTATTATATATTATCTGACATTTTTTTTTTTGTAGTTTAGTTGGAGTTCAAGAGTAAACTTATATATATATATATATATATATATATATATATATATATATATATATATATATATATATATATATATATAGTTTATAACTAATAAAACTCATGCGACATGTATGAATCCGTATTATATTCAAAATCAGTATTTGAAATATGTTTATAAACAAAAAAATGGATGTACATTATTGATAATAATAGTTCAATTGACATTTTACAATCTGTTTCTTTATCTTGAATGCGTAGTTTATTCATGATTGCAAACTAGAAGCTTGATTATTGTGAGTACACCAGACCAATAAACGTCCATTTCTGAGACATTAATTAGAGGTAAAGCTTTTTTTTACTTTTTGTAGAAACAAAATTCATATATTGTACTTACCAATAAAGTAATAATATAAATTCTGTTCAATATTAAACTTTTTCCTAACCAAATTAACTGTTTTTCCAGTATAATTAGTCGGGTTTTTTTCCAGCTAAAATGTTTACCCAACTGGTTTAACCATAATAAAATAAAAAAAAAAAAATGAGGCTTGAAAATCTAAATAATGAAGCCATATTTTAATTTTAAAATATTGTTTTTGAAAAATTATAAAAATATGAGTAATTAAAAACAAATCTTTCATAAAATTATAATTAACTGCCCAACTTCAAAGTAAGGAATATTTTTGTCCTGAAACAAATATTTTTTTATGATAATTAGCAAAATAATGTATTACTGAAACATGTTTACCTTTCTTGAACCCCACTTTCGCATCCAAATTACAAATTAGGATTTAATATAATTTATTTTGATTAAGATTAAATTAGGAGAAATTCATTCATTTTTAAATGAAAACGACTAATCAGAATGATAAAACGGTTAATTAGCTAGGAAAAAGGTTTATATTTAGGTACATCTTTATATTAAAGTTTTATTAAAATGTCTGGTGAAATGTTATATTTGTTTGGCATGAGACCAGACCTATACCTATAGCATTTTCCAGCATACTTAAACTTTTTTTTTTGTATCTATTAGCCTCTCTGTTATTAAAAGTTTTTTTGTTTTTTTAAATCTCAAAGCCTATTGAAAATTTAATTTGGAAATCATCGAAAGAGAACATTTTATATTGATACACAGCATTTTTGCGATTTCCCAAAGATTCAGTAAAGTGGACAAGAAACGTTTTTAAATTCCATTACTCATTTTTTCTTAAACAAATAAATAACCTTTTTTTCCCAAAAAATATTAACCTTTTTGCCAGCCTTATCAAACTTTTTCCCTATTTAATGCTATCAATAATAAATCATATCGTCTCAGCTTGTGCTTTGGGTACCAAAGGAGGGATTGAAGAATAATAATAAACAATGTAGAATATTTGCTCAGTTTTTAATTTCTTTTTTATAATCTTCTATCCAAATTACTTAGAAATTTTTTATATTATACATTTTCGTATGTTGATACGCCCAGTATGAAGTAGTTATTTGATCAACATGGGTAAAAGCGATTATACTGAGGATTTCGACGCACTATCTCGATCCATTCTTACACATTTAAAAAAATAAATAGTTTTAATGATTAAACTTGAGATTTTTAAAAAGTTTAAATTTACCTATTATAAAATTTCATTTATTTTACAAAAATAGAAATTCAAATATTGGCCTCTTTATTTACATTTTATAGTCTAATCACCAATTATATTTTATAATATGATTGAATAAATGAAATATTGGTGAAAACGTTTCAAATTGAATAAAAAAAATATAGGGAAAAGTTTCTATTTCTTTTGTATCTATTAGTCTCTCTGTGGTTAAAAGATATTTCTTTTTTTTTTTTTTTGACATCTCAAAGCCTGTTGTGATTACACAAAGATTCAGTAAAATGGACAAGAGACGTTTAGAAATTAAACTAATCATTTTTCCTGACAAATTAAACCTTTTTGTTAGGTGAATCAAACTTTTAGAGAGATAAAGCTGTACGCCAGAGATTAACTGTCGTATGTCCAAATTTGCTGCATTTGATTTTACTATTGTATTTGCATAATTCTGGCCATATTTTCCGAGTATAAGTATAAGCTTGTGCTTCATCGTATATCGTAAATGAGCTAAGAAGATATATTTTTTTTTTGTCGAAATTTATTAGGAAATTCGTTGTTAATTAAAAAGATGAGCATATCGAATTTCCAACAAATGATTTATTATGTTCATATAGTAATGTAATATATAAAGCCAGCGTTTCGGGGATATGCCTCCATCATCAGGATATATTTCTGAAAGTTAAACAATAAAATATACCTACACAACATATAACATAAATATAAATTACATCCAAAACAAAAATAAAATCTAATAATATCTACATACAGTACACACTCATTTAATTAATTAGCTGCCTTGTTTGCTTGCATAAATGTAATTATCACTAGATAAATTAATATTTTGCTGCATCGTTAAAATTAACGCTACAACTAAGCTATCAGCTCATATTTGTCTATTTCATTTTATTAAAATAATCCTATTGAGACTTTGTCATCTTTAAATTGCTTACTATGTAGTTTAAATACTCATCCTTAAACACAAACATTTTATTTTGAATATTATTATCATTATAAATATGTAAAAGAAATATGTCCTGATAGTGGGGGCACATACCCGAAACGTCGGCATTATTATAAGGTAATGATATGAACATGATAAATAATTTGTTGGAAAATCAATATTGCTCAAACTTTTAACTAAAAAGATTGTAAAATATGCAAAACTTCAAATATAAAGATTGACTTCTGTCTAAAACAAGTGATACGGTGCGATATGAAACTTCATTATTTGCTCTCCTACAAAATTTTGAAAATGTTACATACGACAGTTTACATCTGAGATACAGAAATATCCTTTTTTCCAAAAATATTAATTTTCTTGCAAGCCTTTTTTTTTTTTTTTTTTTTTTTTTTTTTTAGTACTACACATAAATCATATTAGCTCAGCTTGTGCGTTGGGTAACATAGGAGATACAAGAACGATAGATATATAGCAAATAGAATATTTGCTCAGTTATTAATGTTTAAAATTTTATTATATATATATATATATATATATATATATATATATATATATATATATATATATATATATATATATATATATATATATATATATATATATATATATATATATATATGTATATTATGTTGATACACCCAGTATGCAGTTTTCTCATCAAAATGGGTAAAAGCGGCAATACTTGGGAATTCGACACACTATCTCGGTCCATTCCTCTACATTAAACAAAAAATGGTTACAATCATTACACTCCAGGTCTAGCCCAATTTATTTCAAAAAGTTTATATATACCTAATTTAAATTTTTTATTATTTTTACAAAAATAAAAATTTAAATTCAAATTTCGGCTCCTTTTTCAGATTTTAGTGTCTCTATTCACCAATTATATTTTATAATATGATTGAATAAATGAAAGAGTTGAAAACACTTTTCAATTTGAATCTTAATTAATTAATTTTGTTCAAAGTCTTTCATATTTTTTTTTCAAATTGAACGTTGTGGTGAACTAATACTTTATTTATTTTTAAATTATAAATAATCGCATATTTCATTAACGTTTCGTACCTTTTTATCTCCATCTTCAGAATGAAATAATTTTGAAATTATATATACATATTAATTTCGTCGATATTAAATTAGTTGGTGAAGACACTTAAAATTATTAAAGGATTATTCTATATTCAATCCTTGTCATCTCATTCTGAAGATAGGGTGAAAAAAAACCCGAAACGATAATGAAATATGCAATCAATTATTTAAAAAAAATTAATATATAATAATGGATAGTATTAGTTCACCACAGCCTTCAGTTTCAATTTGAATAAGAAAAAATACTAATAAAATTGGTAAAACGATAACTTTGGTTTAAAAAAAAAAAAGTTAATTTGTCTAGCAAAAAGTTCAATTTTTCTGGCAGATAGTTTAATGATCCTGGAAAATGCTATGGATTAAATTATATTTTTCTATATTGGGTGAGAGGCGGTTGTGACTCACCACCAGTTGGAGGCGGCGGCAGGGGCGATGAGGAACAAGAGGAGCGACGCGGCGAACATGCCTGCCACAACTGAGGAGCCCGAGGAGGCCTGCTAAGGGTGGCAGCCCTCCCCTCCTGCGTCTTTATTGCCGCTCGTAATTCCAACGCTTATCGCTGGCTCCCTCCCCTAGAACCCTCTGTCCATATATGTTAGTTCCTTAGGAACCGCTTGGTTTTATTAAGATAATAACAGTGGGTCGGCTAGAAACTCGAATACGTAGGCAGTGTCACTCTTCGGATCAAGCTCAACATCTTCATTGTAATAAGGACCAGGAACATTTCAAAACGCGTATGACAAATTTTATTTTATTTACATGAATAATATTAATAATCATTATTACAATAATGGATTAGTTAGTTTTTGATAACTGATTCTTATGTATTTTTTAGCGCTGAATCCGAAAATGATCTTCATTTTCTCCCATCACGTTCCAGGATTTTTCGCAAATCACAAATTTCAAAATTTGTAAAAAGTAAAAAAATTGTTGAAATTTTAGACTTCAAAATAGACTTACAACGTTTTTCTCCAATAATCTATTCATTTGTTGGCTTGTTCTATGCAATTATTTAGCTTTTTTTCATAGTCTGAGCGAAATGATTTGGTTCGAGACTTACATCTGAACAAAGAAAATTCAGAATTCAGAATGTTCGAGGCTTAATGAGAAGAACCTGCTAGCAGCTGGCATCTCATATTCCTGGTTTAGGTACAGAGAAAAGGATTTTCTTCCATATTTGCCATATATTAATATCCAGATTTGAGAAAAATCCCGACGTGATGGGAAAAAATGAATGTCGTTTGCGGATTCAGCGCTAAAAAATGCATAGGAATCAAATATCAATAGTTAAAAAATATGTCACAACCCAAATTTTGCAGGCCTGTCTAATCTAGTACTATATACAGAGTGTCACAGAGGAACTGTTGAACCCCTTTGAATTATAACATATTTAGAATATCAGAATTTGAACTCTGGAATTCCCAATCGGATTGGGTAATTTTTTTTACGGATTCTTATAGGAAATGAATTTGTAAGACGAATTCATACCGGGATCTTGTTTGATCTGATGCGCACCGAGGGCGCTATTCGAAAAAAAAAAAACGATTTTTATACAAGGTTCCGAAATTCTCTGAAAGGAACCATTTTTTTTTTTTTATAAAACTATTCAAGGAAACATTTTATAGTATCAAAATTACTTTGAAATGAGTCTACATTCATTCCAAAACGCTAAATATTAGAGAGGCAATAATAAATAAAAGAACAGCAAAAAGTATTACTTGTTACCAAATATTTCCCTTTCTTTTTTTGATTGGCTTCCTTTTGGTATTGGAGGTCGGTTTCCCCTTTTGTGTTATTTATCTGCTTAACGTTGCTTCTAGTTAAACCAAAATAATTGGATTACCTTTTCTTGCAAAAGTTATTTAGTCCCTTTTCTAAATCGTCCGTTAGTACGGAAAGAGTAATAAAATAAATAAGTAATGAAAGAAATAAGAATGCAATACTTTGTTTTTATTAAAGTAGCTGTTCGTGATATGCGATATGGATGGAGATATTAGGAGCTCACCACAACACAAAAATGAATAACAATTTAAAAAATAGTTAATAGTATTTATTCTGAAATATATTACCTGAAATACTGCTATAAAACTGTTGATTTTAATTGGAGGGGCTGCAAAATCAAGTTTGCCATCCTGACAAAAATCCTAGTTCTGGCTCTGTTTGGGGGTTTTGGGGATGTCTGATATGCATATATGTATACACCTATGTTTTCCCCGCTATATTTGGACTCTTCCAGCGCCTTTCTTTGGGTCAAATGAGATGGAATTAGGTATATATGGTTGTTTTCTAGGCAAAACAATACCACGGAGGTGGAGGTAAATTTCAGTAAAAATTTCGGCATGCCCAAATGCTTTAAGCGGTTTTTTGAGGTTTTTCGCACCTCCACAGCTCTCGAAATTGTTAGAGTGTTGAAAATTTGTATATAAATTGAATAGGGGTTAGAGAAGTTCCTTTTGGGATCTCAACTTTTTTTTTCTGACCGACATTTTTTTTCACCCACATAAAGGAGCCATAGATTTTAGTTGTAATAAACATGTTATGGCTATATTCGCAGCTTGATAAAAAGTTAACACAATTGTCCTTCGACCAAGATAAAATCATTGCACACCTGGAATATCGAAATAGTCAACCTCATCACTCAAAATGAAGCATATTCACTCTGCGAAAAAAAAAAAAACGGGAATGCTGGGGTCTCCTGCTAGCAATCTGAAATTTGTTAATAAAATAAACATTTTTGTTTCGAAGAAAAGCGGTTCATCTTTATGTATAATCCTCTTCTCACTTATCAATAAATCTCTGTTATATGTAGATCGGCACCACACACTTCGGTTTCTCTTCGTCATCTCGAGCTTAATAACGTTCCGATACCGTATTCCATCCGATAATTGGTTTTAATACTGCACGGTGGTGATACCTGTACTTTGGCTATTTGCTTAGTCTTGTGACTAGGGATGTCAATAACCGGTCGGTTATAACCGATGACAGTTTTTTTTGTATCGAATAACCGGTTGTTTACGGCGTTTTTTCACTATCGGTTATAATCGTTTGTTTTTTTAATTTCGAAAACTGGTGAAATAACCGATTGAAAATAAATTTCGTATAAAACAGAAAAAGACAAAAACTTATTGAGCAAAAAATACAGAATAAACATCCTACCTTCTACCCACTTGCCTTCCTCATAGCGCTTATACCTTCTTGGCAAAGTCACACCGTTACTCGGACTTCAACTACAACTAAATTTCCATTGTTTATTTCACGTATACCATTAACGCAGTAGCGGTTTAGAGGTTTACAGTTTTTTTTTTGTTTAGTTTATTATTACTCATTTTCTTTCTTTGTCCTCTTCTCAATTACTTCTCAAGTCTGTCAGTTAGTTAGTTTCTTAAAAATTAAAAAAATTACAGGACACGCAGTTCATCCTTTGAAAAAAACCCTCTATGGCCTTAAAAAAAAACACAATATTAAAATAACACATGAAACAAGAAAAACTGCTGAAAGTTGAATACTAGCTCAGTAGTCTTCTTTATAATCTTCTTACTGAACTTGGAACGTGAATGAATTGCTGATAATTGAATACTAGGTTCTATAGCCATTAATTTCTTTTTTATTCTCTCAAAAACCGATTTTGAAACATGAAAAAATTTCTGAAAATTTGATTATAACTCTTCAGTCTTAAAAAAAAAATTACTTACAATTGGCGTACTTGAAACGTGAAAACAATGGTAACAACTAAACTTGCAAAATTAGTTTTATTAAACTCTAAAGCTTTAGTGGCTGGAATACAGTCATTATTCCTTATCATCTCACTGGGACAATGCTTAAGAGGAAAATTTACAAAACACTAATTTTCTTAAAATTATAAAACTTGACTTACACTACAATGATTGTTTCTAGCTTTTTTTCGTGGTTAAGAATGAAAGTGGCATAATGGATTTGAGCCCGTTGAAAAAAGTTATTAAATAAACATTAAAACTTGACAAATATTTTTTTTCAAACTCTGAAGCTTTATAGACTAGTATCTTGCTTACGTAATATTTAATAAGCAAATTTACGAAACATTAATTTTCTCGAAAAAAAAAAAAAAAAAGGAAATTTGACACCACCATCATTCTCACCGGCTCATATAAATGATTTTGATAAGGCACACCAAATACTATCAAAGGCTTTTCTAATAATCGGTTATTTCCACAGCTTTAGCTGCTTGTTTACTTGTGTGTAGGATTTTTAGGTTGTTTCTTGAAGATCAATGTGTGATTTACATAAGTTAAAGGTCTTGCCAATGACCAGTTATTTGTGATGATTCTAACTGTTATTTGTGACGACATAAAAAAAAAGTTTTGGAGGGAAGTTGTTTTATTTATAATAACCGGTTTTCCCGTTTTTTCCAAAAATTGGTTATTTGTATTGGTTAAAACCGATCAGTTTTAATTAAAGGTAAAATAACTGTAATAACCGATAAAAGTTTTTTTTTCTCACCAATACCGACATCTGACCTCTACAGATTGCGGGTTTGCTGGTGGTACAAGCAGATGGTATTACAACAAAATCTTCGTTGAAAATAAAAAGTGGCTGCTCGCAACTGTTTCGAGAGTGGGAGAAAAAGGCAAGTAAAGTAAAATAAAAAAATGAATATGAAGCATCGGTCATGGAATAGGGTTTTCTGGTGGTGCAAGCAGATGGTATTACAACAAAAATCTTCGTTGAAAATATACAGTGGCTGCTCGAAACTGTTTCGAGAGTGGGAGAGAAAGGCAAGTAAAGTATAATAAAAAAAAATTAATATGAAACATCGGCCATGGAATAGGGAAATGAGGCAACAGCCCCATCAATACACTCATGTTGCCTATCTGACAACGTGAACCGGCAATGATCTGACAAGCCTAAAAAGGCGAGAAAAAAAAATTAAAGTCTTTTCTTAAGAAGTCTTTCATTCAAGTCACTTATTTCCACAGCTGTCTTCAAGAACTGTTTCTGGAATCATTAAAGATTGCTGATATTGTTTTTTATAACTGTTCTTGGCATAGCAAAAGAAAAAAAAAGCAAGGGAGTAAGTACTCGACCAACGCGTAATATAATTAAAATTGAGGGCGGAAAGGATCTAATTATTCTACACACACACACTCATTAAGCCCCCTTCAATTAGCTAACCACATTTCCCCAGGCATATCTGACGTATAAATCTTAGATGTAACATTAAATGAGAAATATAAAATCGGAAACTGCAAACTCTTAGTACCATGTGTGAATGAAAACAAATTAATAAAACTGATGAAATTTAAAGATATTTTTAATTCACTGACTTTTTAAAATAATTACAAATTATACTAATTTTCATTCGAAGATGATTATAAAAAAAACAAAAAAACATATGAAGCATCATCAATACTTCATTAGCGATCCTCGGACTAAATTATTTACAAGTAAATATAAAATAAAATATGATGAAGTATTTTTAACAGGCAGTTTCACGATAATTTAATGTGATTCTTCATAGCTAAATGTTAAGGAATTTGACAATCAAACATACAAACTAAAAATACTTCAAGACGCGGCATTTTATTACTTATTTACTTCAACTTATAAATAAGTCAAAGACTAATAAGCTCTGTGACAAGAAAGTTATATGGTCGTTAACAGTCATCCTCATTAAAATTTTGATTTTTAAATTATATAAAAAATGACGAAATAATAATAATATGGATTTTATGAATCGAGAAATCAGTTTAACAATCTGTAAAAATTGGGTATAATATATACATATTATATACAGATCAATATTATACACAGATATATACAATATTATATACAGATCAGTGATTGCTCGATAAATGTTTTAAAATGATTAATTTTGGAATGTATAATAATTATAATATTCTGTAATTCAGATATGTTCCAGATGATGGAGTTGAAAATAATTGTGAACAATAATAAATAAATCAATATAGAAAGATCCTTTATTCACAAAAATACCAACCTAACATTTTGACATGTTTCAACAATGACACGATATCACTGAAAGATATACAGTAACAGTAAATATCGAATTCTTCTGAATACAGTCTTTTTATTTCTCTGTTTCGAAATACAGGATTAATATTTTAGGTTTGAACATTTTGAATATATTTCTTCAACTGCAGTTAATTTAAACAAAATATATCGACACATCAATCTAAGATAATATAAATATAAATGTATTTTAAGATATCATGTTGTTGAATATAGAGATAAATAAGTAAATAATAGTAATATATTCTACTATCAATTTCTTCTGAGCAGAAGGGGAGAAAAGCGGAATGACATGATATCTAAGATCTTTATATCGCAATACACTCAAGATCAGAGATTGAATGATTTATATAAGTTCAGAGAAGTAAGTGGATTCCAGAATATTGCTTTGGTGAATGTGCAGAAGAAAAACTGCTGAAAAAAAAAAAAAACCGAAAACTGAAATTCAACTCAATCTCATTCATTAGTAGACTCTCTTAATATATTATACTCGCTTGCATTACATATAATATAATACATTACACGAAACGACACGGCATGCATCCGACACAGAGCGTGTCCGACATTAAGACATAAGTATACTATACGACATAGCACGTGTCAGAAAATATAAATGCATACGTTTCAATTTAATCAGAGAACGGACATCGGTAATTTTGATGTTAAATAATAAATACTGCAAGTGAAATACTACAACTTATATGATTTATTCATTAGCTTTTCAATTTCCTTCCAAGCTGCTTATTTTTAATATCATACGTTCTATAAGTTTTTCAGTATTACGTTTTATGAATAATTAGAAAACAAACCACACAAACACTAAGTTAAAGTTAAAGTGTGACTGATGAAGTGGGCAGTAGACGGATTGTGGAAATAATCCCCACTATACGACATGTTCATGTCAGACATGTTCCGACACCTTCCTGCACGTAGCATGTTAGACAAAATATTCTTTTCAAGAAGGTCGAATCATCTTTGTCTGATGACCGGGGTGTCTGACCGTGTCGGGCACTCATACATTTTTTTTTGTATCATACACTTATACATTTCTTTTTTACTATTTTTTGTCTTTTTGTCTATTTTTTGTCAGCCAACCTTACTATCTCCTTAATTATTTATTTATATTATATTAAAAAAAAAAAACTAAGTTGATTCTATTTCACTTTTGTTTACATACTTTCTAGCTACAAGTACACTGCAATGAATAACATTATTGGCCATGATTTGAACTTCGAAAACAAAGGTAAAAAAATCACTGAATCGGAATTCCCATAAGTTTTTTTTAATGAAAATATCCTTGAAGTTTGTTTTTCTTTCATTCAGCCCCTAGGAACATTAATTTCATTCAATCCAACCCAATAAAATCTGTCTCATTTAGGATACTAAATAATAGTGATAAGTGAATTCATTCATACCATATTTGCAGTAAATACGAATAAATTAAGAAATGTGATAATAAATACAAGCGAACATAAATAAAATTAAAATTTGTGTTAAAATAAAATAAACATCGTCAATAGAGGTGTCCTTATATATAATATTAAGACTCAGCCTGGGAACTGCTTGTGCGTGCTTGTCACACAATTTGTGGAGGGAAAACTAGGATTCAGAATATGATAGCGCTTCTCTCAACCGCTTAACTGACATTGAGAGCCAGTTGAGGCTGACAAGCGAGAGCAATACAGCCGCAAACGCTTAGGAAATGAGTGAAGAATCTGGCCATTGTAATTATCTCCAGTTCATATATTTATAAAAAGTCTCGGAGCCATTGCCGTTTCAACCTTCATGGAAGATCATACGGTTGAGTTGAGTTGGATTGAGATTGTGCCAAAGGATTTGGGTGATCAGTAAGTCTATGATGAAATGTGGACGATTTCGTACTTTAATTAAAAACAATAAAATTAATTTAAGAATCGTTTACCTTATTCAAGAAATGCTTGAACTGCCGAAAGCAATGCAAGATAATTTTATGAAAGAATTTTGTCCGTTTGGTATACATAAAGAAGAAACGAGTAGCCGTGTTAATATTAGTTGTCAGAAATAAAGACCCTATTTAGTGAATGAGGAAGAAAACCCAAATGTGATGAGTGCTAGAATTCATGACTCTCGGCCAAATGTTCAGTGGGAGAATCAAGACAGTATGAACAACTTAAGTGGTTTGTTTGCATTTGTTTAAGGGATGAAAATCAGTGTTTTCAGTAAACTGTAATATGAGATAAAAAAAAATGTTGGTAATAAGCTAAGAGTAGCTGTTGATCTTGTATCTAAAATTATTGTCATGGCTGTGAATATTTTTAGTTTATTCGATTCATAATGAAGAATTTAAATACAGCAAACAGTAATTTCAGATTATTGAATGGCACTGTAACATGTAATATGTAATAAAAAGGTAGAGTCGCAAGCACGGCCGAAACTATGATTTTTGCCTGGGAGATGCCAGCTGAATTTTGCCGCCCCTTCTTTCATCCCATTTCAATAAAAGTCAACTTTTTTATAACAGTATTTTATATTTCGAAACAAATGTCATCATCTTATAACATTAACTCGTTTTATTAACTCCATTAAGGTCAAAACAATCAAAAAGCAGAAACGATCATTTTTTACTTAGCCTAAAAATAAAATTTCGCTCGAAATTTGCCGAACTCTAAATTCTGCCGCCCAAGGAAAGTGCCTTCCCTTAGTTCCAGTCCTGGTCGCAGTCAGTATCATATGATCTAAATATTGATATATTTAATGATTGATTGGTTTAATGAATGAATTATGAGTAAGTTTAATTGAATGAATTATAGTTTGGTATATTTAATATTGATTGGTTCCAATAAAACCAAATTAAATCAAAATACATATATCAATCTTAAGATTAATGTTCATCAATTATATAGTAAGGACAGAAATTCACAAGGCGGTTATTGTAATCCTAATTAAGCGTAGAATAAAACATGTACAAGTAACTTTCCCGCAGCATAAATCGTTTGTATTAAAATACCATGTGACAATGATAATAAGAATATAATCTCATTCTTATATTTAATATTGTAATTTAAATATCCAATATCATTAAAGTATTTTAAACGGGGCAAACTAAAATTTATTTCAGTTGGGAAGCGGTTGGCGATTGTAGGCACACCATTTTGTCAATTATTGTAAGTCCAATAATAAATCTGGGGAATGTTTATAGAAAATATTATGTTCAAGTCTTGGCTCCTGATTCACCAATCTTTGATACACCAAGAAAAAAAATCTTAAGTGATATCCAAACTGGACAATACTGTAACCAAAAAATTTAAAACCAGTGGGGTCGCCAATACAACCGATGCGAGGCATTGGGCGCAGAGCCTGTGGGGGACGCAGAGTAGAAACGCTTTTTAGAAAAAATGACAATGAAATGAATACAAAATTATTTTAGAAGAATTGTATATTTATTTAAGGTGAGTGTAATTATACTCTAATTAGTATATTTAGGAGTGAGTTTGAAAAATGGTGCAAGGTAAAGTAGTGCCTAGGGGGCAAGTATAAAGATTTTTGTTTCTGGAGTTGAATCTGTTTTGACTGTGGAGAGTTGTCATGTTTAAAACATCATGTTAATCATGTTTTAAACATGACAACTCCCCACAGTTTTATATATATATATATATATATATATATATATATATATATATATATTTTCGCTCGACTCCACAGACCTTATAGATCTTTGGCCGCCTGAACCAGTCTTCTCCACCTCTGCCTATCTTGGGCTACTGCTTTCCAGTTTGTTGCATGCAGCTCTGCCGCATCTTTGTTGATCCTATCTATCCATCTAGGTTTTGGCCTTGTGGTCTGTTGCCAACTATTGTGGCATTCATTGTTGTGAAGAGGCGTCCTGATGGATTGTTTCGAACTACATACCCCGCCCATCTTAACCTCTTTGCCTTCATGTCATGAGATATTTACTGATCAGTTTCTGTAAGCAATTCTTTATTGGTCTTTCTTCTCCATGAGTTTAGATTCTGATCCCATATCGCTCTGGTTATCGTGCGGAGAACTTTCCTTTCAAATCTCTCGATTCTGCTTTCTAGGATGCCGGTTAGAGCCCAGGCCTCGCAGCCGTATATCAGGACTGGTTTTATCACGACATTGTACACCCTTAATTCGAGATTTTTCTTGATTTCAGTATTCTTGAAAGAGAGAAGAAAGCTCTGTTTGCGCTTCTTATACGCTTTGTCTATCTCTGTATGCTGATCATTGACCGAGGTTATTGTGGAGGTATTTAAATTTGTATAGTTTCGGGAATGTTCTGACATCCACGCAGATACTATTATTGCGGTGGATTTTTCGGCTAACTATCATATATTTTGTTTTATCTTCATTTACTTGCAAGCCGATTTGCTCTACTTCTCTTAACAGAGTCTTAGCGAGTCTCTCAATATCCTCTTCATTGCTCCCAAGGACAGCTATGTCATCCGCGTACGCTAAGATTTTATGTTTCATTCCGACATGCACCCCTCCATTTTCGTGTGATATTGTTCTAATCACCTTCTCAAGGACTAAGTTAAATAGCATCGGCGAGAGTCCATCTCCCTGCCTCAGACCTGTTCTAGCTTCAAAGGCTTCAGACACAGCTCCTTGTATTAGGCATCTGCATTTGGGGTCGTTTGTACACGCCTTAGTCAATCTCACCAATTTATCGGGAATACCCAGCTCAGTCATGATTTTACATAGGCATTTTCTGTCCACTGAATTATAGGCTGCTTTAAAATCGACAAATAAGGTGTGCACATCCTGCTCTACTTTCCATCGTTTTTCGAGTACCTGTTTTAGGATAAAGATCTGGTCTAGCGTGCTTCTTCCTCTTCTGAAACCTGCTTGGTGGTAGCCTATTATATTTTCTTTTATAGTGGAGACATATCCGGTTTAGCAGGATATTGGTCATTATCTTATAGACAACCGGACCCCTTCTTTAGGATAGGGCATATTAGGCCTGTATTCCAAGCCTCCGGGATCCTTTCTTCCTCCCATATTTTCTGGATTAGTTCTAATAGTTTGGCTCTTAGAGGTTATCTTTAAACAGCTCTAGTGGTATGCTGTCCAGGCCTTTCTTCTTTTAAGCCTGTCGAAAGCTATTTACACAGCCAGAATGACTGGTTTTTCAACCTCTTGTGGGTCGAGGTCTTCCGCGTGGTCCATGTCTTCTTCGTTTGTGGGGTTCCCTTGGTTGAGAAGCTGCTAGAAATATTCTTTCCAGATGCTTTGTACCTTTTCTTTTGATACCATCAGTTTGCTCTCTTTTTCTCGTATTTGCGTGTTTCTCGCTTTTTATCCTGCCCTTTCTTTCCTGATGTACACGTAGAATTCGCATATATTTCCGGCCTGCCACTTGTCCTCAATAGTTTGCATCCTGTTTGTCTCTGTCCTGGTGGCGGACATATATATATTAAATATATTAAGATCCAGCCATAATCCAATCCTTGCCGTAATAAAGAAGAGATTAAAAGATTTCTCTTTGACTAATAACAATAACCTAAACATACCTTGATTAAGTTGATGAAAGAGACAATAAAATCAGTAAATTCATTACTTTAATATTTATTTACTTACTTACTGGACAGCACTACAGCCCGGAGTGGGCCTTGGCTTCCCTTATATCAGACTACTGCTCTCTGCACAATGCCTTTCTCTTCCAATTTATTACTCCCAGCGTACGCAAATCTCCTTCTACGTCATTTAACCAACGTGGTCTCGGGTGACCTCTCTCTACCTCTTGTGCCTTGCTTTAATATTATTTGCTACAATATTTTTTAAATACCTTTAATATTTAATGTGATAAAATTAAGCGACACCAGAAAAGTCTTCTCTATTTGAATCAATACGTTCGATTTAAAAAATGAATATATACACACAAATTTATTTTTGTAGATTATATTAAAAGTGAACATATCAAAACCTTCTTCCTTTGAAAAACTTTTTTTTTTTAATTTATTGAAAACACTGTTCCAAACTTTAATAAATAACATGATGCAAACTGATCTATCGACGTGATTAAATCAAAACAAAACCGATAAACCTCAGGTGTCAATAAAGTCGAAAATACCATGTTAAAACAACTCTCTCGAAGAACTATAGTATACTATATTAGAGCGCCCTCCTTCAGTCTCCAGTGGCTTTCAATACCTGCGGTTGAGAGAGAAGCGCTGGGATCTCCTTAACAGGGATGTACAGATTTTTTTTCGGAGGGAGGTTTAATATAAAGAAGACAAATAATCACTTAAATGTACATAATCACCAAATTTGGTGTAAGATTTAAGAAAAAACATCTATTACTAAATCTATTACTAAAAAAACCCAAAAACTTTACTCAAAATACAAATCTTATGTTGGTAGGTATGAAAATTATTTTTTCCGTACATTTCGGGAGGGGGGGGGGGGGAGTCCTCCTGACCACTCCCTCTCTCCGACGTACGCCAATGCTGCTTTTTTTGCATAAGTGAAGGGTCAAGCTCCTAGGGTTCGGAGCTCCCCAGACTGTGTAAACATTGCTCATATTATTATTGCGGCGCAACAACCCGGTGACGGGTCTTGGCCTCCACCAATCCTCACGATCCTCTGAAATTGTCACCCAATTCCTGACACCAAGGATGTCCATCGAGTCAGTCACTACTCCCTCGATCCACCTCACCTTAGTCGGATTACACTTACCTAGGATCTATAATGCAAAGCTCGGGTAAAGTGGACAACGAAATTTCATACAGGATTGGAAAGGCAAATGCTGTTTAGTACCAAATATGTAACACTGTGGTAGGAAAGAAAGAGGTGAGACTGGATGTAAAATTGTTAATTTTCAAGACGGTTTACCTCCCTATTCTCCTATATGGTACAGAGAGCTGGTATTAACTGATCGACTCCGAACTCGAATCACTGCAGCGGAAATGAAGTACCTACGACGGATGGCTGGGAAACCAAGAAGGGACCGCATAAGAAATGAACAGATAAGAGGGGAATTCAAGATGTGCTCTATCGTGGAAACGATAGAAAGGAAGCAATTGAAATGATTTGGACACGTCTGTAGAATGGAAAGACACAGGGACCCTCTCAAGACGATGGAATATCGTCCATTTGGCAAGGGGCCAAGAGGGCGTCCAAGAACGACATTTCTCGAACAAATGGAACGACTGGGAAATTTCAGAGGTGAGACGTTGCATGATGGTCTGAGGAGGCACGCCATTGATCGGGAGCATTGGCAAACCTGGATTAATGCACCCCAGCGCTGAAAGGCACTAAGGGTGGGAGCAAAGAAGAAGAAGAAGAAGTTAATAAAGAATGTTGTTTCTCATCATAATAATGAGTTAATTTTTGCTCAATAAATTTTTAAATATATTTTTGCCCGAAAAAACTATGTGTACGAATAATTTTTTTATCCACTGTACTAGCAATCAAAAACTACTAATCTTATTTCAGATCTATTAGTTTACACCTTAAGGCTAATTATTTTTTAAAAAAATGTTTTTTTTTTTAATTTTAGCGCCTTTTATCTTCTTATTTTAATTCGGTAATACAAAAACATCTTTTTTCATACATTTATGAAAATTAATACCTCGAAAATTATTTAAAATATCAAAATATAATTTTAAATGGTTAATGACAATGGCAAATGGAACAAATAAAAATAAAATCATAAAAATCTGAGACCATGGGTTTCATTTTAATTTTTGGCTAGGGGTCATTCATGTAAAGCAAAGCAAAACATTGTACGTATGTTATGATAAGTAATATCAGTTAGGATAAAAAATGTGAAATTCCAGATTTTTACCATTTTTAGTTTTTGAGTTATCAATTAAAAATCAAATAAAAAATCGACTGTATTTTAGTATTTTATTTGTTTTGAAATATTCTAAAACTATTTGACATAGAAAGCTAGAAATAGTGTAATTCTCTTCATAATTACATGGGCTTTAATTTTATATTTACCTTGACTTCAACAAACCAATATTAAAATGTTTTAAAATTTCCAAGATGTTATTTTGTTAAAACAAAAAAAAGAAATTTTGAAAATATATATGCTACATATAGGTACATGTTATAAGAATGTATTGGTCAAATTTCATGATGCCGTTTTCATGGGTTCTGTTACAATAAAATAAAGCTTCGTATTTTTATGCAAAGTTTTTCAAACTGAAATGGAGATACACTGAATATGTCATATTTGAAACAATGAAATTTATTTTGCTAAAAGTCACTATACAATCTGCACTTTTAAGTTATTTGCAGTTTATTTCCGACATTATTCGGTGAATGAACTTCCGCAAAACTTTCTTTTTGCTTGATCCCATTGAGATATCACCATAAAATTTGTTACCTATGTGTCTTCCCTGTATTATGCACATTAAACACACGCACACATATATATACACGGAGCGGAGTAGCTCAGTGGTAAGGCATGTGTTACTATGCTCTCGGTCCCGGGTTCGAGACCGGCTGTGGCAGATAATTATTTATTCTGTTATCAGCCGTGGATCGACCCTGTGGTGTCGAGGGATCCTCCTGGGGCTCATCCAGCCTCTATAAAGGGGATACCCTTAATTTGTGGGAAAACCCTGGTGGTTGAGCGTGACCTCGGCCAAATCACCTCCTTCCACAACCGTTGGCTTAGAAACAGTCCGGTCCTTACTAAGTACTAAGTACGGTCCTTACTGAGTAAACCTTCATGGGTTGTAGTGGTACAGGTTTTATATATATATATATATATATATATATATATATATATATATATATATATATATTTTAAACATGTATTTTAAATTAAAAACATTAAACAAATATTTTTAAAAAAAATCAATACAAACGAAATTTTGAATTATTAATAAAAAAAAAAAAAATTTTTACGTATAAATGTTACAGGAATATTTCATGTTTCAGCCACATTTTATGATAACGTTATGTTCTCTATTATGAAAAAATAAAGCCTTGTACTTTAATGTCACATTTTTCTCAAACTGATATGGAGATATAGTGTATATGGTATGTCATATTTTAGCCAATAAAATTTACTTTGCTAATAGTCATTACACAAAGTGCAGCTTTAAGTTATTTACCATACCCGTCATTATTTGAGAGCCATTAATTAATTGGTGAATCCATATAATGCCTCTTGAATAATGTCGGTTATAAACTGCACATAACTTAAAACTGCAGTTCGTATATTCACTTTTAGTAAAGTAAATTTTATTATTTAAAATATGACATAGACAATGTATCTCCATATACGTTTGAAAAATTTGGCATAAAAGTATCAGGCTTTATTTTTTTATAAGAGAATCCATAAAAATGGCATCAGGAAATTTGGACCATACATTCTTTTAACATGTACCTGTATTTAACATATATATTTTTTTTTTTAAATTCAAAATTTCATTTTATTGTTTTTAACAAAATAACATCTTGGAAATTTTAAAACATTTTAAGATTGGTTTGGTAAAGTCAAGGTACATATCAAATTTAAAGAATTACACTATTTTTAACTTTCTAGGTCAAATAATTTTAGAGCTATAAGCTTTTGAATGTTTCATAACGTGTCAAAAAACAGTCGAATTCGGTTTTTGGTTGGCACGATATCTATTGACACCTGGATGGTTTGAAATGGATTGAACCGTATTTAAATTTTATCATATAAGGACTATCTGTTAACTTTTTGATCATACTATTGATGAATTTTATATCGGATCTTAGTTGGCGTCTGCATGTTTATAGTACGATATCTATTGCCGCTCCACGTTTTAATGATTTGGGGATCCTAACAATCGTGATACTCATACGCAGATGAAAATCAGAAGGTGGAAAATTCTATATTACGATCACCTAAAGCCTAATAACAGATACCTATAAAATCTACAGAAGGAATAAAAATCCGACTGTCAATACTTAATCATAATACTAAAATCTTTTAAAAT
This sequence comes from Rhaphigaster nebulosa, assembly GCA_948150685.1. Classification (NCBI taxonomy): domain Eukaryota; kingdom Metazoa; phylum Arthropoda; class Insecta; order Hemiptera; family Pentatomidae; genus Rhaphigaster; species Rhaphigaster nebulosa. The sequence continues at coordinate 132,493,924 of OX411307.1, forward strand.
GGCTCCTGCAAAACATTAAACTTCTATGCTCTCATTACTTGCTGTTTAATTGAGTTGTGGTGGTATACATAGGTAACTAATTAAAGGTGGCTACATACGTAAAAACATGCTTGACAAACACGCATGATCAACATTTTTGTACAAGCATGCTTTTACGTCAGTAGCCGCTCTAAGTGTGTAATCACACAAAGGACGTCCAGTTCGTCCAGTCAGGTCTTGTGAATCTAGCCAGACGTCATATACAGGGAGCCGATGAATGTTGAACGAACTCATGAAACATAAATCTGCAAATAATTTTAAAAATTAGTTTCTACCACACTTAACACGGAAATGCATTTCTGGCGGTCCTAAAACTCTTACTAAGCGGCTAATTAATTTGATGAAGTAATCAATTATACAAGTAAACTATTCTGTTGTGTTTCAAAGATGACGAAAATACATTTCTGGCTAACATAAAACTTTCACTAACGGCTGCTAGAAGAGAATACGTAATAGTTACGAATTACAACTTACTAACGAATACTTACGAAATGCTTTCGAGTCCCAGTAAAAGATGGCCTTTATCAGTATTTGACAATTCTTGTGACGATTTTACAACAAATTAACTTAATGGGAGACTAAATGGGGTTAATTATTATTATATTGTAAGATTGCTTGTATTTTTTAATTTTGTTTAGTTATATAAATATATAACTATATATATATATATATATATATAGTTATATATAAAGTCAGTTGCTAAATAAAACAGCTAAATAAAGTCAGTTGTAACCGATCTCTCTGTGTGTGCTTTTTTGAAACCTTCTCTTTTTTTATTTTTAGTGTCTCGAACACGTTAATTTATATATATATATATATATATATATATATATATATATATATATATATATATATATATATAAACAAAATTGGAGGGTCGATATGAAAATATTAACGACTGTAATAAAATATTTTGTTGATAAAGTAATTGCATAAATGGTGATTATTAATTGAGGAATGACTTTGATTCCTCATCGTCGTCACTATCGTAGGCCATCTCAACAATTTATTTTATATTCTTCAAAACTTGTGCTCCCCATCTTTTATTTATGTTCCGATTTGGATGCAAAAGAAAGTGTGAAGTTTAAAAACTGTAGTTTAAGGGGAAAGTTGGTCCCTAAAATCATAAAATTTGAAAATATAGTCAAAATTTGAATTTTGTTGCTCTTATTTTATTATTAAAAAACAATTCTATTATACGTATTTGTATACTATTTAAAAGCATTCCAAACAACATTTGTCTTTCAATTACTAACTAGATCAAATGTTGCTTACAGAAAAATAGGCAAAACTCGAAAATGTTTGGTAATAATTGATTCTAGTTTCTCATTGATCTCTGATTAATAAAATAGTGTTATTTTAGTTTGTGCAACAAATAATATATGGAAGTAAAAGACGCTTTTGGTCAAATCTTTATTTCTTAAAAATGACTTAAAACGTCTTAAAAAAGACGTTTCGCCTATTCAGGCATCATCAGGACATACACCAAAAAATCAGATCTATGAAAATCAAATACAGCACATCTCACGTCAACCGTCCAGAAAGACGCATCAACCAGAGACAGCACATCACTCCAAGACATCCAACAACATAATTTTTGGTGTATGTCCTGATGATGCCTGAATTGGAGAAACGTTTACTGGCTAGTTGTTTGCTGATATTTAAGAGACTTGAGGCTTTGTGTTTTGGAATCTTCCAATTGTTTTCTATCTATTAATTTATGTCTCTTTTTGAGGTTTTTCTATTTTATATTATTATATAAAGCATTATGCTAAATATGGGAATATAAGTATGAACCCAAAAATTAATAGAATATGTACATATTTGATTCTCTAATGAGATGAGAGGAATGAGAAAAGACAATGAGTGAACACTAATTATCCCACAAGTTTTCCAGGTACATATGAACTATATGTATAATAGCTGGCCGGGTAATGGTTCGCTATTACTTGATTTAAGTATAAATATAGATTAAATGAGCATAATTGAAAGTTTGATAGAAATTATTGTATGTATAAATGCCGTTCGAAAAAAAATTAGTTCACCCGTTCAAAAGATAATCGTGACAAAGACAGACCAATGGCCAAAGGTACGTTTGTTTTTTTACTCAGAGGGCCCTGCAAAACGAAAAACTGTTGAAAAATGCACGTGGAAAATTCGACTAGTACTACTTCAACTATTACCAAATATTTTCTAGTTTTGCCTATTTTTCTGTAAGCAAAATTTGACCTAGTTAGTAATTGAAAGAAAAATGTTGTTTGGAACGCTTTTAAATAGTATACAAATACGTATAATAGAATTGTTTTTTAATAATAAAATAAGAGCAACAAAATTGAATTTTTGACTATATTTTCAAATTTTATGATTTTAGGGGCAAACTTTCCCCTTAACCTACAGTGTTTAAACTTCACACTTTCTTTTGCATCCAAATCGGAACATAAAATAAGATGAGGAGCAAAGGTTTTGAAGAATATAACATAAATTGTTGAGATGCCCTACGATGGTGACGACGATGAGGAATCAAAGTCATTCCTTAATTAATAATCACCATTTATGCAATTACTTTATCAACAAAATATTTGATTACAGTCGTTAATATTTTCATATCGACCCTCCATATTTGTTTCTTTATATACCAGGAGAATAAAAATCCTAGGCATTCCATTAAATATATATATATATATATATATATATATATATATATATATATATATATATATATATATATATATACTTTTACGTAGGATTCGTAAGGGCTGCTATTAAGTATTCTCTTCTGGCAGCCGTTAGTAAGGATTTTATGTCAGCCAGAAATCTATTTTCGTCATCTTTGAGACACCAGAGAATAGTTAAAACAAAAATCAATCGTATTCTCGATGGATTAGTTATTTTGACGTAATTGATTACTTCATCAAATTAATTAGCTACTCAGTAAGAGTTTTAGAACCGCCAGAAATGCATTTTCGTGTTCAGTGTGGTAGAAACTAATTTTTCAAATTATTTGCAGTTGTATGTTTCATGAGTTGGTTCAACATGCATCGGGCTCCCGGTCTATCACGTCTAGCAAGACGGACGAGATGTGACTGGACGAACTAGATGTGAGTGCACCTACCCTATCATGTTTCTGAATCCATTTAGAATTTTTTTTTTTTTTAAGATCATAAATCAATTAACAAGATTGGCCGGAGGGTATTCGACAACTAACGAGTAAATTATATGTCATTAGTAGACTAACAAATAAATAAGTTATTGTTTGGAACTCTCAATTTATTTAATTTATTCGTTAGACAAGAATTAAAATTGCCCTTAAGCTGCCCCGTATTAAATACGAAAGATCTCTGGACGCTATGAGATATTTACATTAATATGGTCGTCCTGATCATGTTATTATGGGATTGGGGTAGCTCAGTACGTAAGGAACTGGCCACTTAACTCGGAGTTCGGCTATGGAAGAAAAATATTTATTCAGTTATATCAGGCGTGGATCGAATCTGGGGTCGGGATACCCTACTGGAAAACACTCAGTCTCTTTAGGCCAAGGTAGTTGGCGGCCCTATCACCCGGTCATTTCGTATCGCAATCAGCCACTGGGCTTCCAGGTTGGGGGAACACCTACACTTGTCCCACACAATACACTTATCACAGCACTCAACTACATTAAGGTCACTTATAGTACACACCCTAGGAATATCTTTCCTGGGAACCCGCTCCGGATGGGGAAGTAGGTCAGGCTGTAGCCAAATGGGCCAGCTGCGTTGAGTTGGAAGAAGAGCGGTTTTCCCAAACCGCATCCATTTTTGAAAACACAACGGTAGGAGGAGTCAGAGCAGGTTGCTGATCCCACAGTGTATAGGCTGGTGCGACCATATCAGCTCCCCTCTAGCCTTCCAAGCGTAAGGAGAGAGCTCTTCATCAGAGCTCGCCCGATCTCGGTCGACTTCGTCGATCAAATTGGAACGGCTAAATCAGCCATCAACTAGCGGCAGGGCGCCTAGGGTGGAGGGCGACGCGCTCAAAGTTGCTACAACAGTAAGAGCTAAACAAAAAAAGAAGGTGTATACACAAAAGAATAGGCAGGCTGAAGCCATCAGAGGGAGGCATCAATACCCCACCTCTGACCCCGCTACCCAAAGGCGGCCTAGAACTTTTGGGTGCCCGGCGGGTCGTTCCCCTCTGGTTCGGCTGGAGGGGAGCGGACCAAGGACTGTCCTCAAAACGATTCGGGAGAGAGGGGATGAGGCTATGCCTCCGTCCACATCTTTTGGAGGTCCAGCGTGTCTTTTGCTGAACCTTCTTCCCAGCAAAGTGCCCAGGAGGATCAGGGAGCGTCCCTATTTTACAGAAAGATCGCATCAACATCAAGAGCCCTGCTAGTGGTCATATTGGGGAACCAGGAGGGCGCTTCCATCTCTCAGGAGGAAGCTCAGTTTATAGGTAGGCTCCTCATCGCCGAAATTGAAATGAGGGCAAATGAATCACGCCCCAGGAGAAGATCCCTAGAGTTTATAAACTTTGGGAATCAGACGGAACTGGGATGGTTCCTCCTAATAATTGGTGATTTATAATTTTATTTTCACTTTATTTTAGTTTATTCTCCCTGCATATCATTTTCACAGTCTACATTTTTAAAATTATATTCTGTTATTTTATTATTTTTAGAACTAACTGTACCCTCTTCCTTGATTCCAATTCTAATATCTTATTCTATGCCTTTTCATGTAATATATCCCAATTTTTCATCATATGACTAATATGCTTTTATCCTGTCATGCTAACTCCCAGTCACTACCTAGACATTTTGATGATTTCCTCCAATACTTTATCCATAACAGCGATCGACGCAGTTTTTGTTTTGTTTCTGTATTTTTAAGTTTCAAGTTTTTTTTCCCACAGTACTGAATTGCTCTGGACGAATGATATTAGTCCACATCGATATCCATTTTATGGACGTACAATAGATAAAACGTTAATTAAAAATGTAGATAGAAGCTCAGAAAGTCGGTATCAAACTGCCGGGCCGGCAAGTATAAAAACCTCTTTGTATTTTCCCTTCTCACAGCTCCTTCTATCGCCGTATACACGTTCGGGCTGCCGGCTGATTCAGTGAAAGCTGCCGGCGACTACCCGGATCCTCCAAAAGACTCAAATCGGCTCCGGTTTCAATTATCAAGTGTGAAAGCTTTCGCTATGGTTATATGCTTACGACCGGGTAAACAGCACCGTGTGCATGGTAGTGAAATGATGGGATGAGCCCTACCTCTTTGGACGGCAAGACTTACATATCTTCATTGAGGGTGGTCAGAGCTTCAAAATGAGCCCTAATTCAAAAATATATCTTTAAGATTAAATTCAATGCAATTTTAGGCGACTTTGACGCGATTTGGCGCAATGAACCCAACAGGTTTTGACTACTAGACCTGTATATCTTTATTCATGGATTCATTTTAACTTTAAAATGAGCCCTAATTCAAAAATACATCTTTTTTGGAATCCCAAGGAGAACCTCTTTTGAGTTAAATTCAATACAATTTTGGGCGATTTTGATGCAGTCTGGCGCGCTTAATCCGACCGCTGATGAAGCCGACAGGACTGCTAAACCTGAATATCTTTATTTAGGGAGGAGGTCAGAGTTTCAAAATGAGCCCTCATTCCAAAACATCTTTTTGAAATCCCAGAAGAACCTCTTTTTGGTTAAATTCAGTGCAGTTTTAGAAGAATTTAACGCGCTCTGGCGCGATGGACCCTACGACTTTGCATATCTTTATTCAGGTTGGTCAGAACATTAAAATGAGCCCTCTTTCAAAAATATTTCTTTTGGGTTAAATTCATACAATTTTTGGCGACTTTGACTGGCCACCATTTTGTATTCTGACCAATATGGGCTACCAGACCTACACATTCTCGTTTAGCACCCTAAACTCTACGAATTTAAATCGTCTCGATGAAATTGATCTGTTGTTGGCTCTTAGACTATAAAGGTGCCTTTACACGTTTGGCAAACCTAGGCAAGTCAAGCGGCAAACCTATAAAGAGGGTTTCCAGGAGCTTAACAAACTAATCTATCCACACGCTATTATTCCAACTTTTGTTGACTGTCAATTTCGGTTTAAAATAGTTTTATTCATAAAAAAACACTTAAAAATATAAAATAAAAACATATGGGATATAATTTATATAAATACACAAATATGTGGATGCAACACTAACGCTGATGTGGCTCTTCCCGCAAGAACCGGATCGGATTCAAACACTGAGAAGCCAAACCGAGCCAAGCAAAATCTCCTTTACACCTGATTTACTTAGGCTTGGCAAATATTTAAATGCACCTTTAGTGATGGCAACGAAAAAATAAAATATCGATTCATTGAAGTTTAAAACTATCGAAATCAAGCATGGATGTTACCGATACATCGTCATAAAAACCGAAGATTTCATTTTTTTTTAATTTATAATCAAATTAGTTTAGAAACATTTTATGATTGATTTTTAAAAATAAAAACTCCAACTTATCTTTGATTCACCCAGCAAATCTTTCATATTATATCATAACTTTGATCAAAAATTCTCTAAAAACAAGTGTGAATATGGATAAGAGATTTATATAGCACATAAAAAAGTAAATCAAGCAATGGAAGAGGCATTGCTGGGTGCTGTTCTCCTTGCCTCTCATGTCATTTTTAATGTTACCGACAGGCAATCAGCTGATTTTTAATGCTTCATTTGAGAGGTGTGGATTTAAATATAAAGAGAAAAAAAACATACAATGCGAATAAATATAGGCAGAAGGCACAATATTGCCATTATAGCATTCAAGTGCATGATTTAAGTTATTGCCCTAAATTGGGCAGATTTTTCTCCTTCTTTTATTTTTATTTTGTCATGCAAAACGTTTTCTAGTTATAGCTACATATTTACATTGTGTTATCCGCAGTGACGTAAATAACGCCAAAGCCACCTATGCGACGCATTGGGACACAGAGCCCGTGGGGAGGGGGACGCATTTCATAAACGGATATACTGTAAAACATATCCATCAAAATAAAATTGTATGTAAATTCTCTTTCAAACAAATGTTTGATATATACTTTAAAAATAATAACAATAATAATAATAAAGGCTTAGCTAAATAACTAAAAACTTAAATAGGTTTATTAACTTTTAGGAATTCGTTCGTTACTGAGCCCAACAACTTTACGAGCCCATTTCAAACGTCGCGATGATATCACTTTGATTATATTAACAGGGTGCATGCTCCGCAATTCCGCGTTATGTAGCCTCCTAAATTCTCCTGTGGACTCATCTGTTTTCGGACCAAATGTTTTACGCAATACCTTATTCTCGAAGACCTTAAGGCGTTGTTCGTCCTTCAAGGTTAGCGGCCACGTTTCACACCCGTACAGAACTGGAAGTAGGATAATAGTTATGTATATTCTCACTTTTAGGTTTCTGGACAAAATGCGCGACCAAAGTAATGTTGATACCGAAAAATAACAAGCATTTCCCGCCTTTAACCGCGCCTTTGTTTCCTCTTGAATTTTATTTTTTCTAGTAATCATAGACCCCAAATACTTAAATTTCTCAACGTGTTCAAACCTATTCTCTCTTATATCTGTATCATCAAAATCGCCGCTGTTTCGAGTTTCTGTTGCTAACCATATATTTCGTCTTATCCGTATTTATTTTGAGACCAACCTCTTTACCAGCTTTCATCAACGTTGTTCTATTCAGTTTTATAGTTTCCGCGTCCTCACTTAATAATACCAAATCATCCGCAAACCCAAGCACGGATATTTTACCACCCAGATCTAAGCCCCTTTCGGTACGCATCGCCGTTCTAATAACATAATCTAGTGCTAAAGTAAATAGGGCAGGTGAAAGGGAATCGCCTTGTTTTAAACCCGAGCGAACTTCAAATTTCTCCGAAAAATAATTACCGATTCTAACTTTGAATGTTTCGGCTATGCACATCCCCACCCGATTTACTAACTTCTTAGGTATTCTCTACTCAATTAAAATGTTATACAGTCTCTGGCGACCAATGGAATCATAAGCCTTTTTAAAATCGACAAAAAGCTGATGAACTACACCGTTGTATTTTTTTTTTTTTTCTAATATTTGCCGTAAGGAAAATATTCGATAGATGATCGGTTCCGACCAAAACCACATTAGTAGTCTCCGATAATTTCCTCGGCGCATTCCGTGATCCGACTAGTTAGGATCAACGAGAATATTTTATAACATACCCGGAGGAGTGATATTCCGCGATAGCTATTACAATCCGTCCTCGGTCTCTTCTTGTGAACTGGAATAAGTATAGATTCTTTCCATTCTTCGGGCATTTTTTTCCAGATCTTTTTAAGCAAAAGATGTATTTTAGAAACTCCAGCTTCATCGCACGCTTTTATTAATTCACTGGGAATGTTGTCGATTCCCACTGCTTTATGAGATTTTAATTTTTCGATGGATATTTCAACTTCCTCCTTACTCGGTTCTTCAATTAACGGTTCAGCATTCTGATATTCAGAAGGAGGAGATTGACTATTATTTCCCGCATTCAAAATACTTTCAAAGTGTTTTTTAAATTCATTCACAATGTTCCTCCGATCGGACAAGATATTATTATTTTCATCTCTAATTTCATTCATTGCGGGTTCAAACCGTTTACGCGATCTGTTTATGCCCTTTTACATGTCTCTTACGTCGTTTTCAATTCTATTAGTTTCTATCTCTATTATTTTGTTTTTAAGATATTCTCGTTATTTATTTCTGAGGAATTTAGACGTTTCATTCATTAAGGCTCGGAAGTTAGCAACATCGTTATCGCTTGGATTATTTAGACCGAAGTGAGCCTTGCCAAGAATAGATGGCCGCGTATTGAGGTGAGAAGGGTCCCCAAGCACTGGGAGGAAGGGACACCGAAGAGACACCTGTGAGGGAAGATCCCACAGGTAAAGTGTGAGGAGAAAGAAAGGAGGGTGTGGATGAGACCCTGCTTCTCCACCCCTGCGAGAAGTGGTCTCACGAGGAGTTGGCTGATGGAGACCCATCCATCAGGCTAGCACTCATGGAACTATCGGAGAAGGAAGTCAGAAGAGGATGGTGGAGCCTCTCCATGAGAGACTACTTCGACCCCCCCCCCCCTCCCCCACCCCCACTCTGCCTGAAGTACCAAGATTATGGCCATCCGGTAAGGTCCTGTAGCAAGGAGATCGCGTTCAGATGGTGGACGGGCACCGGGCACAAGGCAAGTGAGTGCCCGGGGAGGACCAGAGGAGCCGCTCCTTGCTGTAGGAACTGCAAGGCGAAGGACAGAGAGGGGAAGGACCTCCAGCATTGTGCAGGGAGTGCCCGATACACCTGGAGATGATGGAGGGGCTGGCGAACCGAAGTCGGTATGCGTATGCTGCAGATCCTGCAGGCCTACATGGTCCGAAGACGAATGGTCGCGGATGAGTTACGTACTCTCGCCCGAAACGTTGACATCATGACGATCCAGGAGCCATGGTGTAAGAACAATGTGGTCGTCGGATTTGGTGTAGCGTCGAGGGTGGTCGCTCTGAGCAGTGGAGAGCGGAGGCCCAGAGCGGCAATAGTGATTGTCGATCCTGCCCTCGACGTGATGGAACTGAAGAATTTCACCACGGCAGATCAGACGGCATGTTATGTAAGATGGGGCGGCATCACTTTCTCCCTCGTATCCACGCACATGCCGCTGAGAACGGCTAACGCCGAGGACAGTATAGTTGCCGTGGAGGCTATCGCGAGATAGTCTGTTCCGACACCAATTCGTGGAGCACGGCCTGGGGTTCAATGCGCACTGACGCCAGAAAAAGAGCAGTAGAAGAGAGCATGGCTAGGTGTCAGCTCCTGGTCGTTAACGAGCCCTCTAGTCCCACATTTTTTGGAGCGAGGGGTCAGAGCTGAATCGACGTGACATTCGCCACGGCTACCATGGCGCGGTGCACTGCGGACTGGGCCCTACGGTCTGACACGAGCTCCGACTACCGGGTCATCTCCTTCAGTGTGGTGCAAGAGAAAGGCGGGAACGCCCTAGAAGTGGACAAGGGCTTCGTGACCCGATCGGCGGACTGGAGGACTTTCTCCAGTGAACTGGAGGGGGTACTTGCGGATAGAGACTGAGAGGAGATGGCGCCGATGGAGGTGGAGTTAGGGATTGACCACAGGGTGGCAATGCTGACGGGCGCCATCACAGAAGCGGCAATTGCATCCCTCCGACGCCGAAGGACGAGAGTATGTCCGGTCCCATGGTGGACGCTGGCCCTAACCCAACTGAAGTGGGAGTACTTCAGGGCAAGGCGTAGGTACCAGGAGTGCAGAGACGACGAGTCGAGACCTGCACTCCGCGAAGAGACAAAGCGTAGGTATAGGGTGTACCGAAACGGCGTGCGTCACCTGAAGAAAAGGTCCTGGGACGAATTGATTTTCGAAGATACGGAGAAGAACCACTGGGGAATACCGTACAGGGTGGTACTGGGCAAGATGAAGCCCCTCACGATGATGGCTTCCCTTAGAGTAGGAGGACCCTAGGCAACCACCCTGGAGGATGCGGCATCGATGTATATAGGATTTACGTATCCAAGGGATGACCAGGACGGCGAGATAGAATCCATGGTGAGACGCACCACGGAATACCGACCTATGCCCACCATGGGACATCTGGCCGTGGAGAAGCAGAGGATCGGGAGAGCTTCAGGACTGGACGGAATAGACGCTGCGGTCCTCAGAAATAGTGCCCCGTACGTAGAGGAGGAGCTCCTTCGGATTTTCAACTATTTTTTGGAGAGGGGGCACTTCCAAATCAAGTGGAGAATCGCAGACTTGAGACTGCACTACAAGGGAGGGGAGAAGGACAAAGAATCGCCTAAGGCGTACAGGCCGATATGCCTCCTCCCGGTCGTCAGCAAAGTCCTGGAGCATCTGAACGTCACGCGACTTCGTCCGATCCTCAGTGCAGCTAGTCATCGACGGCAATTCGGCTCGACCCCGTGGCAAGGGAACCACAGATGCACTGCTGAGAGTGCGTAGAGACGTGGAGGAGAGGGTGGAGTAATATGTCATGTTGGCGCTCTTCGACATATCCTCCGCCTTCGACAGTGTATGGTGGCCCTACGTACTCTAGCGGCTGCAGGAGTTCGACACCCCCAGCAATTTTTACTCCCTCGTTATTAGTTACCTCAGTAACAGGAGCGAGAAGATCAGAGGTAGCTACTACGAGGTAGAGCGAAGGATAGAAAGATGTTGTCCGCAGGGCTCTGTCCTGGGTCCGGCCCTGAGGAAGGAAGCTTGTCTTCGACCATCTGCTGGGGAATTAGAGGAGAGAGGGTTCCTTGCCACGGCCTACGTCGACGACCTGGCGGTCATAGTGGCCGAGGATAGCAGAGCCAGATTGAAAACACAGGCAGAGAGGTGCGCCAGTCTCGTGTTGGAATGGTGCGTGAGGAAGAAGCTGAGCATGGCCGCAGCCAAGGCCCAGGCCATGCTCGTAAGAGGCTCCACAGACAGGACTCACTCTATCATACTGGACATAGATGGCCAGAGAGTGAGGATGGGTGAGGAGGTGACCTACCTCGGGGCGAGGAGGTAACATACCTCGAAGTGAGGATGAGGAGACATTTCGACGTCATCCCTCACCTAGATTACCTGAAGGTAAGGTGACCCTGTCTATAAATGGATTGTGCAGAATTGGGGGTGCGTTTTGTGGCCTCAGATACCCAGCTATAATGACCATTTACAACGGAGTGGTCATGAGTATCTTAAGGCACGCATCCCCAGCATAGAGCCAACACCTCACGCAGTTGCAGAGGAAGATACTGGCGACAATCTAGAGACTGGCTCTGCTTAGGGTCACTAAGACCTATAGAACGGTGTCGCATGAGGCAGTGCGGGTGCTAGCCGGAGCGATGCCCATGGACCTCGTCCTCAAGGAGGACAGGATAAAGTACAATGTGAAGAGGCAGGGGCTCGACGCGCTACCGAAAGGGACTTCGTACCAGAGTTGGCGAGACCCCCAAACAATGGATGAAGATATTGAGGGAGGATACCATCGAGGAGTGGAACGGACGGTGGGTTGGGAGTCAAAGTTCTTCCCCACCGTCCAAGCAAGACTGAAGGCGAAATGGGTCCTCCCTGATTATTGGCTCTCGCAGATCCTGACAGGACATGAAGGTTTCCGGGAGAAACTACAGGCACACGGAAAGGACATAGACCCCCGGTGCCCCACCTGTGGAGTCCCTGAGAGAGCAGAGCATGTGATCACATCCTGCACCGCAGTAGAAGGACACCGAGCCAGGTTGTCGAGAAATACCGGGATCTTCGCCCTCACCGAGTCGGACTTTCCCCATCTGATGGAGGAAGAGGTGTACCCCTTCTTCAAGGAGTTCTTATACGGATGGAAGGAGATGGTGGGCCCGGAACACTTTACCCTGGGAAGGGCCAGACCACCCGACGTCGCCGAGCCTCATGTTTGATGCACCCTGGAGGAAATGGAATCCGGACGGATGGTGTGGACCAGGAAGGCTGGACCAGTTTCCGAATGGATGCAGCTGGAAATGGGATCCGAATGGATGGAGTGGACCAGGAGGGCTGGATGGCAACGGGCGGATCCGGACTGATACCGGACGGATGTGGAGCGCCGGGGGGGCTGGCCACGCCGCCCGGCAGAGGATAAGGTGCAGCCCTAAGATGCGCAATCGCGCACCGGGCTGCACCACAGTAGCAGGATTTACTATTGTTCCCTCAATTAAATAGTCCTCAAAATTATCTGTAAAATAAAAATTTTAAAATAAAGTGTTGATTTATGGGAGCAGTGGCATGCGTTATCCCAGCGCACTACCCCACTGCTCCCGAACCCTGTATGACCGAAAGGTCGGGAAGGGGAAAAAAAAAAAAAAGTTAATCAACTAAGCGGCGTGGCCAGAGGGGGGGTCCGGACCCCCTTCCTTCGAAGTTACAAAATAATTTTACTTATTCTGATCTGTAAACAAAAATTGAATAAATCTATTTGAATGCTATTTCATAATGTACCTATGCATAGAAAATAATATATTTAGAGAGGGCTCCTTTACATACCCGGCTGGGGTAGATTTCTTTAAAGTAGATTCTTGGATGGAGGTCCCTCCCGAAACAAAATCGTGCCTAAGCCACTGACTCCAGCGGCTATCTTTCATTTTTAGTTCCACAATTGATGAAAGTTTTCACTTGTGTAATTTTAATTTGTTGAAGAATAATTTATCAGGCACTCTCAAGCTCTTACTTTATTATTTTCATTTTCAGTTAGTTAGTTCATCTCTTTTCTTTAGTAGTCTGTTTATTTACTAATGAATTATTATGACAAAAGCAAACATGAGCATGCCATGAAAGATGAAATTCGCAATAGACATAGAGCCTCCTGATTTACCTAAAGTTGTAAAAATTAGATTAGATTATGATACTTTAATCAGGTAAACATGTCAATTTCTTGTTTTTTAAATTTTAATTTCATAAATTATATTAATATTTTCACTTTGTATAAAAAAACTTATGAACAAGCTTATTCTTTTTGATTGACTATGGAAAAGTACTTTGAGAAATTACAATCAGAAAATTTATTAATTAGCAACAAAATATTTTTTAAAAAATACTAATTCAATTTTGGAAAATTTGGTTGCCATTAACACTGAAAAAGACGCATCAGAATTAATTTTTAAGTTTTAAAAATCATATAATAACAGTGTTTACAAAATATCTGTACTCTTTGTGAATAAGTGGTTAACTCTATTATTACGAAACTGAGTTGGGTCCACCGGTGGGTTTTTAAAGTTGACCTCAATATTGTGTATAAATGGTTAAATCATTAACGAAAGTGGTAAGGAGAAATCGTTATTTGAAATTACAAGATTTCTATAAAGTCATACATTGATTAAAATTTGAAACTGCTGTCTTGAAAAGTTAAAATTTTCGCCTTAGCCATTTCTTCACTGAGACTACAGATATATAGTGGTAGTACTCCTCTAGCTCCCAAAGAAGCAGAGGGCCTTCACGAATTGTCGCCATTGATCTCTACCTGATGCTAAATTCTTTACTTCATTCCATTGCAATCCTGACTGGCTCACATCACTCATCACCTATATCCTTCACGTTTTCCTGGGTCTTCCTCTTTTCCAAGCACCCTGTGGATTCCAATAAAGTGCATGTTTCTCTATGGAGCTATGCTTCCTTAAGGTGTGACTTTCATTTCCATTTCCTTTTCTTGGTCAGAGCATCTATGGACTTGAGTTTAGTCCTCCCCAGTTCTTTGTTGGAAATAATTTCGGGCCAATAGATGCCAAGTATTTTCCTCAAGCATCTATTAATAAATACTTGAAGTTTTTCTGTATTTCTTTTAGTGACTCTCCATGTTTCTGATGCATACAGCAGTACAGATAGAATATTTTGTTTTAAACAGATGCAATTATGTATCCTGGGAGACACCCTTGCTCTTCCAGATCGTGTATAACTGGACAAATGCTCGGTTGGCTTTGTTGGCTCAGATAAATATATAAATGCAATTAACAAATAAATAAAATCAAAAAGAGCATTGCCATAAAAATGAGTATACAATTTTGTTCTTTATTATTAAAGAGTTTAAACAGCTTAATGCAACAGATAACAGATAATGCAAAAGTGCATTTAGTTATAATTAACTTTAAACTTAGAAGTGCAGAACAACATAGTACCAGACAAACAAATTCATCTAAATTCAACAATTATCAGATGGTCCATCACAAACCAATCAAGTCCCCCATTGACATAAAACATAATAACTGTTCAATCAATTAACAAAATGAGCAAAATAAAGGCATTCCGCGATACGTAAAAGACAGAGCAGAAAACTGATAGTTTTTCTTCCTAGCTTCGCCTGACCATAAATAATTTATTAGGAGGTACTAGCCAACCAAATAGGCAAGATTTACCAGTCAGGTAGGTACAGTCAAGTTATTTATAGTTTTTAAAAAAGATAAAAAATTTCCCTGTAAAAACATTGTAGAGTCAAATGGGAAAATTTATCAAGATAAATATGTGGGTATCCATTTGTGGAAAATAAAAAGTATTAAACATTAAAATTTATATAAAGTACATCATATTTTTTTATTTACACTATATATTATTTACAAATTTGTTTCACTTATTGTATAATATTATACAATACATGGATGGAGCATATAAATCAACAAATTAACAAAATGCTATAACTGGCAATACTTAATCATAACAATCTACATGGTAGGATTAACACCAAATCACAAACCAAATGAATATCAAAGTTCAAATCCACCAAATTAGCTTACAATATTATTTGTTTCAGTTAGAATAGAAGCTAAACAGTAGTTTCAATCTTATAGAATTAATATTCAATTTAAAAAAAAAAAAAAACGAATACATTTTAATAAGATCACATAAATTAATATAAGACCAAAGATGACAAAAATGTAACATGTACTATTTAGAAATAGGAAAGAAATAGTGGTTTATGAAGTTTTAAAATATATTTAAATAAAAATATAATTTCTACTAAATTAAAGTGAATATTAGTGATTTATTAAATAAACAGTACTTAAAACTAAATTTAAAGTTTAAATTTAATTTAATCTAAAAAAAAAATTGAAATAAAGGAGAACACTTTATAATCCTAATACATATTAAACTAAATATTTGTACTGTTTTGATATTTATACACTAGGGTTGCTATCAACAACATTCATATGAATTATTAATTTCACATAAACAGTGACAGTACATTCATTAACTTATTATCAAATCAAAACTCTTTCAAAACTATTAGAGAAAGCATTAGACATCTGAGGATATGGAAAGAAATTAAGAATAGGGAAGTAGCAAAAAATTAAATGAGATTACAGAAAAAGCAAGGCCTAAAAGTACAGCAACCTAAGGAAGAAAGCCAAAAAGAATGTACCAAAGATGCAGAAGAAATTCTTAAAAGGGAAGATAACAGAGTACTTAATTAAATCACCTGATTACTTGGGGAGCAAGAGTTTTCTGAGAAACAGGTCAGTAGAAGATAAACAAGAAAATCGTGACCACAAAGGACAATGGTGGACTCTCATAAGCACGCAAAGTCCTGACAAGAATAATAAAGAATAGGATTTCCAATTATACAGATCACACCCTAAGAAAACATGAATCGATTAAGAAAAGGGCACAAGAAATCCAGAAACGAAGAAAGCCCAGGAACACATGTAAGAGATCAGTGATAAAGGAGGTGAACCAGACTGGCTGGCGGTAAAGCAAGGTGAAAAAGAACAGCTTTAGACAGAGATCAATGGTAGCAATTCATGGCAACTCTTTGCTCCACTATTTGTGTGGATTTTTTTTTTTAAACTATTAGAGTTTGTGGGTAAAAAAAAATTGGAGAATCCTGATCAACGCAATCTTCATGTTATTACACTAATTACCAAGGAGCGTATTGATTGTTTTAAAGGGATATGGCTGTAATTATCAAATACAATATTAACAGCAAACCAATAAGGGATTAGAGAAGAAAAATAAGTTCTCCAGAGACAAACAAATTCATAAGCATTAAATGTGCTATCATATACATATGTATAAGATAATTATATTTAAAAAAATACCTAATAACAATAATGTAAGGAAACAGAGATAGACATGTTATACTAAAAAAAAAAAAAAAATGTAAATTTATCAAGAAATAAATTGATATTAATATGAAACCATTCATATAACATATATAACACAACTATGGTACCAACAACTAAACATACAAAGTTCAAAAACAGACAAATCAATAAAAAATAAAAAGACACTATTTTAGTGTGGCAAGAAAAGTTTTAAAAAATAAAAAAAAGTAAAAGTGTGATTTCAAAATAGTTAAAAGAGTGAATAATTACTGCGAAGATAAATAAGGAAAAAAAAAATTACTTTTAAAAATGTATCTTATTGTTTATATTTATAAAAATGATACCTTATAATAGGAGTCCACAATCCTGTGACAACCTGATGTCATCCCTGCCCGGGGTACAATTGTGACCGCCTAACATAGCCTGTACCAGCGATCACTAACTGTTTTATTTGACCCGCTGCAGATCAACGACTTTTCAATAAAATATTGTTTATTTAATTATTTAAGAAATATCGAATAATAAATTGAAAATATAACAGAATTATTTGAAAATATTAATTTATTTATGCCATAGCAATTTATGTTTTTCTGTCAATCATCTTCACTGTTTTACGTGGGCTAATGTACACTGATGAGGTTTCAATAAAATATTGAATACCTATATATTTTTTAAAATATCTAATAATTAACAAGAAATTTATTACAATAAGCAAATTTGTTATAAAATGGTAATTCATTTATATCATAGCATTTTATGTTTTTCATTAATCATCATTGTTGTTGCTTTTATTCCCTATTTTTAGCAGTAACAAAAATTTAATGAAAGTGCTGGTAACACGGCTTTCAACTTATTTTATACCTTGTTATATGCCCATATTGTTTTAAATTCCAATCTATGTATGAATCTAATAAAAGAAAACCAACGTGTAATTTTAAAAACGGAGTCATATTGCTTTTTCAATTACAAAGATAAATTTGTTTGTATGTTGTGTGGTAGTAGCATTGTAATACCAAAAAAATATAATCTTCAGCATCACTTTCAAGTGCTTGATGCTACTTTTAATACAAAACATTTTCTTAAATTTGAATATTATTAACAAATATTATTAGCAATATCCAACACCCAAATTACATTGAACACCCAAAAATATATTGTGTCCGCCATTTGACAAATAACCAATAAATGTGCTCTCAGGAAGAAAAAGGTTGGAGACTCCTGCCTTATAAAGATTAATTATTACCTTATGATGTTAAAAATGATATTAAACAAAGATTAAAAACAAATAAATTAAAAAAAAAGAAAGGATAATTAAAACGTATCAGGTAGTTTGATAACATCGAAACTATTAAAAATGGAAATATGTATAAAAGATTTTTTTCCAAATCAGAGCTACTAATGTGAATGTAGAAAATCTAACATTTACAACACCAAAATATGACACAAAGCGCAAGGCATAAATAATAACAAATTATCAACAATTCTAACAATTTCAATGGTTAGATAGTTACAAGCATCATTGATAGTTAGATATAAACTTAGACTAGATTAATTAGTAAGATTTGAGACAAACAAATTTTTAAAAAAATAATAAAAAATAGAATTCATTTTAAATAATAGGAGTACCATAATCTGTACAAAAAGTAAACTAACAACAAGTAAAACAATTCCCCCTTCTTTTTTTTTTCTGCTTATAGCATACTTTTCAACATTATTTTAGAAAAGTAATCTCCTGACAATAAAGGAACCAGTTATTTCAATTGAATCAACAAAGTTAAAACATTGATATTGAATTTCCTAGATAAATCTGAAATAAAAATTGTATTCATTAACAAAGCCCACGTATCGTCAAATTTATAAATAATTAATTCAATGAAACAAATGAAAATTAGGAAGGAGATATTACTGGCTAATTTATTAATAAAAAAAAATTGATTTAAGGAAATGGTAATATTATTAAATAGTAAGAATATGTATTTCCTTCCAACATACGAGAAATAAAACTTCAATAAAACACAAGTCATGAACAATTTGAATTAATTTTCTGAGACAGAGAATAGAAATTAAATATAAATACTAACAAAAAGTCTTTCAAACGATTGATTCAATTTCATTGTTTTCACAAAAATCTTGGCATAAGACAGAATTCAAAAGATTTGCATTACTTATATTTTACAATTTAAAAAAAAACTATGGAAATCATAAAATCGTCAAACTATAGAGACAAATAATTTTCTAAATACTTTCTAGGGAAAGTATAACCATGTAGTTAAGAGAAAAATCATATTCTACCATAAGATATTTACCATAGTCTTAAAAGCACTTTCATTATAAGGTATTTAATAAATTTTGAGTCAAAGGGAAGGAGGGAAGGAAACATTTTGTTTGATGACTATCACGAAAAATATAAATTTTCTAAATGTAGCATTAAAAAAATAAATAAACTATTTAAATAATTTTTAGTATTTAAAATGAAAACTAAATTTTCCACAAAAAAAAAAAAATTGCATGTTATAATGATGTATTGAGATTAAATCTCTGCTTCTTAACTTTTATTATATGTAATGATATATTTAAGGTAACAAACTTAGCAAAAACAAATAAAGTAACTAAAAATAAAAACACATTTCTAATTTCCTAATTGTGGAGCCAAATTGTTTAAAATCTTTTAAAATTCATTCAATGATTCTTTAAAATTGGCTTAAGAACATTTGAATTTGTATTTAACTTTAAAAACAAACCAATAATGAGATTAGTTTCAAATAATTAATTATCCAAAAATTATAACCAAATTTTGGAAGGAAAAAACGTCTTAACTTCACACTTATATTAGTTATAGTTAAACTTTTGTTATATTTAATTTCATATGTTGTCTATGTTTTCCAAAAATTTCTATTTGAATAAATATTCATGTAAAAATAGATTTGTTGTGTATTAATATATAATAATAAAATTCTAAGAAATAAAATGGATTTAAAATTATACACTTTATTGAAAATCTTTGCTGTATTCCAATGCTTAATTAAAGTATATACATATATACACACATTGAATTAACTAACAAAATAATATAAATGGAACATACATGAATAAGGGCCCTTTGCACAAACACAGTTCAAATTCTAGTTTCATAAATCTTCAATCATTGATCAGCAAAACTTTTTTACAACACGGCCGAATTTGATAATAATTTATAACCATGAGCCAAATTGGCTAAAAACAGTTTTTTGCTCTAAATCAACACCCTTCTGGAGGTGAGTGGGATCAGCACCACTTTTGAATGCTAGTAGGTTTGGATGAAACATTGTTAGTTTTTACAATAAGCTTTCTCGTGTTTATGTAACTGATCTGGATATTGTTTAATCACCTGAAGAATAAGGAACAATATAGCATTCGAAATGAAAAATATGATCCTGGACATTAAGGAGGAAATTAAGTTGCAAATATAAGAATAGCAGTTTCAATATATTGTTTTGAATGAGGGTCCTGTTAGAGAACCATTCATTAATTATTTCCCAAGTTTAGTCTTATAGCCTTACACGAATAACAAGCAAAATTGGAATATATGGATTGTAAATAAAATACTTCCATCTAGAATTGAGGAAGTATTCATTGTGAGTTAATTTATCTCTTAAGAATTGTTTTTGGTCAACAAATATGAAGAATAGGGATACCATTTGTTTCATTAGTAATGACAGCCAGATGATAGTCTGAGCAACACTGCCATATCTAATGTATGAGCAGTCTTACTAACAGCAAATAACCAATGACTGGAGATTTAAGAAATTAGAGTTTAAACTTAGTTGCAACAGGCTCTAATATATAAAATATTCTTAACTGAAATATTAAAAACAAATATCTATGTGTCTTAAAAATAGTATTAAAGGATTTTTTACATACCAATAGGTAGATATAAAGTAAAAATATCAATAAAGTATTACAACTTAAATGTGAAAAATAACATCTATATATATATATATATATATATATATATATATATATATATATATATATATATATATAAAACTTCATTCCAGAAAATTAAACAGGTAACAGCAAAGGCAGATATCACATCAAAATCACAGTTAAAATGAGAAATGGAACAGCAAAGGCTCCTGAAAAAAAAATAAGAACTGAATTTATATTTGTAAGTAACTATTTAAACAAATTAAAAAAAAAAAAAAAAAACTAAACCACTACGATCCCTGGTTTCAGTAATTGGTAAGGACCGTACTGTTTCTAAGCCAACGGTTGTTGTGGGATCTCCCAATCCCATAACAACGATCCTCGGCTGAAAACGGGATAAATAATTATCTGCCACAGCCGGTCTCGAACCCGGGAGCTAGAGATTAGTAGCATACTGCTCTGCCCACTGAGCTACCCTGCTCCCATTTTCCCAGATCGATATCTAAAATTTCCGAATGAACGATTCCATATTTTTAATATTTAATAGTTGATATCACTTTGTAGTAAACTAATGTAATAGTGATCTAATTAATGTAATATTATAGATTTAATGCTGATACAATAGATTTTTTTTTTCTTTTCGTTTAGATATTTCTCATTGAAACCTTGGTACTTAAGGTAAAATATCAAAACAATTACAGACAACTGGTTGAAATAGAAGGCTAACTGTTAAGAGACCGTCACTAAAGTTTTAAAAACAAAGAGGATAGAACAAAAAAGCATTTATCTAATGTAAAAAATCCAAAATAAAAATAAATTAGTATATATAATAATAATGTGACTATTTTATTTAAACGGTTAGCAGGAATGATGTCCTGGTCCAACATACTGATCCATTAGGGTCTCTTGAGAATATATATTGTCTATGAATACATTTTGAAAGGCTTCGATTATACAAGAAGCATTTTTATGTGAGAAGAATGCCGACCCACCAGTGAATCACTCCATCTCAGTGACATGATCAAGGGGGATCTGCCCACCTGTGGGTCGTTTTGTACTGAACTAGGGATGTGAATAACGAAAAAATATATCGATAGTTTTTTAATATATCAAAATAGTAGTTCGATAATATTGATAATCGAATATAATATTCATGAATAAATTTAAGTCCAGTTGGGTTACAATTGAAATGGTAAAAGTTACATTTAAATGGAAAAAATTACATTTGACTTGGAAAGGGTTTCAATTGACTTGGAAATGCTATATTTGTACTGAAATACCATTATTCAAATATTGGTGAAGTAAAACACCAGGAGCAAGAACAGAATACAACATTGAGAGACTACAAAATTAATAATCTAAATATCACAGGATCTGATCCCGACTACTACATCTCAGTATAGCTGGTCCCCTATTTGGAGAACTTATCTCATTTTCTTTTTTTGTTTATAATTTTTCTTAATCTTCATTTTTATCATTTATTCTTTTTTTAAACTATAAAAATAATTACTGTTACTTTTATAGAAGGAATCAGCAAAGGATCGCTCCATTATTCAGATATTATTAATTTTTCCAGATTTTTAGCAATAAGAAGTGAATTTTAGAATTACCAACTTTTCCATACACATTAACTTTAGTCGGCTCACTAAGAGAGCCCTTGAAAGGTCTCCCACTACCAATTTAACTTGACCATTTCCACATACACCTATCAGTTTCCCCTCCACTCTCTTTGTCTCTCCATTCTTTAGAGCCATTTATGCATTCTCGTCTAGAATTTATGAGTTAGTAAGGCAAGTGGAGGTATGTAGCGGAATGTTGAAAAGTCGTATCCCACTACTCAGAGGCATTCTCTTGACAAATGGACTATAGTTCAATGGGAATACAATAGATTATGACTGCTTAGCAATATTTTAATTTTCTGATTGCTACTTTAACTTTCTCAAAATTGGATCTTTCAATCAACAATTCAGCCCTCTAAGTGGAAAGTGGGGAATAGACATTATGTACAGTATTAAAAATTGTGGTTTCGGTAATTAATTAAGTTTTCTTTAAATTGATTTATTACCGCTGCCTGATCTACCTGGGTATTTCTATTTTCATCACTCATCCTAGCCATTTTGTATTAAAATTATCTACATAATCCATTATTGCCCTTGCCTATTTATTGGGACGTTTCTAATTTGTAGTTTTTTTATGGAAATCCATATATTTTTCATATATTTCAATTTTGAACCAATTAACTGAATTTAGTTTTAAAATTGTATTTAATGTTTTATTGAGATTTATGACCAATTTAATTGACAGATTACATGATTGTAATATCACTTTAGGTGCTACTTTGGATTATACATCTACCAACCACGTTAAATTAGATATTGCAGAATAAACTCATTAAAATATAATCAATTATTCGGGCTGAAACATATGAAATGTCAGTCTCTAGGGCATGAGGAAATGAAAGAAAAAAAAACTTTAAAATATTATTTTTGTTCCAAATAAATCCTGTTAGATTCAATAAATTTCTCCTAAATTCCAATAAAATTTGTTATCCCTTTTTTGAGGAAACTTTTTGGTTTTGAATCAATAAACTAGCAAAATGAAAATTCTACCTTTCACTTTTTTCATTTAGGAATACTTTGGTTTTTAAAAATGCGCCATGTGCTCTGCAGTAATGATAGTTGGAGACAAGTCAGGTGGATTTCATGGTTGAATTTCAATTTTCACTTTCAGGACGTAATTATTAAAATAAACTATACATAAATATATAAATATAAATATATATAGACCCTGAAGATCTTTGACTTCACGGTGTGGGGTTCTTACAGACATCACTTGCGGGAGCACAGACAGCCTGGAGGAAGTCAGCCAACCTCACAATGCTGCAAACCATGGTTTCCATGGTACAGCAGCAGGCTACTCACACTCCATTGGCAGTCCTTTTGGGGCCAAATTTGGCAGTCCTTTCCACCAACTCACTTAGGTTCAAGGACAGTGACAAATGGGTCTAGATCCACGGATTATGGCTGTTCAGGGTCAGTATGCGCACAAGGACCTGTATTTCTTTCTCCAAAGCAGAGGCCGTCCAAGGACCAAACCTCTGGGTGGCTATATGATGTCCTGGAAAATCTCAATGCGATTTGCAATTTTAGGTACATGGGGTAGGGTCATCACTCCTATCCCGGTCTGTATGAGTTGCCTCCAGTAGACTGATGATACTCGGGGGAGAAGGGGGCTAATTGCCAGGTGAATCTTGGGCTGTGTGGCTTTCCCTGGTAGACGGCCATCCAACCCATCCAAGTACTAACCACGCTTGACATTGCCTAACTTTGATAACCTACTACAAGTGCTTTAACCCGCTTGGCCCAATATATATATATATATATATATATATATATATATATATATATATATATATATATATATATTCTTGATAATTACAGATTTAGCTTCAATTCCAGGCAAGAATAACACAGTTTTAAAAGAACAATGTAGCTAATAAGCAGATTTCATAGTAAGTTCTTTTTATGTGTGTTGCGGGATAGTATAATAAAAACAATTTCAAAACTGGGAAAAGGTTCAACGTGTTAAAAACTAAATCCAACATAATGGCAGGCACTTTAGCAAGTACCCAAAGCAGATGCAAAAACACACATCCTTGGCCCACCTCCATACACATACACATACACACACACACACACACACACTTAAAAAAGGTAAAGTCTCAATCATTGACCTGACTTGTGTTTGCCTCTTATGACAACATTGGCAGGTCAGTGGTCACCATACTGATATTGATCTCCAGGATATCTGTTTTAACCCTTTAGTTGCGGAATACTCATGCGGTGGGAGGATATGGTGGTGCGGGATAGTCTAGCGCCTGCAGTGTCCCATGTGCGGAATACTTTTTGCGTTTAGCATTTATCATTATCATCGTCCTCAGAAAATAATTGCCTTGAAACCCCACTAGTTCCAGGCCTTTCTCCAACAGAAACATTTTGGGAGCTATCTTCATATTCCTCCTCGTAATCTGAAGAAGACACTCCTTCACTTTCACTCGCACCCGCCAAAAGCTCTAATAATTCTTCTTTAGAATAAATTTTTTTTTGACATCTTTACGCACTTAAATATTCACTACCAAAACAGAAAATATGCGGAAGAGAATAGGGAAAATGTCAGGTAAAGAGAAACCGTATATGGTCATAAAAGGGAAGGAGCAGGTACGAGGGTTGGCCGAGTAGAAGGAAGCTATAAATGACGAAAATTAATTCCCACGCCCTCTGTCGTCTTTGAAGGACATTGCTACTTCTTTAAATAGTCTACAGATGGCGATAGTCGAAGAACTAACTAATAAGCTAGTAGCAGCCAGGCGCAAAACAAGTCGAATTACTATAGAAGCTCATAGCACACGGGGCAAAGCAAGCGCCGGACTTCTATATGAGCTCATAGCACACGGGGCACTGCAACCGCCGGACTTCTATATGAGCTCATAGCAGCAAAAGTAACTACCCTTGGGGCCATAAGGAAAAAGGTTAAACTGCAACCAACAGTGTGGAACCATCGACCCTCTGACAGAGATTCCTTCATTACAATAATGAAGAGAATATAAGACCAGCAGAAGAGCAGGTTGTAACAACTGATGGAGCTTATTATTGAAGTAAGTGATTCCTCAATTAGGAGGAGCTAAAAAAAAAACTGGCACGTGGTAATAGAATAAGGAGATTGCTGTTCTTCGACAAGCAAAGTATAAGAATATTAGGATTAACCTAGTGAGTGAGAAGCAGCCTCATTTACACTGCTCAGTAACAGGAGAATAAGAATGCTAGAAGGATCCATTGTAAGGGAAATAAATGAGTACAAATATAGCAGGAAGAAACAGTACAAACAGGTAAACAAGGACACACGGAGAAGGCCGTACAAAATGATCATGGCTAGACCGAAAAGTCCAAGCCTGTTGCCTCTGAGCTATCCTGACCTGTTCAGGAGAGCACAGAGGTAAGTTAAAGTGTAGATTATTTAAAAAAAAAAATACATGAAAATGTAATGAGATAAGAAATTTTAAAGATAGCATACGAACCTTTAAAATCAGAATTGATATTTAAATGAGTTCAAAACCAGATCCTGATTGTATAGCATATAAAAGCCTCTCTTTCATAACATTTTCATTCGTGAATTCTGGTAACTTTAATATATTCATACATGTACTAGAAGAGGGAAGCCTGTTGTCATCAGATTCCACCAGCTGGATACACAAGGGTGGATAAAGTTCCTTAAACAGTTAATAAATTAAATTAATACATGGTATGATATGAGGTGATTAGTTCTAAAACTGGCTGAATCGACTATTTTCACAAAATGGTTATATTTTATTTTTGCACAAGTTCTCAATGCACTACATCACCTAGCAAAGACCTATTGACCAAAAGCCTCTCCATCCAGTATAAAAATGGATTCAATCTCAAGGGGTAACCAAGACCGAAAAGGGTACAATTATATGTTGTTGGTGTCTCCAGTAAAATTTATGAAAATAGATTGAGCCAGTTTTGAAACTAAACATTGCATATATGTCTTAAGGCATTAATGACATGTATGAGCATTACGGGAGCATTTCATACGACACAAACCAAGGCTTTAGAAATTCTTCTCTATTTAACACCGCTTCACCTATGGTTGAAGGGTGAAGCGGTTATGGCCAACTTAAGAATCAAAGAAAACAGACAGTGGCAGGCATTGGGAGAACCTACAATATTGTCTGCAATAACATGTACAGAAGTTATTAGCTGCGACAGGGCTGGTATTACTATCTACTCAGAAAGTCAGTCAGCTATTCAAGCCCTGGAATCCCCTAGGGTGACTTCCATGAGATGCACGATTGGACATGGAGAATTCCATGTAAGGAGTGGAGGGATTGCGTAGGCCTTAGACAAGCTAAGCTACTAATTAAAAACCCTCTCCTTCTAGAACAATAAAAAGTGGCTGCTGGATCTCAACAGAAAGGAACTCTGACTGTTAATTGGCGTACTCACATAGCAGGTTTAAAAGACACTTAAAGCTTTGTGGAGTAATAGGTGATGAGTTCTGCCACTTCTGCAGGCAGGCACCTGAGATTGCTCATAGCACTGCAGTAAATAGCAGACTGCGACAGGTATGCATCATTAAGATATCGACTTCTAGGATCAGACAGAATCCGAGAACATGAGGCTTCCTCCATATCACCATGGACGTCCCTTCTGAATTTCATCAGGAAAACCAGAAGGTTCAATACGGAGGAAAAATAGGTTATCTCCATTGGTCATCCCTGGGGTAGACAAAAAGGATCACTAGATCCACTCGCCGGACTTTGTCTCCCCACATTTACTAGTACCAGTACCAGTACAAGTATATCTTAAGGTGGTCAGACGTACTCTACTCCAACTGCTCCATGCCAAATGGAACATGGAACGACTATGTATTTTTTGGGGTTATGCGGAGCGACTGGAATTCCAACTGTCCTATGCCCCATCAAGCATCTTCAAAATCCAATCACTTCAACCAACTGTGGGTGAGGAAAACTGATGTGAATGGAATGATCGACTGTACAGTTTTTCACACTGATGGTTGTTCCACATTCCATGTGGCATAGAACGATCGTCAGTGGCCAGCATAATAATTATATATAATTAATAGATGATCAATAATTAATTAATAAATAATCATTCATTAATTGTAATTGATTTGAAATAATTAATTATAGTATTGAATTATATTTAAAAAATTGAAACTAGGTTCCTAATTAATAGTTTTTTATTATTTGTGATCCATTTTTTTTTACTGCCTCCCAGGCCATCTCATTCCTTCATAAAGTTTTACGGTCAACTATTAATTATTCAATATTTTAAAAATTGATTCAGTATTATTACAATTAAAAATGTGGAAGAGGCTTTGGAATAATTTCAACAATAATTAATCACATATGGCCAAAGTTTAATAATAATTTTAGTGCTAATTGTAAATTTTTATTTCAATTTTTGGATATAATAATTAATGTTATTAATGATTATTAAAACATGCAATACATAAACAAGCTCAAACATTGTTGGTCAGTAAATACAGTATAGTTAAAATTAACGATACTGATTGTATTGGGTTGTCTCGCATGAAATGTCCTTTTTTAGACATAGGAAGTAAAAAAAAATTGACAAAGATATAAATAATCAAATATATTTTATTCAAAATATTTACCATCTTTTTCAACATACTTTCGTCAAGGACTAACCAAGTTTTCTATCCCAGATTTAAAAAAGTTTGAGTTATGTGTTTGAACAATGTAAGAAAACGCATTTTTCATGTCTGAATCATTTTTAAACAATTTTTCTCACATAAAGTTATTTAAGCTCCGATAAAAGTGGTAGTCTGTAGGGAACAGATCAGGAGAATATGGGGGAGGAGGTAGGACTTCATGGCCCAACTCCTTTAATTTATTTACTGTCTCTATCGAAACATTTGGTCGGGTGTAATCATGTAGCAGGATAGGTCCTTTCCTGTTTAACTGTGCTGGCTGTTGTTTCATCAAATTTTGATGCATTTGGTCAATTTCTTGGCAGTATGGTGTTGAATTGCTTGTTTTTCCCTTGGTTAGAAATGAAAAATGGATGATTCCAGCCATAGACCGCCATACAGTAACCATTAAGTTTTTTTGGATGGAGATTCTGTTTTGGCATGTGCCCAGGTGACTGATGGGCATCTAACTATTGACCTGATCGGCGTCAATTATCATGCATGATCCATTTTTCGTCACAAGTTATTATGTGCCCAAGAAATCATTTAATTTATTTTTTGAAATGCAAGGAGAAAAACACAAATCTCTTGACGTTTCAACCGCTGACATTCGTTCAACAGACAACCCTTTAATCCTCCCTTAATCAGCTTTAATTAAAACATTAAGATTTTAAAAATCGGACATTTCATGCGTGGCAACCCAATATAAAATATATTATATAAATATTTCCAATTGTGTTTATATTTTTACTATTGATTATGTTAAAAAATATAAATATTTAATTAAAAGGAAAGAAACATTTTAGAGGGTTTATAATTTCTATTGTAATATGCTTAAATTTCCACTCTTTTTTTTTTTTTTACTAAAAATTAAATAATTTAATGTTCTTGCTATTACAGAGGCACAATTAATATTCCATTAATTTTCAAGAGCTATATTAATTTGTAAATTGAAATATTTGTAGACTGTAATTATTCTAAGCAGCATCATCTATGGGACTTTTAGTTAACCAAATCAAGTCCAAATACATGTACAATGGAGCCGGAGATAATAGCCCTTTAGTAGAGGGACCCTAAATGTTTGAGCAGGTTAAAGAGTTTACTTACCTCGGATCACTTGCGACTTCAGGAAATGATATGTCTGCTAAGATTAACAGATGTCACTGCTGTCAACAGATGTTATTTCGGTCTTCTCAAGACCTTTCACAGTAGGTCAGTCAGTAAGCAAACCAAGTTGATCCTTTATAAGATGTTTATCCATTAGCCTGCACTAATTTATGCCTCGCAGATATGGACTATCTTCAAGCACGACGAAAGGGACCTGATGATATTTGAATGAAAAATTCTACCTCGTATTATTGGATCAGTCAGGGATGGAGTGGGTGGAGGAGAACGAAAAACATGGAACTATATGACATCTATGGCGAACCGGATATAATTAAGTTTGTGGAGTTAGGAAGGCTTGGTAGTGCAGGCCATCTGGCCAGAATGAATGAACAAGAGATCCTGAGGAGTACTTGAGGAGATTCTGCATCAAACCCGAAGAGCTGAATGTGTGGGCCGATGGTGTGGCAGCAGACACTAGGGGCCTATTTGGGTTCAGGAACTGGAAGGTGGTAGCTTTAGATAGAACCGAATGGCTGCGGGTCATTGAAGAGGCCAAGCCCCATCTCAGGTTGTAACGCCATGGAGGTTACGTTAGGTAAATATTCTAAAATATGTGTTTACCAACTTTTTCCATTTGGTTGAAAAAAAGGTTTGACCACAATTATCAATTAGGTACTGTGGGTAGCAAAGTTGCTAATTCCACCCTTCTGACTGTTAATATAATTTTCATAATATTAACAGATAATTTTTCTTATTAATGCTTGAAATTGTAGTGAACACTAATGGGGCCCTTGAAATCATCTTGACTCCAAGTAATCAAGCCTTAAGCACTTCATTGATCCAATCGGCCATGGTCACCTTTATTGTATGCATCTACATTTTTTTTATTGATTCAGTTGAGAAGGACAAAAAACGTGTTTCTCCAATAAAAAGGCTGAGGTTGAATGGTTGATTTTATATTTGTATGAAATTATGATTTATTAGGCACATATCAATGAAAATAAAAATATCAATATTTTTACCATCTAACAATACCAACTAAGGACCAAAAATAAATGCAAACACATTTTTTTTTCCAACAGCTGGAACAACTCTGAGCACCTTTTACTGAGCGTAGAAATCTAAAGAAATTTTTGTAAAAAGGTCTTTGCTTTGCATGTTTGTTTGGTTCCTTACCCAAAACTTTCATTCCGAATCAATGAATCAACACATAGAGCACCTTCTAACAAAATAGTTGGCATGCAATAATACTGCAAATATTAAAATCTAGAAAAAATAATTTATTGAAATATCATATGTTCTAAATAAATGTCAGACACAGACTTTTTCCGGTGACAATGATGGACCATCTTTGTAAAGTTTAGTCACTTCATTATTCTTTCCTTCTCATTTTAATTTTTATAAGTTTTTAACTATTGCTGATCTCAAGTGCATCTTCACTTTTCTGCAAAAATATTTAGTCAATAGTTGATCAAGAAGCTATTCTACAGAGTGAAACATGAGAAGCGAAACAAAAAAACAAGAAATAATGGAAAGACCATTTATGGAGTTAATTGAAAGCAAAGAGGTTCACAATGTGTTGGAAGAGCACTACGATGACCAATGGGAAGAAGCCGATTAAATCACTAAAGGTGAACTAGAAGATGCGATAGCGGCAATGAAACTTGGGACGTTTCATCAGCAGGACAAGATGACATAATCCCGGAAAAGCTAAAATATATGGGAGACAGAGGAAGAGAAATTTCACTTCACATCCTAAATTTGATATGGAAAGAAAGAAGATCCTGAGGGATTGAGAAGTTGCCATATTAATCCCTATATATTTAAAAAAGTTGACAACAGAGAATCTCAGAATCATCAGGGCATATCTCTTTTGAGCATCCCTAGTAAAATATAGTCTGAGATCCAGGAGAAAAGGTTACGACAAAAAGTTGAACCAAAATTTCAGGAGAAACAATATGGTTTTAAAGAAAACAGGAGGCACTCAAAATCTAATCTTCATTGAAAAAATAATTACAAAAAGGCAAAGAGCTAACTGTGTGCTTCGTGGACCTCACAAAAGGCTTCAATAGAATTAAACAGAAGGACATTCATAAGGCCCTAGCAGATAAAGGTGTTAACAAAGGACTAACCTGGCAATAATGAGCCTTTATAGGAAAACCTTATATACAGTGAGGACATCCCTATGTTACTCCAAAGAATTTATATTTATAAAGGCATATAAAATCACACTTTCTGTTTTACAAGTTTCTTGTAACCAATTGTAAAAATTAGCCTATTTGAATCCGTTATCAGGATTTCAATTGACATTTTTTAGTAAGATTAAAAAGACGGCAGACGGACAAATTTTTTTTTTCGATATTTTGATTCTACGTCTCTTGACATGTAAAACCTCAAATTTTGAGAGGGGAAAGTAAAAAAAAAAATTTCTTGGTCGATTATAAAGGTCTATTATTGAAAATAATAAACCAATATTTTTATTTTTAAATGTTGTTATCACACAAATTGCTTGATCAAACAAAAGTTATTGGTAATATTCATTTGAAAACAAACATATATTCCAATGATTTGCTTGAAAATAACTTACTTTCACAAGTTTTACTGATTCTTTCACTTAAAATACATCTAATGAAAACAAACTGTTAAATTAGAAAAAAAAAAAAAAAATATCATACTTTAAATCCTAGAAGAGGAGGCCTTGAACAACTAGTGACGAACCGCAACAGTAAACTTTTCTGAACATTATCAAACGACTTCACTACATTCCAGAACATTGAAATTGTGGGGTGTTGAGCAGAATATCCACCTATCAAAAGAAAAAAAAATAGAATTTAAAGTAAACAAAGCACAATAAACTGAAAACAAATTATATAAAAATCTTCCCATTTATTCATAATACACACACACATACACACTTCATATATACATATTATTATTTTGCAATAATGGCCATCTAAGGACCGCACGTATATTTTTTCTCAGCTTTCTTATCAGCCCATATTCTCTTCATTTTCTCACTCATCTCTTTTTCGCTTGTCTGTCCATTTTTTCTCTTCTCTCCTCTTCTTTTCCACTGCAAGGACCTGAATGTATTTTCTGAATTTTTCTCTGTCCTAGTATTCGTTTTCTGTAATACCAAGTCTTGTTATTTTCTCTTTCATCTGACTGGGGTATCATCTGATGTTTCTTAGTCCTATCATCTTGTCGAATATCTGTTTGTTCAACCTGTTTTCATTCATTCTTTTCATGTGACCGAAAAATTTTAGTCCCCTTTTCCTCAGTGCTGTTTCCAAGTCTTCAGTTTCCTCATACAGTTCACTGTTTTTTTAGGCCCGTACTCTTATCCTAGTTTTCTTGGTCCGTGGATACGTCTTAGGATTTTTCTTTCTATTTTTAGTAGTTCCTCCAAATTATTAAACCCCATTGTTTCTGACCCATATAGTATCACCGGTCTCACCACTGTTTCATAGTGTCTGATTATAGCTTTTTTCGAAAGATTCTTTTTAAATATATAGAAATATATTTTTTTCTTTTCCTATTTAATATCAGACCCAAGTATAAGTGTAAAAAAAATTCATTCCTCCAAACTAGCATAATTTATATTAGTTCCGCCTAATTAATATATGCCATAAGGTGCACAATCAAAAATGAACAGTCAATGAAGAAGTAAGACTTTTCAACTACATAAGGCTATACTGTTTTATGACATCACCGTTATATTAGAGTACTAATAAGTCAGATTTTAAGAAATGTAACTGTTTTGATAGGAATTATAATTACAGCGGAACTTCCCCAAACGGACACTCCTGACAACCGGACATCTCTCATAATCAGTTTCATTTTTCCCGAGGTGATACCATTTACTTTACATTGTTTTTAACTTCTGTAAACTAGACCTTCAAATAAATGGATGCGAATACAGATTTAGTGTTTTTTGTTAAAAAAAAATTCTCTCTTAAGCGGAAAGTAGGGCAAAAAAAATACATAATTTATTTGAAAGGCAGATGGATATAGTTAATACAGCCTGATAAGGTAATTTTTTAGAATTTTATTTCACAGAACGGCCGAGTGGGTGTCTCCTTTTTAGTATGTGAACAAATCATTACTGTTTCAAAGAAAATTTTTTTATCCGCCTCCAGTCTGTTTTATTCAGTTTTCACACGACCTTAGGTTCATCTGTGTTCTAGTATGAATAATATACAGTGAATTGTAATAATAATATTACATGTAGTGTTATTAATAATAATATAGTGTCGTGTTTAAAAAATACTGGAACAATTTAAAACGGAACGAATTTATTGAAAAAATTGATAAAAGCTAGTGAAAAAGATAAAGAAAGCATCCGCTCTCGCTTTAACGTCAGAAAAACATAAGTAGCCGATACTTAAAAAAAAAAAAAATTGCAACGAGCAGATCAGGGGAATATTGATTCAAAAATAACTTTTTTGAAAACAGGAAGCCTTGAAATTGACAAGTTAGTGTATGAGTAGTTTTGTTGAGCAAGGACAGCTAACATAGCTATTAGTGGATCTTTGATAAGAGAAAAGGCGTTGGAAATCAACCAAGCATTAGGGCAAACTGAATTGAAAGCTTCTGACGGATGGTTAGACAAATTTAAAGCTTGTCACAAAATAAGTTACAAAATTTCGAGTGGAGGAGCATCAGTAGACGCCAACTGGTTAGTGACTGATCAATAAAAATTGAACATTCATGAGATGGTTGTTTGGCAAAAGATATTTTTAACTGCGATGAAACGGCTTTATTTTTTAGAGCACTGCTAAATAAAACTACAATGTGCATACAAATTGAAGTTTAACGCATATGTAAACACACATATATATATTTATTGTACACAAATGTACAATTTATTTATTTAATTTATATAAAATTAAATAACTACCAACTGTTTTACGTAGTTTGCTGTATTTTCCAAGTTAAACTTAATTTTTATTTATTTATTTTTTATGCTGTTTTAAATTTTAGTCAGGTTTATATTTTAAAAAGGAGCGGGGTAGCTCAGTGGGTAAGGTACTGCGCTACTAATCTCAAGGTCCCGGGTTCGAGACCGGCTGAGGCAGATAATTATTTATTCTGTATTCAGCCGTGGATCAACCCTGTGGGATCGGGAGACCCTCCTGGGGCTCACCCAGCCTCTATAAAGTGGGTACCCTTAATTGGGGGAAAAACCTGGCGGTTGAGCGTGATCCTGGCCGAATCACCTCCTTGCACAACCGTTGGCCTAGAAACAGTATGGTCCTTACCAAGTACTGAACCCAAGACCCTTATCGGGTTGTAGTGGTACAGGTTATATTTTAAAAACTTTTTTCTCATCAGCGGACAAATTATCATCTCCCAGTGATGTCCATTTAAGAGAAGTTTCACTATATATTTCTAAAAAAAAAAAAAAAAAAAAAAAAAAAAAATGAAAGAATTATTTACTATGGCCCAGTCAATTTAGACCAAAAAAAAAGGTTGTGCCTCAAAATAATTCAGACAAAGCTAGGAATAACTTTAATCCACCCTGGCCATCACAAATAAGAATAGTATATGGTAAGTTTGTGACAGTTTATGAGTAGAGCTAAACCTTAGGGAGCCAAAGCAACACAAACATTTTTCACTTTTTTCATTTTTTAGGCTTATAGCATTAAATTTTGCGTTGAAATACTCTCTACAAACATTAAATTTCATTCAGCGGTTTGTTCAGAATCGGAAGTCAAATGTAGGCAAATTTTAACAGTTCGACTGAAAAGTATGTTTTAAATACTAAAATTTTCTGTAACTCAAAAAGGTTCTTCCAAATGAAAAATGTTACACAACTTAAGTTGTAGAGCATCAAATTTTATGTTTTTAGTAAAAATTATACTCCTATTTTTATAATTTTCTCATTCCTATGCATAAATATATGCAAGAAAACTACAGGCAGTCGCAGCGCTGATTTTCCACAATGTAGCTATATAGTGTTATTATCAACTCCGCATGCTGTTCAACAGTTGCCGGTCCCAAGCCCGGATAAAGGAGGAGGGATAGAGGAGTAACACCTCTTTAAAAACCAGGGTTTAGCTGGCCTGGCTGATAGCACCCTGTAAGGGCAATGGTCTTAAAGGCGGACGAGGAACAAAGCTTCCCAACGGCCATGAGGGCAGAAGAGCCAGATCCCCGCTGTCTTGTGGGTAGAAAAGACTCCAAAGACGAAGGGGAACAAACCCCGAAAACAAAAAGGCTTTTGCTGAAGTTGGAAAGGTCTCACCAAAAGGTGCAAGTAGTCCTGGCTGCCCCCGAAAAGAAGACTTCATGCAAACCTTCCCAATAGGACCAGACAACGATATGGAACAACGAGCAAAGGTGCTGCACTAGTGGATTCCCGCCAGGCACGTAGAGCACCTGGCCCCACTCAGAGGGGCCACCACCAAGCTACTGATGGCACAACACATATAAAAGAAAACCCCAAACCTAAGACGAAGGAAGCTGTACCCAACAATAAAATAAAGCCACTTCGGATCCTACAATGGAACACGGAAGGAGTACTGAACAAGAAAGTTGCCCTTACTAAGAAACTTTTAGATGAGAAAATAAATGATGCCTACATACAGGAGACCCATCTGAACCAAAACCTGAGATTCAGTATACGAGGTTTTCAAACCTTCAGACTGGACCGCGAAAGCAAAAGAAAAGGTGGAGTTCTGGTTATAGTGTACAACTCCATTCCAGCCAAAGAGATGCAGATGAGAAATACAGAACAAGCCGAAATAATCGGAGTAAACCTACAGATTGAGAAAAGGAACATCCGCCTGTACAATTATTACTGTCCTAATGACAAAGATCTCAACTCCCACTCTCCATCATGGGGCTATGAAAATCTGGACTCAAGGGGAGAGGAGGTAGAACTATGGCAGACAAATAGCTGTCTTCAACTCATAAATAGACCAGATTACCCCTCCACCTTCTATTCCAGAACCTGGAGGACTACAACCACCCCAGATCTAGCCTTTGCAACAAACAATATCGTTACAGCAACTACTAGGAGTGTAATGGAACAATTAGGCGGCAACGACCACAGAACTATTGTGCTTGAAATAAGTCTTGACCACCAAACACCTGAAGCTTCACCGCTACCAAGCTGGAACTACAAGAAAGCAGATTGGGATAAATACTCTGCCCTGACAGATGAGCTGACTGAAAAAGTCACCCTTACAAAGAGAAGACTAGAAACTTCAGTCAAAAACATCGCCAAGAATCTACGAAAGCAGCAAAGGGAAGCATGCCAAGGGGAACCAGGAAAGATTAAAAGCCATACTGGACCCCAGAAATTGAAAAGCTAGAGACAGGCTTGTCCAGAGCAAGAAATAAAGCTGAAGAATACCTCTCGGTAGAAAATAACATCGAACTGAAGAAAATAGCAGCAAAACTGAAACTAGAAATCAACATCTCTAAGAAGAAAGTCTGGAGGGAGAAAACCAGTGAAATGGACATGGAAAGAAGTGGCCAAAAACTTTGGAGATTTGCAAAAATAATTTCAGAAGATCAACATCAACATGATCCAGTAACATTAGAGCACAACGGAAGGATCCTCAGAGGCAAAGAAGCAGCCAACCTTCTTCTAAAGAATATCAAGGAGCATAATAATACTAATATAAATCCAGGAAGAAACAAGAACATCAAGAAGGAAGTTGCAAAACGCCTGGCTGACTCAAAAAAGAAAAGTTCTTCTCTTGATTGTCCCTTCAATATGTCTGAACTCGAAGAAGCTCTCTCTGCACTGAAATTAAAGAGTGCACCTGGTACAGATGACATCACAAACGGGATGCTGATAAAAATGGTTCCACTGTCCAAGAAGAGACTCCTAAACATATTTGAGGACCAGAATTTTCCCAAATCATTGGAAAGAAGCTATTCTCGTCCCCATACTAAAAACAGAGAAGTCCAAAAAACAACCGGATAGCTATAGGCCTATTAGCCTCCTCAGCTACATTGGAAAACTTATGGAAAGGCTTGTCAGCAATCGCTTTATGTGGATGCTGGAAAAAAATAACGCACTTATTCCCCAGCAAGCAGGTTTTAGGAAAAACAGATCCACAGAAGACCAAGCAGCAGCAATCGTACAAGACATAGAAGACAGTTTCCAAAAGGAGAAGAGCACAATCGCTATCTGGATAGATCTAGAAAAGGCCTTTGCCAAGATTTGGAAAACAGGGCTACTCCTTAAAGCCAGTAAAAGCAGGATTGAAGGCAGAGCACTAGTATGACTTAAAAGTCATCTCAGTCACAGGAAGGAAAGAGTACATACATCTAAATAGGGAAAAAAGTAGACAGAAAAAAATTAAAAATGGAGTCCCCAGGGAGGCGTTCCATCCACAACCCTCTTCATGAATGATATTGCAAATGACTTACTGAAGAGGAGAAATAACTCCTAATGACTAGAGGAGAAAAAACAGCAATATATGCAGATGATCTTGTACTATGGTCTCAATGAAAATTCAACATGGATTTCCAAATACAGACTCTAACAAGCACTGGATAATGTTTGGAACTGGGCAAACAGGTGGGGAATGAAGGTGAATGCCTTAAAGACCAAATATACCATCTTTACCCTCTCCAAAAGACAACCACCGAAACTTGGATCTAAAAATGGGACAGCAAATCCTCGAGCACGAAGAAAAACCAATGTACTTTGGAATAAAGCTCGACCAACAACTCACACGGAGAACGAAAGAGCCCAGTACATTTAATTAAAACATTGCAGAGAGAACTTGAAGATGGGGATGTCCAACTAAACCCTCTAGACCCATCGAGCCTCTGCCCACCCTGGGAATCACTAAGCAGACCGAGGATCATCGAAAACATCCAAGGGATAAACTGTAAAGGCGAACTACCACCAGAGGAGATAAAAGCCCTGAGCCTAAAACTCATAAATGAAGAATACCCACCAGGCATATGGATAAGGGCATACACAGACCGTTCAGCTATTGGAGCTCTCAGGGATGGAGGTGCAGGCATCCATATTGAATTAACAGATGGATCCACTCTGGAAAAAGATATGCCTACCGGCAGCAGATCAAGAAATTACCGTGCTGAACAGGAAGCCATCACAGAGGCTTGCAAAATGATCAAGTCATCTTCTTCTTTGGTCCCCAATAATAAAATATTAATTCTCACTGATGCATGATCAGTCCTACAGGGAATGAGAAGTCGACACAAAGCTGAAAAATTTGACTACAGCCATCAAAAGCGTGGTCGGTGGTGTCGCAGAATTAGTTCTATAATGGATCCCCGGGCACTGTGGGCTCGTAGGCAATGAAAAGGCTGGCTCTCTGGCAAAGTCAGGTTCATCGATGCAACAATACGATCCCTCACTAATCATAGAAGAAGCGAAAACCATTAACAAGGCTGTCATTAGACAAAGATGGCTGGCCTCGCATCCATCACACAACCCTCAGGATGACTACTTCCAACTAAGCAAAAAAGAACAAGTCACCAATTTCAGAGTAAGGACCGGACACAACTGTCTTAAATCCCACTTATACAAACAACTAAAAATAGGATCTAGCCCTTTATGCAACTGCGGAGAAGCTGAACAAACATCAGACCACATACTCCAATCCTGCAAACTGCTAAAAAATTTGTGAGAAAAGATCTGGCTTGTGCCAGTGTCACTGGAGAGGAAACTTTATTTTATGGATCTAGAGAGGACTGCCGAGTTTTTGTTCTCATCTCCTGACATGGTCATTTAAATGGAGGGAACGAAGAAGAAGTGTTATCATCATGTCTGACCTCAAAATTACTAATATTCTTCCAGGCAATTGAATTTTAATACATTTCGATAGCCCAATTTTGTTCTCAAGATGTTGTTATCCAGAAGCGGTGAGTTGGATCGGGTGATGGGGAGGGGAAGATGTTTTAGTGTTAACTTTTGTTGACATTGTGATGTAAGTTCCGTTCGAAATGTATTAAAATTCAATTTCCTAGACTAAAATTAGTAATTTTGAGATCAGCCGGGATGAGAATACAAAATAGCCACATTATGGAAAATCAGTGCTGCAAATGTTTTTAATTTTTTGTCTGTATTTATGCATAGGAATGAGAACAATTTTTACTAAGCAAAAAGCAAATCTTTCAACTAGTATCAAGAGCATCAGAATAGTTAAATTGGCAAAGCAAGTGGAAGTAAAAAATAGATTATCACTCATGGAAGTTTAGAGAAGTGCAGCTGAGCGGTTTCATGAAAAAAATATATATGAACTTGTTAGCTTTTAATATTCTATATATTTTAACAGTATTAAAACGTTAAGGCCGTGGTGGCCAAGAGTGTAAGGCGCCAACTTACCAACCTCGAGTCTGAAGCGGTGCCAGTTCAAATATGACCCTAGGCGGGTTGAAATTTATTTTGTGCCAGACCCACAGAATGAATTTCAACCTTCCCACTCTGGCTAGAATAGGTTGGTAACCTGTAGGATAACCTGTCCTACCTACCTTAATTGGAGTTGGTAAGGAGGTTAAACCCCCAATAAAAATATATATATGTTAAAACATTGATAGTTTAATAGCATTCACAAGACCAGGATTACTGAAATTTAATAAGGGCTTTATGTAAATATGAATGTTTGCAAATTATGTAAGAACAAAAATGAACAACATAGACAAGTTATGGAAGTAATATAAAAGAAGTAAATAAAAAAAATAAAAAAATCATCATCTTATTATCGAAGAATTCAATAATCACAAAACAATAATTATGAAATAATAAGAAAAACTTTATTTGGGTTTGAAATATATACTT
This sequence comes from Rhaphigaster nebulosa, assembly GCA_948150685.1. NCBI lineage: Eukaryota > Metazoa > Arthropoda > Insecta > Hemiptera > Pentatomidae > Rhaphigaster > Rhaphigaster nebulosa. The sequence goes on from OX411307.1 coordinate 132,533,638, forward strand.
AAATTATTGTTTCTAATTCAGTGTAATTATACCTGAATAGACTGTATATTCTCTCATGTCATCAACATCGATAGGTGATTTATTTCCTGAAATAATTAATTGCAATTCCCTTGTTGTGAACATTCGAAGCCACTCAAGAGAGATAACACTGTCCAATCCCTAAAAATAGAAAAAAGAGAATAATACCAACTTCAAAAAAATATGAGGTCCTCAATTTCTCTCTCTCTTTTTAAGTTTATATTTTTGTCTCTAAGAAAGGGCTATATGCCCTAAGACAATAAAATAATCAATCAATCTCTCAAATTCAAATTTAGTAATTTATATTATATTGGAATAGATTAGTTATAATCTTTTATCAGCCCATAAATAAATATTTGCATATTATCACAAAAGCATATACACTGGAGTCTCGATAGTCCCAGTTGGGAACAGGCTCCTCTCGGGCTATCAAAAATTTGGATTATCAGAACAATCCATGTTTAGGTGTATATATACATAATTTTAAAGCGTATGCACATAGATGAATTTTTTAAACCTTATATGTAAAAATAATCCTCTATTTTCTTCTGCTCTTGTACGGCCCCTCCCTCTATTGGTAGCAGCACACAAAACTCCATTTCTTGAAACAAATAATGTCTGCAAGCTGATTTCATCTTGTTCCAATGCTTTTTCCAGACGATAAAATTTTCATGCATGGCTGATTTTGGTCATGTATCTTCATTTCTATCGTCATATTTCTCTACTGACTCATCTCAATTTACTAATTCAACTACCATTCCATTGGAGAGTTCTTCACTATCGTAACTCGTAAAATACTGTTTGAGTTCTTTAACATTGTTACCTTATTCACAGCCGGGTATGTCTGATATCAAGTGCAATAAAACTTGATTATATTCATTGATAATATCAGGTTCTTTGTTACCTTGTGTTGCTTCCTGTTCTTTGATGCTCGGTTTTAAAATATCTGACTATGATTTTTATATGGTTTCCCTAGTAATTTCTGCCCAAGCATCTCCCAACCGATAGATTACGTCCTTTTCTCAGAAATGCATAATAAATATGTATAACACTTACGAAAATGATGTTTTTTGAATTTGGAAAGAATCTTTAGAAAATTTAAAAAAAATCATATAAAAATATCTCGGATTATTGAAAATTCAGATTATCGGAACGTGGATTACCGAATTGGCTGAATTCTCAATCTACTGATGGGAACAGAATCTTGTAATCCTATATTAATTGACTTTTATTTTAATTGTTTTTTAAAATTGAAATTCACATTACATGGGAATTGAAATGACTATCTGTGCTAACAAGCTGACATTGAATGCAGAGAAGACAAAGGCAATTGTAAAAGGTTCCCATCACCTCCTTAAAACTGTTCCTCATATCCCAACCTTATTCCTAAATAATAATCTCATTAAGTTCTATCCAACCATAAAAAACCTTGGAATCACCTTTGACCAAATTCTTTCCTGGAAAAACCATGTTTCCGATATCTCCTGTCATACCTTTTACACTTTAAAGCGACTAAATTACCTCCATCACCTATTTCCACTTGAGACCCGTAGACTCATAGTTACTTCCTTAATATTCCCTCACTTTGATTACGGGTGCATCTCTGGGGATATCAAGGCAAAAATAAAACGTTTGATAAATTGCTTTGTACGATTCATCTTCGGGATCCCGAGGGACGTCTCTGTCTCTCGATATTACGAAGAGTTGAAGTGGCTTTACCCTTCTTACCATCGTAAGTATATCCTGGCATCCTTCCTCTACCAAGTTATCCAATCCCGTCGTCCATCCTACATTTTCGACCTCCTTCAATTCAAATCCTCTGTTGATTCATTCCCACCGATCCACAGCTTTCGACAGATCTTTTCTTGTCCGATCCTCATCCTTCTGGAATTCCATTCCTCCTTCCATTCATCGCTCCAATACTCTTATCACCTTCAAATCCCGCTTATTCAATCACTTATTTTCCATCCAGTTCCAAAAAACATTGTAAATAGATTTTCTCTTATTTCAATCAACATTTGTAAATATGTTCCTTCATTTATAATTTTGTCATATATTATTAACATAAGAAGTTCGTGTGGTTTTTGTTTTAAGACGTAATCAATTAGACTATTAATACCTATTTCATATGCTAGAAGTTATTGCATTATGACTTGTTATAATTTTCATTTGTATTTATTTATTGACTTTTCTTTTTTCCTTTTTTAATTATCAGTTAACGCATATGTTCCTATAACATCTACTCTAAGGCTCTGAAGCCCACCTATCATTGCCTGTAATTGTTACACTAAAGGGACTTGTCCTGGAATAAATAAAGAGTTTATTATTATTATCGTTATTATTAAAGTGCAATATTATATTGTGGGGCTCTCTTGGTTAGGGCGAGGGACTGCTGGAGAGTTTTGGAGAAATGGAATACTACCCAAGAGGAAAATTTGAAAATTTTGAGGTAAAATGACAGTAGTTTATGCCATTTAAGCATTTAAAATTTAATACCGGACTGGTAGTAGGTTGAGGGAGAAGCTTAATCCCATCCAGTTCTGAAATTTCTTGTTTCATGTAATAAAAAGTGTGTGGTCGATTGCTCTCTTGTTGAAACAAAACATTTCTATTTACTAATCCTGGTTAACGCTGGTTCACAACATCATACATTCTTGTAACTGATCACTATACAGTTCTGAATCAATGATTCGACCTTCTGAAATGAATTCATAATGAATTATGCCTTCATAATTCCAAAATACAGAGAGTATTGTCTTTTTTTCGAATTGCCATTGCTTACTGACTTAGGGTTTCTCCAATATATCCAATTTTCATTGCAGTCCTTTTAATGAAACTATGATCATTCGGATTTTTCAAAAGCCATTGACAAATTTCTGCTCTATGTCACACATGCTCAAGTGTTCAACTCATGGAGAACCACTCTTGATGAGCGATTCATTTTTCCGAAGTTATGCAGCCCACAATTTATGGTGGATTGGGAAACTCCAGGCTCTCTTGCAAAATCCCGAGTATTTTTTTTTGGGGGGTCTCCCTCTGCAGAGATCCACAGAGCTTGAATGATGATTTTTGATCAGAACCCTCTTTCCTCTCAAGGCTGATGTCAGCAGTTTCAAATTTCTGGAACCATTAGCTCATAGTCTGTAAAGAAAGAGCATCCTCTTCTTCGAATTGCTGTACGAAACAGGTGGCTTCAGCAGCGGAAACAAAACTAAATGCAAGACTAAGTCATTTTGTTTACAAATTCATTAATATAGGCTTGGAATTAAAGTGATATCAACATTAATTGGATTTGGAAAACAAATAAAGCTGATCAGTGGGTTACAATATCCAAGAAAACAAAATCAATCATTTTTTATGACATCCCATTACTTTGAGTCCCTATTTAGAGCATTAAGCCATCTTAAGTCTTCACAAAACTCAGACAGAGCCACAAAGGCTTTTTCTGATATGCCTCACAACTTTAAAGGGTTTAGAGGGACAGGAACTAGTTGAATTGCCTAATTTTTTACTATTTTTCTAAGGCAGTATAGTCAACAATATTTTTACCATCGTACATATCATATTATGTAACATCGAATACAGATGCTTAGTATATAGGGGACTGTCTGGTCAGCTCCTCAATCCTACCCATTTTTTTGGGACAACCAGTAGGCTGCTTAGAAATGAGTAAAACAAGCATACATACATATCTTGATCTACTTTGATTTCCTTGAAGTACATATTAATTTTAATAATTCCTCAATATCAATTTAATTATAACAATATCAGATAACTTAATGTGACTCATAAAATAACAAATAACTTAATTTTTGTTCACTCTTTAACTAGCCAATCTACATGACTAAGGGCTCAGTTAGAGTTTAAAAAAATCTAATAAGTTGTTGAAGTCATCATTCTAATCAGATAACTAAAAAATGCAAACAATTTAAAATTATTAGAATACTTATATTATACCACCATTTAATATAGCTCAGACAGTAATAAAATTGAGAATAAATATCAGTAGTTTTTAAATAATCTTATTTTAGGAACAATATTTATAATCAGAAACCAAATTATTAAAATTAATAAGCTATCCTAAGGCAAAATGTAGTCATAACTAATCATACAGCAAAAAATGATCTCGTCTGCTCTTCAATTTGTGTATATGCTTTATATTGAGCCACCAAATGAATATATTCAAGAACATTTTCTTCATTTACAGGTGTATTTCTTCCATTTTGTTTAAGTTCAATAGCCTGAAATAAGAAAACATTACATAATAAAAATAATAATAATAAGAGGAAGAACAAGAAGAAAAATTAATTAATTCATAAGTGAAGAAGATAGTAGTGTTTAAGGACTATTTTCTAGGCTTGGTAAAGTGTTTTACTCCTAACAGTTCATGTGCTCATTTAATTTCTAAATGGTTCACAAAATAAAAAAATGCCTAACTGGGAAAAAAAGTTATAAACTATTAGTATTTATTAGTGGGGTTTTTAGTCAAGATACAAAACACATAGTTTTTAAATGTGTGCCAATGTTTCAGCCTAAGTTCTTCATCAGCACTAAGCAAAACAAGATGAAACAATGAAGTATAAAATCAACAAAGAATAAATATAGTTATAGTAGGAGATACATAGGATAATATAGAATAATTACATTAAAAAATATGAAGTTTTAGTAGCATATGATATAAAAATATAAGAAAATTATTATTATAAATGAAAATTTGAATGCATGAATTATGAAAAATTAAAATTTAAATTATGAGAAAAATAGAATAAAAAGTATAGAAGTTATATAAGCCAAAAGAATATATATTAGGTGTACAACTTTGCTTCCACCGTTTTTCGATAGATGGCTGCAGTGGTAGAAGGTGGTCGAAATAGGTTAGGTCAAAAATGCCTAACAGTAAGCTCGGACATCTGCCAACACAACGGCAGGACCATATTAGTGAATTTGTGATAGCATTCTTTAGTAGCACTACAACCTGCGAAGGGTTCTGGCTTCCTCCAACAGCAACCTCCATACGTCCCTGTTCTGTGCCACTGCCATCCAGTTTCGTACGCTCAGATACTCTCTAGCGTCATTGGCCACACAATCTGCCCAGTGCAGCTTTGGTCTCCCAACTCTGCGACGACTAAATAGGTGCTTGATCAGAATCTTCCTAGGTGGTAAATCATAAGCCATTCTGGCGAGATGTCCTGCCTATCTGAGCCTTCCACGCTTGATAAAACAGGAGATATCATGTTCATGATATAAATCATACAGCTCCCGATTGTTTCTTCGTCTCCATTCATTGTTTTCAAACACAACTTCATAAATTCGGTGCAACAATTTCTGCTCAAATATAAGAAGGAGCTGGTCCTCAGCTCTGGATGTATTCCAGGTCTCTGAGCCATAACAAAGCACAGGACAGGACAGAGTCTTATAAATGATAATTTTTGTTCACCTTGTCACCAGATAGCTTGAAAGATGCTTTCAGAGTCCAAGATAACAGCGATTCGCAGCCAATATTCTCCTCTTGATCTCAACTGCAGCTTCATTGCTGCAAGTTACCATAGATCCAAGGTAAATCCTGAAACCTGTAAGGCCCAATAGCAACACTGGCACCTGCCAACCTCAGGCCTTGATCCGAAAACATGTACTTGGTTTTAGCTTCATTGATAATGAGTCCCATGCGTTTCACAGCAGCTTCTAGAGCAAGGAAGGCTTCAACTCTGATAGCAACATAAATTTATTTTATCAATCGAAGATGTCAATTTTCGAGCCAAATTCTTGTCATTCGCAGGAAGTTTTGATTTTCTGCTTTCACTTGAAGAAAAATGTGGCTGAGGCTCATTGAATGCTCTCAAATACTTACAGTGAGGCTGCTCTTAGTAAAAGAATATGTAATGAGTGGTTTAAACGCTTCAAGATTGGTGATTTTGATGTCGAGGACTGCCATGGCGGTGGAAGAGAGAAATTTTTTTTAAGATTCAGAATTGGAGGCATTTCTTGATGAAGACTCGTGCCAAACACAAGAAAAATTGGTAGAATCATTGGGGGTGACTCAACAAGCCATCTCGAAACGCCTCGAAGCCATGGGAATGATTCAGAAGCAAGGGAATTGGGTTCTGTATAAGTGAAGTCGGGAGATGTTGAACGTTGAAGAAATGCCTGTTCTTTACTTGTGAACAGCTGCTTCAATGACAGATCAGAAGGGGATCTACATCCCATTGTGACCGGTGAAGTATGGTTAGTCGATTTAGTAATAGAAATGAACGAAAGGTGACGGGTTATGATTACTATTCCAGTACAATGAAAATAAAATGGACAAGATGAAATAATCAATAAAACATTATTTGTACAAGGAGTAGTAAAAAAAGTGTGTGTGTGTGTGTGTGTTTGTGTGTTTGCGTTTGCGTGTGCGTGTGCGTGTGCGTGTGTGTGTGTGTGTGTACAAATCCGCCTATTAGCAAAATTGTTCTTTTATAACCGTGTTATTCTTGCTTGGAATTTTTGCTTAACCTGTAATTATACTGTCAAGAAGTTGACCAGGTATAAAAGTTCAAGGAATTTACTTTAAATTATAATAAATTAAGAATATTTATATATATATATATATATATATATATATATATATATATATATATATATATATATATATATAATAAACATTATTATAATATATATAATAATATTATATATAATAATAATAAATATAATAAAAATATCAACAGCCCTGTGAAGAACTGAAGAAACTTTACCACCTAAAAGAAGAAAAAGTATTGCCCTGCATCGTTCCCAGCAATGGATAGGTCCCAGAAGAAACGATTAGAAGTTGCAAACAATTGGGACGTTCAGATTATATCCTGGAAGTACTAAAAGCCATGCTATTAGGGACAGCCAACATTATCAGAAAATGTTTAAATATTTCATAAACAGAGCCTGACCCTTGACTTACTGAGTATGGATAGGTGAATATTCTAAAATAATAATAATGAGTAAAGAAAATATGAAGGACCTTTTCACAATTTTTACCATTCTTTCGAAGCCAAATTTAATGCCAAATGTATGCGCATATAACATGTTTGGAGGATGAGTGGGGAACACTTCTACTCTTACTTGCTTGTGAGTCGCCAACGAGTCAACATTTAACTTGCGTTTTAGGGGTCGTACATGGCAGTTGCTTTTTAGATATCGTCAACTAAACTGTCACGAGAAGCTGTGAAGTCAACTACATCAACATGAAAGCAGTACCAACAGGAAGGTAGTTATAATATGAATTGGTGATGTCTATTTTATTTTTATTTTATTTTTAACATTAGAGATTTAGCAATAAAAGATATTTTATTATGATAATCATTCATCTGACTTCCACACATTTTGAAATATGGACCGTCAGATATAAGTTAAAATTTAAATAAGAGCAAATTGAATAAAAAAATTTAATTGTAATTAAAATTTTATAATATTAAAATATATTGAAAATAGAACTTTAAAAAAAAACAATATAATAATATATATCTATATTTTATTTATTTGGCAACTCCTTATTTAAATAAGGTTTAATCGATTAATCCATCCTTTTGCTCCTTTTATTTCTATTGCACTGGAATACCACATTTATAATATCCATAACTCGTCACCTTCATACCACATTATCCATTATCATTTTCATTTCTATTACACATCAGAACTGAGTCGGCATTGTTCTTTCCAATGTATTTGTTATTTCCAACATACTTAATTGCAGTTTTATCCTTTCTGTTGTGAGAGCTTTAGTATCTGCAGCTTCATCATCACTTTTTCTCAAATTCCTGGACTTGTCAGTATGTATCTCATTATTTTCTTTTTTCTCCTCCTTCTCATCATACCTCTAATTCCTTTTTTATTGTTGCTATCTTTATTTTTTCCCTTATATATGATGTTTACTAGTGATTATCATCACAACTACATTTTTTGCTGTTTTTTTTTGTATATTCTTTTGGTTTATATAACTTCTAAACTTTTTATTTTTGCTTATCTTTGTTATCCTATTATATCTTTTATATATCATTCTTTCGTTCATTTCTCATTATTTAAATTTTTCATAATTCATCTATACAAATTTTTATATATAATAATTTTCATTCCACATGCAACTACAATTTTTCATATTTTCTATGTATACCATTAAATTTTTTCATATTCACTTATGTATTTCCTACTATATCTATATTTATTCTTATACTTTCATATTTGTATCTTTTTTTTGCTCAGCTCTGAAGAAGGCCTACAACTTAGGCCGAAACATCGACACACATTAAAAGAAGTATTACAGTTACTGTGTGTTTTTCAGTTAAAGATTATCCCCTCCATTATGAACAACTATAACATTTCCAAGTCAATTGTAACTTATTCCAAATCAAATGTAACTTTTTCCCTTTCAATTGTAACTTTTTTCATTTCAATAATAAACTTTTCCATTTCAATTATAACTTATTTTTATTTCAATTGTAACCCAACCGGACATGAATTAATTTTTTTAAAATTAATTTTACTATTTAAAAATAATTATTTAAATTATAATAATGACTTTTGGAATAATTTGCCGCATTCCTCCGACATTTTTTACGTGTATTAGACAATTGATATTAAGTGCTAATTTCAAGTAGTTAAAATCTTTGAAAAAAAAATTGTTTATTAATTTATTATTGTTTATTTTTTTGGAGGGGGAGGTGTGAATTTCATTGATAATCGTTCATTAGGTTTTCGAAGTTGCTAATTTTTAAATTTACGATTAAAATTTTGTTTGGCCCATGAGCACTCCTAATTGATTATTAGTTGGCAAATTTATTCGATATAAGTATTTGTTTATTAAGTTTTCAAAGACGCTATTTCCGAATTTATTATCGGATTTTCAATCACGCATGTGCATTTTGATTTTCCGTTATTGTTAAGGTTTTCTATGACATAGGGATCATTTATTAGATTTTAGAGGGTTCTGATTTTCAATATCAACCGGTGTAAGGCAGAGAGATGCCTTGTCCACCACTCTGTTCAATCTAGCATTACATAAAGTAGTAAATAGTATAAATACAAAAGGAAATATAATATAATCCAGTAGTCAAATATGTGCCTATCCAGACGATATAGGTCTCGTGGGTAGAAGTGTTCAAACCCTTAGTCAAATTTTCAATAACCTCAATACTGAGAGTAAGAATATGGGCCTTGAAATAAATGATTCAAAAACCAAGTATATGTGTATTTCTCCAGATAATTTAAGATTTACCCATAATCTTGTGGTGGAAGGGCATGTTTTTGAAAACGTTAATACCTTTGCCTATCTGGGGTCAGAATTAAATAATGAAAATAAAATGATAACAGAAGTGTAAAAAAGAATTATGGCTGCTACCCGGGCAGTTTTTGCAAACTTAAAGTTTTTTAAATCATCATTGCTGCAAAGGAAAACAAAAGTAAGGTTATGCATAACTTTAATTAGACCTGTTCTTACATATGCTGCTGAAATGTGGACGTTTACTACCACCATCGCAAATACATTAAGAGTCCTCGAGAGGAAAATACTAAGGAAAATATTTGGTCCCTTCTTCGATGAAGTAATTCAAGAATGGAGGATAAGAACAAATAATGAGCTCTACGACTTATATAACAATACCAAAATTGTGAGCTTTATAAAATTCTGCCGAATCAAATGGTTGGGGCACGTTCTAAGAATGCCAGCTGATAGAATGCCAAAAAAGATGCTTCAAAGCAGAATTTATGGGGCCAGAAGAAGAGGAAGACCTAGGAGAAGAAGGATGGATGATATGGAGGATGGCCTCAAGCGGTTAGGAGTAACAAACTGAAAGGAAAAGGCTAAGGTTAGGAATATCTGGAGGCTTATTGTTCAGGAAGCCAAGGCCCACGCCGGGCTGTAGAGTTACACAGTAAGTAAGAGGGTTCTGATTCCATTTTTTCAATTAGATTTTATATCGAGCATGCGCATTTTAAATTACCATTACAGTTAACAATTTTTGGAAAAAAGTATTTTTTATTAAGTTTTAAAGGATTATATTTTTGAATTTACTATCAGATTTTCGATCGCACATGCACATTTCGCTTTTCCTTTACTGTTGAAGTTTTCTTTGATGCAGGGATCGTTTATTAAGTTTTCGAGGGTTCTGATTCCAGTTTTTGAATTTGATTTTTAATCGTGTATACACTTTTCAATTATCTGTAACAATTGAAGTTATCTTCGATAAAGGGATCGTCCGTTAGCTATTCTAGATGTGCATTGCACATTCTATATCAGATTTTCGATCGCACATGCACATTTCGCTTTTCCTTTACTGTTGAAGTTTTCTTTGATGCAGGGATCGTTTATTAAGTTTTCGAGGGTTCTGATTCCAGTTTTTGAATTGGATTTTTAATCGTGTATACATTTTTCAATTATCTGTAACAATTGAAGTTATCTTCGATTAAGGGATCGTCCGTTAGCTATTCGAGGGTTCTGATTCCGTTGCCTCATGAGCATGTCATTATCTACAAAGAAATCGATAATATAATTCATATTAAGTGCTAATTTTAAGTAGCTACAAATTTTGAAAAAAAAAAGTCATTTATTTTTAAATATTTATTATTGTTTATTTTGTTGCAGGGGAGGGGGTGTTGTGGATTTCATCCAAAGCCTATCTTCAAGATAAAATGCCCGAAAAACTAAATCAATATCACCTGGTCAGAAACCATTGCAAAGGAGTGGCCCATCAAGTAAAAAAAGCATCATGAGAGAAGTTTGGAAAAAGTCTCAATGAAGATCATTGTGAGAGTATTAAAAATTCTGGCACAAAGTAAATACATTGAGAGGGAAAAGAAGTAAGCCAGTAAGAAAAGTCAAAGACTCCAACGGCAACATGATTACAGAAGAAGTAAAGATTCTTGAATGGTGGAGGTAGTTCTATCAAGGAAACTTCTCAATAGGAGGATCTAATGACCTGGGAGAACATCCTGCTGAAAAGAATGTTCTAGAAAACCTAGAAGCTATTGAAGAAGATGAGATAGAATATGCCATTCAAAAAATTAAAATAAGTAAAGCGGCAGAAAGGGACGGCATTGATCCAGAATTACTGAAATAAGGAAGACTTTTCAAATTTCTTCAGCAACTCCTCCAAAAAATATGGGATACAAAGATAATTCCAAGGGATTGGGAGTTCAGAATTATTGTCCCTATTCATAAGGAAGGTAGTTCCACCGACAATAAGCTTACTTTCGGTGGAACACCTCAATCCTGGAAGAGAAACTAAGGCTCACAGTTGAGAACCAAATAGAGGGTACAACTATAGACTAGGGGCACGTTATCACTTGTTCATTCCGAGGTCACCCGATCGTTGCCGGACTAGCACACTCTAGTGTCATTTGTGCTAACTAACTGCTTTGCATTCAATTGTAACATTCATATTCATTGCAATTATTAAAATTATTACTGCTTTAATTATATATTATTTAAAATTATTGGTGTTGTCAACTTCCGCTCATTATGTTCGCCCAAGAAAACATCACAAAACATCAACGGATCCTTTTCAGTTGAGGTCGGGTCCTTACCGTAACTTCCATTATTACTGCTTTAAATAGACCAAAGCTGACGACTTCCGCTTGCTCAAGAGGTAAATAAACTCCAAAAGTTCCTTTTCAGTTCAGGTCGGGTTCTTACCTTAATTTAAAATATCACTCCTTTAAATTATTACAAAAATTCGTACAGATCACCGAAAGTCGACAGCACTAGTAATTTTAAGTAATATCTAATTAAAGCAGGAACAATTTTAATAATTCCAATGAATACAAATGTCACAATTGAATGCAAAGCAGTTAGTTGGCACAAATGACACTAGAGTGTGCTAGTCCGGCATCGTTCGGGTGACCTCGGAATGAACAAGTGATAACGAGCCCCTAGTCTATAGTTGTACCAAACAGAAAAAGAACAGGCGGGCTTTCGTCCAGGAAGGCAGACTCAAGACCACATCTTCGTACTAAGAAGCATCGCAGACAAAACGAGGAACAGAGACAAGAACATATTTATGGGATTGATAAATTATTTGCCACTTCTATAAATTTGTTTTATCGAAAACTAGTTTCGAATGTTATACATACATCCTCAGTTCTAAAAATACACAAAACATTCAAAAATAAGCAATTCAATTATTGGTATTAATATACATATTACATTAGATTAATATAAATCAGATTAATATAAATATAGATTGATCCTTCTATACCATCATGCGGATTTCAACTAACATATTTATGGCATTTCTGTACCTTAAAGCAGCGTTTGACTCTGTCCCTAGAATATGGTATGCTTTGACAGCAAAAAATATTCCAGGAAATCTTATCACAGCTATTAAATTGGCTTATCAGGAAGCGAAAGGAGTTGTGAGGATCAATGGAAGGGAGTCCAAGCCTTTTCCCACGGAAAGAGGTGTGAGGCAGGGAGACAGCCTAAGTTCCCACTTATTTATCATCATATCATCATAGTCATATTTATGGATGAAATCCATAAAATTTGCAAGCTCCTTATTACTTGGACGGTCATAAGGAAATAGAACACGAAGAATGTTAAAGTTCAAAGCCAATTGTATACCGATGATATTGTACTGATTGCGGATACGGAAAACAAGCTGCAGCTAGCCCTTGTGGAATGGCAGGAGGAGCTCCTCTGCAAAGGAATGACTAACACCTCCAAGAGCAAAGTCGTAGTTATATCAAGAGAACGTCCAGCTGATCTGTAATGGGGAGATACTTGAAGTTGTGAAGGAAGTTTACCTATTTGGGGACAGTCATTAGCAATACGGGGAAGATTGACCCAGAAGTAGGAAATAGGATATCCAAAGCCAACCAGGTCTACTACCTTATCTGCAACAGCATAGTGGGGCACAAAGATGTTGGTAGGGAAACTAAAAGCCACATATACAAGTCTGTGCACCTCCCAACCCTCACTCATGGAAGCGAAAGCTGGGCTATGCTGCATAAGGAAGTCAGCCGGGTGAAAAGTGCTTAAATGAAGTTCCTGCGGAGAGCAGTTGGAAAGACCAGGAGGGACTGTATCATTTATGAATGGATAAAAAATGAGCTGGAGGTAATGGAGCTAAAGACCTCGTTTGAAGACCGACAGCTTAAGTGGTTTGGGTACGTTTGTTGAATGGAGGAGAGCCACAGAAGGCAATGGAAGCTCGACAGAATTTCCTACTTGGAGTATATAAAGTGGATAGGGAGAAAAAAAGAGGCAAAACCCTTCAAGAAATGATGCAGCTTAGCAGGGACCAAGAGGTTGGTATGGATGCATTGGATTGGGGCTCCTCGACGATAAGAATGGCACGAAGAGGAAGACAAAGAAGAAGAATATGAATTATCTAATAAATGAAAAAAAAGTCGGAAGAATATGGTGAAATTATTTCAAAATTCATTATTTTAATTAAAATCATTATTTTTCAATAATAAAATGAATAAAATAGGATTAATTCATATCCGTTTGGGTTACAATTGCAATGAGAAAAGTTACCATCGAAATGGAAAAGGTTTGCAGTTGAAATGGAAAATGTTACAATTGAAATTGAAAAGGTAGCAATTGATTAGGAAAAGGTTACAATAGACTTGGAAATACTATATTTGTATTGTTGATAAGTACAGCCCATAGGACATAATTTCTGTTCTGTATGTGTGTGAGTACATTACACTACACTATAGTGATATGACTATATAAGAGACAGAGAAGATATCTCATTTCCTTGGAGATTACCAAAATTCATTTACTGACCAAGGTACCAGCCCATATTTCCCATAAAAAAAAAGGAAATTATTCATATCAATAAGATTGACCTTAGTAATAAATTGTCTAATTTAAAAAAATCAACAGTGAGATGAAGGATTTATGTCTTAATGTCTTAATGGAGTTTGAAATATAAAATTCATCATTAGAAAAGAATATAAACTGGAGGAAGAAATAATGAAGTACAAAAAGGTATCTTGGGTACTTCTGAAGTGAAATAAAAAAAGGAATGAAGAGAAAATTGGTATAAGAAAGAGTTATGCTCTTCTCAATCATTTACACCTTTCCAATGATAAGATATTATTAGTTTCCTATTAAGATTTACCATCTTAAGATTTAATTACCTAATTATTAGCAAGCAAAGTTGTTTCTGGTTTCTAACTGAAGCAACTATTGAAATATCGTTATCACATTTTTAAATATTAGTATTAAACAGAATTTCAACAAATTGACAAATTGAATTAGTCAATATATGAATCAACTTTTTTTTACATTAAGGAAATACTAATTGTTAATCAATATAACCTTTAAAACAGTTTAAGAATATCATATCTATTTCATAAAATAAAAGTATGCACTTACTTTACTTTCTCCAAAATCATTCAGGGTTAAAGTAAAATCCAATCCTAGTTCGGACAAATCTCCCTTATAGCAGGTTAGAGAGATTAAATTTTTATAAAGATCAGGATCTAATGTTGCTAAACCGTTGATGCATAATTCGTTAGAATGGCCCATGATTTCAGATAAAAAAAAATCTGCAAGTGGGATTTCAACTAAAACGTTCTCAAATAAAGCCTGAAATATTTGTAATGTAGTTTATAAATATTTATAAATAAATCATAGATTAAAAAGATGAAAATATTACCTAAAAATGAGAATCCTTACATTATAAGTCAAACAAAAAGTAATGCCAAAAACTACGAATTCATAAAATATTAAACCATGTATTCTTTAATATTTCTTTTTTAATCATACTACACCTTTTATAATACCTAATATTATTAGGCTTCTTCACAGTAATGACTAAACTACCAATTAAAATATTAATAAATTTAAGCATTAGTTTTTTTTAATTTAACTTTTTTTTACTCCCTTGCAGATAAAATACCATTCAACCAAATGTTGTAAGAGTTGAAGAAACTACTTTGAAAATTATAATACTGAAGCTTTAAAAATATTTTTTTTTTTTAATCCAGGGGATGAAAGAAAATTTTGAAACGTTGGTTTGTTCTGGGTAAAAAAAAAAAAAAATGTTAATGTTATAAAAATAATAAAGATATATTTAGGGAAGTTGTCTTTGCTCACAAAAAAAAAAAAAAAAATGGAAATATGGCTTTTATACTTTTTTAGAAAGTTAAAACTATTCATTTAACAACGATAAATATAATGGAATAAAATTAAGTTTTAATTATTTTTTACTGAGCTGGTTATTCAATTCAATTAGTCGGAATTAGAAAATGTATTCTTAAGCCTAAAAGTAAAAAGGTATCAAAAATGAGCTGATAATAAACAATAAAAAATCTAAGAAGAAACTCAATAAATTTTTAATATTAGCTGGAAGACAAAAGACTATTTCCTCATTACTGAAAAGAAGCCATTCCCAGACCAACTCTGAAAACAGGAAAGCTTAAAAAACATCCAGACAGCTTATAGGCCTATTAGTCTCTTCAGTTGCCTTGGAAAACTTAAGAAAGCGTTAGACAACTGTTCCATATAGATGCTAGAAACAAAAAAAGTAATTATCCCTCAGCAAGCGGATTTCATGAAAAACAGATTTGTAGAAGGCTAAGTGGCCATGGTTCTTCAAGACGTAGCTTTCAAAAGAAGGAGAATACAACTGCTATGTGGACTGATCTAGAAAAGGTTTTGGATAAAGTTTGGAAAAATGGATAACTCCTCAAAATCAGGAAAAGTAGGATAAAAGGTAGAAGAACAACCTCAGCCACAAAAAGTTTTCAATACATATAAAACGAAAAAGGCTGTCAAGCAAAAATAAAAAATGGAGTTCAAGTTCATTCATAAAGCTATTTTTAACCTTAAAATGGGACAAAATAAGCTTTAACATAACGAAAACTCATTTTATCTTGGAATAATGCAGGATGTGCTCATGTGGAAATAAAACATTCATTGAAAAGGGGCTGAAAATAACTTGTCTCATGAGGAAGATAGGAGGTTATACTTGGGGTGCTGATCACATAAATCTCCAAAATCTCTAATCAGTATACTGTAATTGATCAAATGTTAGTATTTTTTATTTTTAAATTATTATAGAATTTAGAATACTAATGCCTTTTGGCTTAGGGAGTTGGTGGTCCCATAGCCCGGTTACCCTGTACCATAATCAGCCACTGGTCCTCCAAGTCAGAGGAAGGTCTATACCAGGGTTAGATATAGCATGAAAAAATTTAAGGATTTCAAGGCTGGATTGGATTAAATTTAAAACAAAATTGGTTGTATTTGATCAACTTATGATACAATGTACAATTTGGACTTGAGAATGAATTTAAATAATTATGAAGGTTGTATTCCTGTTTGAAAATGAAAAATTGTTACTCAACTTCTTACACTGAGGGCTCAACGCATCACCAAAAATAAAAACAACTAGAAAATACAGTACAAAAACAATTTCAAGTGTAGAATAAAATTAATAAAATTCGCTTATTGGAATCAATTTCATCATAAATTTATTGATAAACATATTTTACAAAACAAAACAAAATAATTATATATATATATATATATATATATATATATATATATATATATATATATATATATATATATATATATATAGGCGAACCGGCAAACATATTGTAAGAAGACGAGTATAAATCAGTTGAAACTGAAACGTGGAACTGTTTGGAGCAAATATATTATTTTACCATTCCATAGCATTCCTAGTTCACTTAGCCACCGGTAGACAGAATATAGAATGAGTTCATGCTTGAGAAAGAGGGATTGATGAACAAAGTTAGTGGAATGAGGCTTTTTCTAGCTTTCATGGCATTATAGACGGAAAGGGGAACAACTATATCAAAATTCTTCTTAATATTTTATATACTTATTGCTTTATATTGATAGAAAAATGGAATTATTTGCCTAAAAACTAAAAATTCCCAATAATTGGCAGTTTTTCAAGCATAATTCCCGAGTTTTCCCCGACATAAAAAATTCAAGAATAATTCCTGATCTCAAGGAATTAAAGGCTGCTGGACACACTGATACCCATCAATACACTGTTACAGCACAAAATAACACTAAGGTCATCTACAGTACCCCTCTGGATGGGGACTTAGGTCAGACTACTTAAAGGAGATTATTTCTCCACCTGATACCTAGTGCCAGGTGAAGGGCACCCTGTCCACTCGGGGGATTCGTGCCCCCATAACAGAGGAAAAACAAGGATTGACACTCCTTGGCCACTAGGAGCCCACTCCTCTTGACCTAGAAGGAGTGGGTGGTTGGGGCTCTATTAGCTCATTGTAAAAGTTCAGATTTAGTAGTAGTTGATGATCCAATTGATGATTGGAAGGGACCCTGCTGCACATACCGGAGTTGCTCCCCCTAAGCCACTAGACTCCACTACTGGGTGTCAAGCTTTTCCGGTTGGGTGGGGCTAAGATGGTTGTACACCTATACTAGCCAACAAAGATAAAATATACAAAAACCAATGGATAAGTTAGCAGTTAATGTCACTTAAGCTGCTTCATCTATGGCTAAAAGGTAAAGCAGTTATGGATTATTTAAGGATTAAAAAAAAAAAAAAAAACAGGGGCAAGATACAGGAGAATCTGCAGGCCACTTAGCAATAGCCAAAGTCCCATCACTTGATAAAACCCTTGCATTAGACTCTAACGTCAAGTTCTCTAACGTCATAAAAAGACAACCTACCCTGTTTTACAGGCAGATAAGGAAAAGACTCAACTGGTTTAATGAGTGCGGGAGTCTTTAAAGAGGTCCTAGACATTAATTTAACCATCCCATTAGGCAAATATACCACTGATTCAAGCAGAGGTATTTGTCATATTGTCTGGAGTCACATGTTCAGAAGTTAAAAGCTGTGATAAAGCTGGCATTACTATCTAATCAGATGGTCAGTCATTCATTTCTTTACATACAGCATTTTATTACATCAACTTTTTACTACATTGTATAGCAGCTTGTGATCAATATGCATCACTAAGCTATAGTCTACTGGGCTGATAGAATCCAGGAACACAAGGCATGACATTGAATGGTCATCCCTATTGGACTGCATCAGATAAACCAAAAGGTTTGATAAGGAGGAAAACTAGGTTCCCATTGATTATCTAGGGGTAGGCATGCAAAAAGGGCCAAAGCCCACTTGCTAGATTTGTTCACCCCACCATTACCAGTACTAGTAATGTACCGAGCTCAGGACCCTAATCTAAGAAAAACACATTGATACTGTTAACACTCCCAAAACATATACTCATCCTCCTGCCTCTTACTATTACATTTATCATATGACCACTTTCATGGACTTCTTTTTTTTCAAACGTTTTCAAAATAAAATATAATTTGATTTTTGTCTCTTTTGTCATTAAATTCAGGTAAGTGTACTTTTAAGCATTTTTGCATTTCAACAGTATTAAAAATATTTAAATTCAACAGTTTTATCTTCTCTTTTTTCCTCTTCTCAAAGCAGAATGAAAATTATCAACTAAGAATTCCAGAAAGCCATAAAAGAAGGACCAGAAAATTATCAATTGATTCTAGGAAAAAGTCAGAGAATAGAAGTCCCTTCCGGGAAGTGCAATTAAACTGTAATACCTTTTCGAAACAATACCTTTTAATTATAAATGCTGTGGTACCTGTCGAACAATAGATTGAAGAGAAATACAGTGAAGAAGATATCAGGCCTACACTTTCGGGAAGTGTTATTAAACTGTAATACCTTTTCAAAACAAGGCCTTTTAATCATAAATGCAGTGGTACCTGTCGAACAACTGATTGAAGAGAAATACAGTGAAAAAGATATCAGGCCTACAATAACACCTACTACTAACGAAGCGTTTTCTACAATCAATGTCTTGTTGGCTTGGATAAAAGGGCATAAATTGTCTATTGAGCCCATAAAGTTGCTTCCATTAAACTAACAATTATAAAGGCCAAGCAAAAGGGCTTAAGCAACTTAAAATAACTGATATTTTTGAGAAACAATAACACAAATTAGCAAAGTTTTAATCGATAAACAAATTTTTTTTCACCATGTTTTTTATGAGTTATTATTATTGATATACAATATATTTTTTTAATGAAGCATCTTTTATTACACATGTGTGTATAGTTCTTCCAATGATTTATATTTCTTTGCCCCTGCTATAGTGCGGGTACCCCTATAATGTAGGTGATTTTATTTCCCCTTGATCCGGATTATAGCGAGGGCTCAATGTATCTTTAACGCAAACACTAAAAAATTACAAGTACTGTCATAAACTAATTAGAACCATTCATCAGTTATCAATGATCAGTTGAAGTTATCAAGTGCAAAAACATACTAGTGCATACCACAAACTAAAAAAATTAGCAATACTGAAAGTATGGTTGACTGTAGAAATAAATATAGGAGAAGCTTGGTTGGGGGTGCGGCCAATGATCTTATCTTATTTATTTATTCTTCATTGACCGCACCCCCAACTAAGCTTCTCCTATATGCAAAAATTAATATTATAAAAAGTAATCACATGTAAATAATATTAGACATTGCTAAAATAAAATAAATGTATTCTTTTGTTTGTTTGATATGTACATTTAAAAACTGTAATTATGAGACTGATTAAAACAATTATATAAAAAACATGTAAGTCTTACTTTTCCAAGCATTTTTCCAATAAAGAAATAATGCGTTCTAAAGTCATCGCAGATAATATGAATATTAGGGTTAGGATAAAACTCATTGTCACGATTCAAAATAAAAAAACCTCGGTTTGGATCAAATGCAGTTTTAAGAAATTCCATTATGAATTCCCTGAAGAGTCCCCCACCATCAATTCCTGGTTCTTCAACACCTAGCGAACTAATCAAATGTACTTTGAGATGTATTCTGATTTCAGGCTCTAAAATTTCAAAAGAGATAATGAATATATTAAAAATCAAATAATTTTTCTTTTAGTTATTGAATATATAAAGATTTATAATAACATAAAGGTAAATGATATAATAATATGTACATTAATATAATATATTATATAAACACATGCACACAAACCCACCATAAAACAATATAAATAAATATGAAATATTGTGTATATATATATACATAAATACACACATGCAGGCATGCATATACAAATGCACGCACACACTCAAGGACACACAGACACACACACACACACACACACGCACACCCACACACACACACACACACACACGCACACGCACGCGCACGCGCACGCACACACACACACACACACACACACACACACACACACACACACACACACACACACACACACACACAAACACACACACACAGTAGGCGTCTGAAACCCAAACATGGTGCGTCCTAAGGTGGCATATGGGGAAGTACTTGCTAGATATAGAGGGCAGGAGGGAAATAAAATATCTCCTGTGGACCAAACAGACTAGGGGAAGGAACCCAGTTTAATAAACCAAACATGGCAAGTCAGCATATGACGAACCTTACAGTACAGGAGGTTGGATCCCCACAACTGGCATCTGTTAAGAGTGAGAAAGCGGGTTCCAAGACGTTGTTATTCATCGACCGCAGTGCTGCAGAAGTTAATCACTTGGCAACTGTAGCATCTAATACTTCAAGTGAAGAAAGGAATCGTGGGAACTGCTAGGGAACAAAATTAGTAATCTTCACAAGTTTGTCAAGCAGTGATGAAATGTCCATAACCAGATAAAAGCACATATGAGTTCAATCCATATGCTGTATGAAGAGATATCCAGAATAAACGAAAATCCAATACAATCATAAACTGGAAACAGTGGGAACTCAGACCAAATCGAGTCTGCAATACTTCCAAGAGGAGTCTTAAGTAATGAAACCACGTCCATAATATAATACCAAGAAAAAGAAGAATATGAGGCCAAATAGACCTAGCATACAGGAAGAAGTAGAGGTCTTTGCTGCTGCTGAAACTAATTCTTCAAGAAATCAACTGGGTGATCAGTGGCAGATGGTGAAGAAAAAGAAGAAAATAAAAAAAGAAGGCTATAGAGCATAAAATACAAGCAAGACCTGCTCGCCCCGATGTGTTGATGGTTAAGGCAAAGGAGGACCCGATGTACAGGGACATCCTGAACACAATAAGAAGCGATCAAAAGGGCGATAAAAAAAAATAATAAGGAATTGCACCTTGGGGAGTCTCCTTCTGGTGTTGGATCAGAAAGTTAAAGGCAAAACGGAACTAATGCGTACTGCGATAGCAAAGCAAATAGTCGACAAAGTGGAGGTCACATGTAAGCCCATCAAGATCAAATCGATGGGGCAGGAAACATTGATATTTCTGTGGTGGAATCCCTTCGTAAGGTTTACAGTGGCACACAAACAGCAGTGGTGGTACTTTCTACGGATCTCGGAAGAAAACCTAAAGAAATGGGTAGCATTCGAGTTGGCTGGATAATTAGCTGGGTGAACAAAAAAATGTCTCCCTAGAGATGGTTCCAATGCTTCACCTATTGCCACTTGGCGAGGTATTGTAAAGGAGCCAACAGAACAAAACTCTGTCTGCGAAGTGGTGAAGGGGGTCATCCAGCAAAAGAGTGTACTGCCGAACTGCATTACGCTGAAAGAAGAAACCGCAGGCACTAGATAGGCAGCTATAGTTGCCTGGTCTACCAGTGAGCTGTGGAAGCAACAACTAAGTGTGGGAAGCGAAGTTTTTACAGGTAAACCTTAATCATTACGAAGCTGCCCAGGACCAATGCTGGCAAAACAATCAGTGAGAAAAACAATGATGCAGCTGTACTATGCGAGCAGTATACAAGAGGTCATCTGATTTACTATACTCGGAAACAGGAGTATAAGAAAGCTAGAAGAAACCAAGTCAAGGCAATAAAGGAGAGTAAACTTAACAGCTGGAAGAAGCTGGGCAAAGAGATAGATGAGGATACTTGGGGAAGACCCTACAAAGTAGTGATGGCTAAACTAAAAATTTTAAGCTTGTCGCCTCAGAGCTCTCTTGAATTGTTAGAAAAAATAGTAGCAGTGTTATTTCCAAGATGCTTGGAAGTGCTCGTGACAAAGTTAAGCATCTGGATCTGGAACAAGTGCCAGAAATCACACAAGAAGAACTGAACTTAGCCTGATAGAGAATAAAGGACAAACCAAAGCTCAAGGACTGGATAAAGTCACAAATGTTGCCTTGAAAGTGGCTATTAGGTCAAGGCCAGAATTCTTCCTGGATGTATACAACTTGTCTCCATGAAGGTCTTGTGCAGGAGCCAAAGGGAAAAGGGCCCCGGGACGAAGCCATCCTAGTGCAATATGTCTGTAAGGTTATCAGTGTGCATTAAAAAAGTGCCCAGCGTGTCGGTCGAGCGTTCCACACTGTGCCTTATAACATAGTATGCATCATCACCAATATAACTCCGATTGACCTTCTGGCTAAGGAACGGAACTGGATATTCCGATGAAGAACAAGAAGATTCGGATGCTCACTCGACGATGGTAGCAGAACAAGAGAGAAATTATACCTCATCCTCAGGAAGATGGACCCACCTCCTTAAATTGCAGCATGGGTATCCTAGAAACATGTGGAAGTTGAATATCTAATCCAACTGCTTGCTGGGCATGATTACTTCAGGGTCTGCTTAGCCCACTTCAAGCTACAGGAGTGATCATAATGCCTACTTGCCCCTCCGTGGATGAAACAGTAGAGCATGCATTCTTCTATCACCCATGACAGAAACCTTGGACAGTAGTCAGTTCTGGAAAACTGTAGAGCATGCATTCTTCTATCACCCATGACAGAAACCTTGGACAGTAGTCAGTTCTGGAAAACTTAGTCACTCTAATGATGGCCAGGTAGGAGAGCTGGAGCTGTTGCTGACAATGCAGCACGAATCGGCAGAGAGCTCAGAGCATAGGAATGAGAGAAGAGAGACAAGGCAATGGCTTAATAAGGAGTCCAAAGAAGCAGGCACATGGCCATCCTGTCCTCGCGAAGTAATGTGTGACAGCAGTTCCACGAGGTGGAGGTGGAGGCAAAATGGAAATATATTGAATTGTAATGAATTTGATGCTGTTCGAATTGGACCATTTTCAATAATCTGACAGATTTCACTGTAATTTTATGAAGTGGCAAGAGGAAAGAAAGATTTCCAGTTCATTCCATTCCAGTAAGCTGCTTTTTTTTTCTCAGCAAAAAAGCATCTTCAGGGTTGGAGGTGCAAAGTTTGCTAAAATGTTCCAGCCTTTAGTGCAGGTTATGACACTGAATGATCACATGGGATAAACATTGTGTAAATTTCCGTCATTTGGTTATGCTGATAGTTTACATATTGAAAATTTTATTTGCTTTTTTATTTTTATTTACTGTGTTGAAAGGACGTGTAATTTAATTGTTTAATTAAAATCACATTTAAAACAATCATGGATATATATAGTTAAAAATCTTAAAATTGAAGAAAAGAGAAAAAGAAAAAAAAATGTCTATTTTCATTAGGATGATGTATTGAAATTGTATAATACGATTATAAATGTGTTTTATTTTGTACATATTATTTGAATGGGAACATTGAATAATATCACATATTGGGTGGAGTGAATAAAACCTAACACTTGCTAAGTCTTACGTTTTTACGCTAGGTTTCGAGTGATTAAAAAGGCTAGCATTAACTAGGCTTGGTAATTTCTAGGATTTTCTGGATTTCAAGTTTTAACTAGAGAATTTATGTGAATAAAGAGAAACTTCTAACTTTTAAAGCTAGCATTTTCTAAGGAATTGTTTAATCTGGTCAGGGGCATGCTAGCTTTTAACTTAGTTGTTAGTTTGAATCGAGACATGGCAGAGTTTATGTGCGTGTGCAAACAAAAAGAGTATGCGAAACGTTAGGAAATACTCAATTGTAAAGAACTGTTAAGATTCGAGTCTGAAAGTATTGATTTCTTAGCCACTGAATTTTTAAATACGACAGACACACGAGGGGAAGCTCTGTCTCCAAGAAAACAAATAGAGATATTTCTACGTTTTGTTGCAGACCCAGAGTTTTAGTTTGATAGTCTTGTTTCCAGTAGCATTTTTGCCAGTTTTCTTTTTCACAGTACTCTTCATATTGTTCAATAGTTTATTCAGTTTAGCAGCCGTCACTTCCTTACCAACGGCTGATGAATACTGTTCACTAATGGCTTTCCAAGCCTCTTTTTTTGTTTTGACTGCTGTCGGTGTCTTCGACTTATGAATTAATTGTGGATGTTCTCTTAAAAATCTAGCGAAGAGTGAACTGTCCAAATACTTGTCACTACCATCGTTTTCATCGCTGGATGGCATTTTTATTCAGTGATCAGACCAAAGAAAACAAACTAAAACAGCCAAAGCAAGCGTTAAGCAATCCGGATAAGTAACAGTCAATCAAGCTATGTCCATCCGTCACCTGATCAGAAAAGAAGGAGAGGGGGCAAACAAGCTACGTCATGAAAGCCACAAACCTAGCAATCACTAGGCCTAGCAAATGCTACCCCAAGAAATTGCTTAAATTTTTCTGGAAACTTCTCAAACTAACTTAGATCTTTCTACCTAGAACAAGCATTTGATTATTCAACCGAATTTGAGAAAAAGCTAAAACTACCTCCTAGTTGCTAGCTGGTAGTTGCTAGGTTTTATTCACTTGACCCATTGCCCAAAACTGTAGTAGAATACCACTAAAGCAGTTTTTTCTAATGTTATTCCATTTAAAAATCATACTCACCAAAACATATTTTTTCAAAAGCATCTTCATATAAATAATCACGCCTGATTCTCACAAGCAAGTGTGGAACTTGAAGAAAATGCATTGCTGGATTTTGAAACTCCAATTTGTTTTCAGCAACATAACTTTGATAAAAAGTAAAACGTTTAATAAATCCAATAGTAAATGGTAAGGTTCTTATCGTAGTAAGATATCTATTTTCATAAACAGTAAAAGCCCTATAAATACTGCCTGAAAAACAAATATGGCAAAGAATTAGAGATGTATGAATTAAAAAATGATTTTAAAATTTGTTAACAGATTAAATTATAATTTAAGTAACTTAAGGAATTAATGGTGATTAATAATATTAACTGATTAATATTTTAAATAAAACCTAAACGAAGTAATAAATTCATCACAACTTTTAGTTTTGAATATTTCATCCTACTCCACCAGGATGAAGATGGCTAGTGAAAGCCAGCTTTATTTGAAGTTACAGAATTTAGGACACCGAGAGCAGATGCAAGGTTGATTCTTATCAAACTGCACAAATATTGAAACTGTACAGATCCTCATCCATATGGAATTCCAATCCTCCTTCCATCCGTCGCTCCAATACTCTTCCCACCTTCAAATCCTGCTTATTCAATCACCTCTTTTCCGTTCAGTTCCAAAAAAAATTGTAACTAAATTTTCTTTTATTTCAATCAACAATTGTAAATATGTTACTTCATTTCTAACTTTTATTTCTTATTAACATTAGAAGTTTGTGTGGTTTTGATTTTAAGACGTAAACAATTAGACCATCAATATCTATTTCTTATGCTGCATTATGACTTGTTATAGTTTTCATTTGTATTTATCTATTGACTTTTCTTATTTTCTTTCTTATTTTATTATATGATAACTCATATGTTCCTACATATTTCATCTCCTATACGGCTCTGATGCCCACCTATCATCACCTGTAATTGTTATTCTAAAGGGACTTGTCCCAAAATAAATAAAGTTTCTTATTAAAAAAAAATTTATAATACATAACTTAAAATGATAATCAACAAGCTTCTTATTCAAATCCTGTAGCGCCAAAAAGAAAAAAGAAGAACTAATTTTGATTCTTACAAGCTCATCATAAGAAATAAAGAATCTAAAAATCCTTTCAATATTAAGAGATATTTCGAAAATACAATAAAACCAAAAGATCTTAAGTTCAGGATCAATAGGTCATCAACAATGAAGGGGTCTGTATCAGTAAAAACAAATCCAGATGGAGAAAGAAAAGTAATTTTGGAGGAGTTACCAAATAAAAACGTCTTTATAGTAAAAAAAACAATAAAAATTAAGCAGAGGGTTATATTTAAAGACATTGATGATGATATAACATCATATCTTCGAATTAGTCAAAAATATTGGCGACTACTTAGTTAGTAATGACCTGGTCATGTGCTCTCACAACAATAGGAACTAACTGAATCAGCTGGTGCCCCGAGTAAGGAATCAACGTAACTATGCAGGCTTTAGCAGCTGCAGCAAAGAATTCTTCGTATTATGTAAATAAATGTATTATATTATAAGAATGTAAATATCAATCAAATGCATCTATTTTCAATTAAGTTATATATACAGAGATATTGTGGATGAACCTGAATTAATATACTGGTAGGATGCCTCTCAACATCGATGTTTACTATGAGCGTACCAAGCTCAGGTGAAGATGAGGCACTGTCAAGTTCTTTCTCAGTATCTATGGGGCGGTCCACATGCGACAAGTTCTCAAGCATTTCTCAAAGGTTCTTCCACGTCATCTCTGGCTGTGATTCCAAGAATATTTGGAGTTCTTACTTTGTAGTAACCCTTCACATTCATATTTTTGGTATCCCCAAGGTCTGAGGGCTTCTTCCCCTCAGCTTGTATCCATGAAGTCCATAGGCTTGTTCCCGCTCCTTGCACTTACCAATTCCTTTGCGACATCTGAAGGCTTGTTCCCCTCAGGCTGCAGTAATGCCAGAAGGTAGTTCCCTTCGGTTACCTCCTATCTAATCCTAATACTATCATCCTAACTCTTCTTTATGCTAACTGCTTGTAAGTGAACACGCAGTATCGGAGCCTTCCCAGGTCTATATTCTTCTTGATACAAATTAATCAAACAAATCTTTAAAAATTGATCGCAATGCAATAAGACCTTTATAATTCTGAAGAAAAGAAGAAACAGCCAATTAAATGCTCTTCTAAAAACGGATGAAGCTATCAGAAGTAAACAGATATTTAACAAGATCAACCTTGGCAACCGTAAGTACTAGGCATTAAATAAATTTAGGGCAAGTAAATGTATTAACTGCTCCACGTTAAACCAATCAAAGGACCGCTGTGAAGAAAAGAATATCTGCCCTTGCCAAGTAATCATCAAATAACAACACTCTGAGGTACTGTGAGAACACCACAAAGGATCTTAACTGACCTCAATACAAAACACGCATATGTAACAAATGCAAAAGAGTAAACCATTCAGCATTAAACAGATGATGCTCATTGTAAATGAAAGAGATTAAAAAATATCACAGAGCAGTGAGTTTTAACATAATTATCTATGACATAAGAAATCTAAGCTAGACTCTTGGAGAGCTTATTGCTTCAATGACACATGCCCAGCCCATCTTAGTCAGGATTGTTTGATAACAGTCACAACATCTGGTTCACCAAAGAGATCTTAGATTTCCTCATTTTTCCTCCGTCTCCACCTTCCATCAACAAATACGGGCCCAAATATTTTCCGGAGGAACTTGAGTTCAAGCAGATTTTGGTTTGCATCCTTCGCCATTGTCCATGTTTCTGCTCCATATGTAAGTACTGGGTGAATTAGGGTTTTGTACAGAATGATTTTGGTTTTCCTAGTCACTACCCTACTTGCTAGATGTTGTCTCAGCCCAAAATAACAACGGCTCACGGACAATATTCTTCTTCTAGTTTCCACCCCGATGGCATTGGTAGATGTAACTTGGGATCCAAGAGAAGCAAATTCTGAGGTATGTTCCAAATCCTACCTTATCTCCATGATGTCTTGGGTACTGTTCAGCTATCATGTACTTGGTCTTATCTTGGTTAACCACTAGACCATCTTTCTTTGCTGCCTCTGCCAGGGAGAGGAACGCCTCTTCAACCGACTGTTTCGATCTTCCAACTATGTCAATGTCATCTGCATAGGCAAGGAGGTGTACTGATCTATTTATGATAGTTCCTGTTGTCTGGATCCAGGAATCTCTAATTGCCTTTTCTAGAGCCAGATTAAATAACAGACAGGCGAGTGCATCGCCCTGACGTATACCTCTTCTTGGCAAGAAACTTTTGCTATGATCATTTTGAACCAGGATGACACACTCAAAATCAGTCATAGTCATTCTGATCAAACTTATTAAGCCAGCAGGAATGTTGAGTTGTCTCAAAGCTCTATAGAGGCCTTCCCTATCGTGTTGATAGTGTTTATCATAGGAAGCCTTGAAGTCTAGGAATAAGTGATGCGTCGTAATGCAAAATTCATTGTCTTTAGGGATGGAACTAAGCAGGGAGTGAACACAGGTTTTGCAGTATTAAGGCAAAAGGAGAGGGGAAATGCAAGAGAGACAGAAACTATCAAATAGTTTTCCCCCTATTTCACAGGGAAAAAATAGACCGATTTTTATTCCAAAGTATGCAGGGGAGGGGGGAGGGGGTGTTAAGACGAGGAAAATGACAGAAAATAGATTTGAAAATTTTCAAACAAATATTTATTAAAAAATGAAATCTAAAATTTTAAATTTTAAAAACGCTAGATTGAGCGACAGTGTAGACAAAAATCTTGAATCCAAAGCATTTTTCAGATTTTAAATCCATTCATTTCCATCGGAAACATAAATTTTAGATTTCAAAGGAATGATGGCGATGTAAGAGGAGGAAGTTATAAGGGTTGAACACCCTTAGTAGTACAGTCAACTAGGGACCAGAAAGGGCTCTCGGTGAAAAGTTTTGAAAACTTGCTCATTTGTGTTAGTTGGGATGGTGATTAAGAGTTTCAACATTGTTACCTCGAATTTTTTGCGGTAATATAATAAAAATGCTCAAAAAATTAATCTTATTTTGTTTTTTCTCACATAGCATCAAAACCAAGGATTTTTTAACATCAACATATACTACATTAAACAAGAGTAAAATCCTTACATTTTAGCTTTCTATAATTTTTTTTCGTTCGGGACGTCAATAAATAAATAAAGGCCCACCATACATGGAAAGGAAATTATCGAAATCTCTCAGGAGGAAAAATCCTCCAGGATTTCATCTACCGAACATTCGCCCTCGCACGGAGTGGATAACACACTAGTTCCTTGTTTCTCGTGATTTTGAAATCAAGGCATCAATAGACTAATATTATATCAGTACACATATATATACAGTGCGGTCTCCGTAAACCGGATTTCGGCCTAATCCAAACCGTTTTTCAACATTTTTTCCAGATAATATATAACAACATAATGTACAATTATATTATATTGACTTAGCATTAATTATATTATATAAACATATTGACACATATTATATAACATTAATTATAATGTTATATTAACATTATATTATAGTGTTGAGCTAATCCTCAATGCTAAGGTTTATTGTGTGATCTATTTCACAGGAGTGTGAATATTAATTAGGACCACTATTAATTATATAATAATTATAAAGAATATTACGATTCTTTGATTTTCTCTTTGAAATTATTGAGATAATTCCTATCAAATTCATTTTTGTTGCTATTAATATTCTGATTCAATTATTGGAATTTATTACTAGTTGAACATTTAAAGATGATGACCTCATACCTGCGATAGATAAATTATATTCAAAAACTTAATTTTCACATAATCACATGAAAATGATATTGCTTAAAATGAAATATGTAGACGTAACACATATATGAAAAGAAATGAAAAAATCTAATAGGTTTTTTCTTGAATTCAATACTTGTAGACAGGTGGCTGGCTGATGCGAGCGCCTGGTAATCAAGAGTTTTCATGGGAATCCCCTCCATTCCTAGCAAAAGTTTTTCATGTCTACCCTTCACTTAAATCAACAAACCAAAATCTACAATTATTCTTTAGTCTCAATTATCGAGTCATGGTAATGCGAAGTTCTTCCAATATAACTTAGGAAATTGATACAACTAAAGATAAAAGGATTTTTATTTTTATTGAAAAATAATAAAATCTGCCAAACTCAAGGGCAATCGGTATTAGTGCTGTAATTATCTATTCTATAATTATATTTTCGTTCCAGAACCTGCGATCTCTCTGAATTCTTTCAATGTTTATAATTTTTGGAGTCCGAACAACAAAATCACAAAATTCTTTTTCTGCTATATGTAGTTATCCTTGAACTAAAACAAAAAATGATTATGATATTATTCAGACTCAAATTTTTTTTTTTTACCTTCTACTACATCTTTCATCTTTAGAGCTTCTACAGACCTAGGGCACTTTAGTTTGATTAGACAATCATCACCAACCATTCTGTCGGGTCATACAGCCAGCTTTCCAAGGTCCAAATCCACAAAAATTCCACATTTTTTTAGTTTTTTGATAAATTTTCATAGATGATTATAGCTACCTGCTCGTTAATTCGGTTGTAAACTGTTGTGGGTGTTTCTACAGAAGTTCAATGCAACACTTGCCGTACAACCGGCTCCCATTCACTTTTTTTTTGCGCTTTACTTATTCTGTTTTTCTTTGAGCTAATCATTCGTCGTTTGCGACTTATCCCCTAGTAATTTGCTCTAGATGATTTCTTTTGATTTCATCGATGTCTAAGAGTCTCAAGGAGTTCTTTTTCTGTGGTGATTTTGTCATCTCCTATATCAAATATTTAGCTAAGGTAATCCTCTCGACCCTCGTTCACTTTCTTACCACGTTTGACACATCTCTTGCCAATTTTTCCAAATAGGCACTTTTATGTCGAATTACAACATTTTTCCCGGTGGTCATTTAACGCCAATTCTTTTCTCGGAAGAAACTGGACTTCGACCCAAAGATTTTTTCATGACTTTGTAGTTCCACATAGGTCCTAACTGAAAGCCAGCTCCGTGTGTCCCAAATGTACAAGAGCCTTTTTTACTCCTGTTTATCTGATTGCCACCAATGAATTTAGCAACCAGTGACATAAAATTGTCTGCTAAATTGCTGGGGTAGTTAGTGACAAGTAAATCGGATTTCCTTATTAGTGGCTTCAAACACTCTTGCACAATATGCTTGACTTTTTAGTAGTGAATAGTAGAACTGCTTGATCATTCCTCCTCTCGTCAGATATAAGTTTTACATTTCTCATGCATTCCGAATATGTGAAGCGGACCATTCTTCAAATCTTCTTTTAGATAATACCTTGAAGTCAAACCTTCCTTGGAATTGTTTATTATTACTAATCTTGCAAGTTTTTTCATTTTAATAATTTGGCTTTTTGATATTAATCGTAGATTTTTGGGTTTTCATGTTTTTTGAATAGCAAATAGCGTTTTTGAGTATCTCTTTATGAAATGGTTGGCATACTCGATTTTTTTTTATGGACTGGCCATACTCAACTTTCTCTCGAACCAAAATAAATAAAAAAATTGGAAAGGGACAGTCAATTCATCCCCTCTTTCCCTTTTTTAGAAATATTGTGGCCTCCATATACGAGCGGGTTGTCAAATAGATGTAATCAAAACACGGCGATCTGCACATTGACGCCACCGCTGCTCACAGCAGACCTACAAAATCACACTTAGAGTGACTTGGGCAAAAGAAGGACCTTGCCTCGAACACATTATTGTGGATTTTACTTTTACTTAATAAAATAGGGGGTACGAAAAAAAAAAATGAGACCTCAAACATGAAATAACATTACATTCTTACTGACTAAGGAGATTACCCTCCTAGAGTCAGATAAAAATACCATGTTCAGTTTTATCATAGAATATTTTATGTATTACTTTACTATAATTGACTACGAACATAAATGTTGAGGTAAATACTCATGAACGGTAATGTAATATAGTGAAGTAAAAATCAAAATTATTGATTTTAGAATTCCATTGATTTTTCAAACGGAGAATATAATAATTTCAGTAAAGTGAAATCTATAATATCAAGTGTGTTTTGTAAAAAGAGGAAAATGTTGGAAGACAAATCTTGAAGATGACCCTATGGCTTACCTGAATCTATTATGTGGGGCAGCACCATTCCTTTTATATAAAAAATTTCTGTTTCCAATGGAACGGTTGGACATATTCGAAAACTGAAAAATGCATTGGATTAAAAAAAAAATGTCTACACCGTTGCTCAAATTTTCTAAAATTTAAAGTTTAGATTTCAAATTTCAACAAATATTTGTTTGAAAATTTTGAAATCTATTTTCCACCATTCCCCTCGTCATAATGAAAAAAATGTATATTTTAGAATAAAAATCGGACTATTTTTCCCTAAGAAATTAGGAGAAAACTAAACTGCCCGAAAGTGCTGCCGTCTCTTGTCCAAGAAACACATTAATGTGTCATCCCCTTTCGCCTTAATAAGTATTACAATGAGCAATGCTAATTGGCTTTTCAATGCACAGATAAGCAAGCTAAAAAACTAGCAGTTTTAAAAGCTACAGAGTGCATGCTATGTTTTACAGACAATACCAGACAAATATTCAACATTTATAATGAGAAAAGATTATTAATAGATATCATGGAATAAATAGTAAGAATTCATTCAACATGATTTTTTATTAGGCTTTTACAATAAAAGAAACGGTTATTCCATGATATCAATTAATACTCTTTTGTTGTTATTAAAGTTGAATATTAGTCTGGTATTGTCGTTAAAACATAGGATGTACTCTGTGCTGCTAGTTTTTCAGCTTGGTTATTTGTGCATCACAGTCAACCAATTAATCAATAATAATAAATTACTTTAGTGCATTTTTCATCCTGAATTCAGATATGTAGTCAGAATTTTTCCATCAGGCATAGTTTTCCTGTGACAGCCACTTTTTAAAATCTGATTTTAGCGTTTTCTTTGACTTGTCATAGGAACCTTTTAATGTAGCCTTCCTTTCTATCATAGGAACCTTTTAATATAACCTCCCTTTCTGTTTAGAGGTGTATTGTATATGTTGTGTTGTAGAGTTTTGTTTTTCCCAAGAAAGTGTGTAAATCATGCAGATAATTTCTGCTATATTTGTGGTCAGTTGACCTTCAAGACTCAGAGGCGAAATTTCATGCCACTTGTAAAAATGTGTTATTGAACTTTACTTTGGATGTCAAGTTAGTGATTTTAATGAGAGCTGGGCCTCAAATATATGCTGTGTTTCGCGTGTTAGACTGTTGACTGGGTGGAATAAAGGTAAACATAGTAAGCCATTTGCAATTCTCATGATTTGGAGGGAACTGAAGTATCATTTAACTGATAGTTATTTTTGTTTAACAAATATTAAAGAAATCACATCTAAAACAAAATATACAATTAAGTATCCGAACTTGCCATCTGTAATGAGATCTTACACAATGAAGAGTTCCCTGTACCAGTATATGCAGGTATGACCTTAAGCGATGACTCTGATTCTGAACTAGCTCAAATTGATAATGCTTCAGAAGAAAATACAAGTGATTCTACATACAAAGCCAGTAGCTATTCATCAGAACCATACTAGACCTTGATGATCTGATTCGGGATTTAAACCTGTCTAAACAGCAAGCTGAAGTTTTAACTTCCAGACTCAAAGACTGGAATCTACTCCAGAAAGATGTAAGAATATGTAGTTATCGTAGCCGCCCCAAAATGATTTAAAAGACTGCTTCTCTGAAGAAAATAGTATGCGTTTCATAATGATATTTGTTCTGTTATGGAAACTTTTGTGCATCAACACCGGCCAGATGAGTGGCGATTGTTCATAGACTCCTCTAAAGTTAGTTTGAAGGGCTGCTACATACTGGCAATGAACTTCCATCAATACCTGTAGCACATGCCACTGATATGAAAGAGACATGAAAAAATGAAACTAGTTTTAGAGCAAATCCAATATAAAAAATATAAATGGTATATCTGTGGTAATTTAAAGGTCATTGCTTTATTTACAACTTGGGTTCACCAAATTTTGTGCGAATGAGACAGGAGAGATAGAAAGTCTCACTTATGTTAGAAAATCATGGCCTAAACGTGAATCTCTTATTCCTGGTCAGAAAAATATGTCACATTTCCCTTTAGTGAATCCTGAAAAAATATATTTACCTCCATTATACATTAAATTAGGAGTAATGAAAAATGTTGTCAAAGCTATGGATAAACTTTCTGATGGATTCTTGTACTTAAAATCGAAATTCGCCAAAGTCAGTGATACTACATTGAAAGAAGGAATTTTTGTAGGACCACAAATACGGTCATTAATCGATGAAGAACCTTTTGAAGGACTCCTAGATCCACTGATAAAAGCAGTCTGGCATTCTTTCAAAAATGTAGGTTGCAATTTTCTTAGAAACCATAAAGCAGAAAACCACCGTGACCTGCATTCTTATAGAGTGATTGGCGCCAACATGCCTTTAAAAATTCACTTTTTGGACTCTCTCTTCTTCCCGGAAAATCTTGGGGCTATCAGCAATGAGCAAAGTGAGCGTTTTCAGTAAATTTTTACAATGGAAAAGAGGTACCAAAGCAAGTGGAATTCTAATATGCTAGCTGAATACTGTTGGACCAAGAAGAGAGATATTCTAGATCCAAAATATGCCTTAAAATCACTATCTACAACGTTCTAGGTAAGTCAGAACGAATAATTAATAAAAAATTCAAATGAATATCACACAAAACTCCTGCCCAATGGGGACAAACTGAAATTATATTTGAATTAAGCATGAAAAATGCTTCTAGAATCTGTTATTTTTATTCATGTGAGAAAAAAAAAATAGTTCTTTTTTGTAGACCAGTGTTATCAATTATGTAATAAACGAAAAAAACATTGGAAGAATATGCCAAAGTTATTTCAAAAGTCATTATTAAACTTAAAATAATTATTTCTAAATAAAAAAAGAAATAAAATATAGAATTTATGAATTAATTTGTCCAATTACTTTAATTTAAATTATTATGGAGAATTTGATGAGAATGATAATGGATCATTTGCTCTCTAGTCTCCAACTTTCCTTCAGGTTTGACCCAAATGGGACGAGTGTTTCTGATATATAGGCCAAGGAAAATACATTTGCGCAAGCGTAACCAAAAGTAGTGGATGGAATTTAATAAAATTGATATGGGATCACCTAAATAATCCCTGAAAAATTCATTAAAATTGGATTAATGGTATTTCACATGTATTTGACTACAGACAGACATACATGAGACAAATTTGTTAATCGAACTCTAAAACGTAAAATGCGAGTGCAAATTTTTGATTCTGAGGCATACATTTTTTTCACTTCCTGTATGAATAAAGGCTTCCCTAGGAAAAAGCAAGTCAATGAAAACTCTTTTTATGTACTTAGCTGCATTTTACAAGTTAAACTCCCTTTTTATTTCTTAATTTTTATTGTTGCTTTAGATTTTAGTCAGGTCCCTATTTCAAAAACTTTTATTCTCATAAGCGGACACTTATAGTAAGCAGATGGATTATCATTCCCCAGTGATATCCGTTTAAGAGAGCTTCTACTGTATATTGACATTTTACATTAAATTCAAGAGATTAGACGTTAGCTTGACCCTTTACGAATCCAATAGTTTCATAAGAAATCATTTTTTTTACTAACACTTTTTCAAATAATATCACTGTCTAGGAATCTAGTTTCCTCAGCACTAAAAACAACAAAAGAAAATCAGAAAGATCAGTGATCCCCAATTGCTTGATTGTAGCCAATGATTCTTATAAGGCAACCTTACTTGGTTTAAAATTAAATATTTATTCAGTGAAGCCATTAGCAAGAGTTCGAAAATAATCTAGTTTCTAGCTGTAGGTGATAATTCCAAACAGAATGATAGAGCAATACCCATTAAATGCTTCCCTGGAAGTTGAACCCTTTCTACATCCGACAAGTTAAATTATTTAGGAATCACAGTTGTGACTGTTAAATAAACAACTTTCCAATTCATCACATCTTCTCAAAAAGAATGGATTTTTATAGACATTAATTTAATTTTGTATTTAAATGTCAATGTTGCAATCGTGTTTCACTAGTTCTACCATT
Organism: Rhaphigaster nebulosa; assembly: GCA_948150685.1. NCBI lineage: Eukaryota > Metazoa > Arthropoda > Insecta > Hemiptera > Pentatomidae > Rhaphigaster > Rhaphigaster nebulosa. The sequence continues at coordinate 132,569,511 of OX411307.1, forward strand.
GTTCAACTGGGCTCAACATAAGCTAAGTCAATGCCATGTGTTTTATTATGTTACAATAAAAATCATCAAAAGCGTTCAATACTTTATAATTAGAAATATAATTGGTATCTAGTAGTAGACTCATATATGGCCATTTATGTATAGCCTAAACAGTCACTACAGTGACTACTTATTTGCTGTGTTAGCCCTAACAATTGTTATCTGTCCAGCCTCCATTGGCAAGGACACCTCTTAAGCAAAAGTAACGAGCAGAACTTAATCATCCTTAGTTGGTGAAACGTATTAATTATATTCTGAATGCTTACTGATTGTATTCTAAATCTGTGTACAATCATCCAGACTAGTCAGCAGCACTCCCTCTTCTTAGGCTGAGTATATAAAAAGGTTCAATGCATCAGCTAAAGGCACAGTCGATAACATTGGAAAACTCTGCTCTTCAAGTCAACAAATAATAGATAGATGGATATACATTGATTCATTCTATACCGATATTAGAAGAAAGAAGAGGAAGAAAAACCACATATGTACATATAAATATTGGTATACATTAAAATATAAAGTTTTTTTCTGAGATTGATAAAATTCTATACAATTGAAGTTAAGGTAAAATGAGAGAAAAATCACTGTTCAACTGAGATTTAAAAAAACTACCATATTCACTCCACATGAAGTCCAGACAATACCATTAACCAGGTAGTAGTAAATAAATTCAAATATCAACAAGTGTCCAGCAGCTATGAGCAAAGTATGAGAAAGAAGAGGACCCAGTGTGTTTAGCATTTAGAGGCCTGATTGAGGATGGAAAGTCAAATTTATTAAGTCAATAACAGGCAAGATTTAAAAAAATAATTTTGAAGTTTCCATGAGAACCACATGTGTAAAGAAGTGGTAGAAACAGCCTTATTTTAGTTAATGGATAAGAATCATACATAAAAATGGTCCACAATGCACAGCACTATTGGAAAAGAAAAGGTTTTTTAACCAGGGTACTTATAATAAACATAAAATAGATAGTATTTTAAAATAAACAGTAATCTAATTAAACAAATGATGGCAACAGAAAACAAAAATCACAATAAAAATAAATTATTAAAAGAGGAATTAAATCAAGATACCTGGAGCAGTAGAGAATGGGCTTGTGAGTTCAATCCTCCTGAACTGAGAAAATGACTGATTCAAATCTTGAAGAGCATTTGATAGCCAGAATGATGATTCATTAGAAAATTGACGTCTAGAATCTCTGTTATGTAATAATCTAAGCAGACTTACAATTTGCTGGAATTAAAACAATGAACAAAATTGTAATATTAAGTAAATTAGATCATTTTAAATAATTAAAAGCATCAGAATTTCTTAGTTATTTAAATGATTGAACCAAAAATCTAGATTAATTATAAGAAAAAAAAAATAATATATAGATGAACAAGGGAAAATAAAGGTGAAAACTACAGAACTAAAACAGAAAAATCTCATTGAAAAAAATACAAAAATAAAAACCTTCTTGAGAAGGAGGTTTGTATAAAATTGTTGTGAATGTTTAAGGTGAAAAGGGACGACACTTTGGTGTGTTCAAAGACAAGAGATAGCAGAACTTTTGACCTGTTTTGTTTTTCTCCAACTTCTATGGGGGAAAATAGTCGGATTTTTATTCCAAAATATGGATTTTTTTTCTTTAAGACAAGTATAATGGCAGAAAATAAATTTGAAAATATCAAACAAATATTTGTTGAAATTTGAAATCTAAAATTTTTAAAAACGTTTGATAGAGCAACAGTGTAGGAAAAAATCATGAATACAATGCATTTTTCAGTTTTCAAATCCATCCAACGGTTCCATCTGAAACAAAAATTTAAGATATCAAAGGAGTGGGTGCCGCGCTGCATTAGGATAAGGGTAAGGGTTGGTAGTCTATCAGCTAGCACCCGATTTTTAAGTGAATTGGCATCTGTGGTAAAGTCTAGTAAGGTGTTTTAGTTTTACTTTGTTTTTTCAGAAAATATGCATTTTATCAAAAAAAATTCAAATAAACGATGTTCAGATTATGATTACCAACAGAAAACATATTGTTGGTATAAGTTATATTGTAAGTTAGAACTAAAGATTACAGAGCTACAACACGTCAAGCCTGAGAAATTATTGGTATTTTAAGATAATGTACATGAGTTTTCTTTTTTCAGGAAATATTCATTTTATGAAAAATATGCAACAAACAAAATTTGTTCAGCTTTGAAAATTTGACTCGATTACAATACCTCCTTCCTTACCTAGCAGTTAAGGAAAATTTTGTTTTATATTATAAAAAATATTTGTATAAAAATATTTTGTATTTTTTTTTAATTCTTCGTTTCGACGGGTTGAGTTCACTAAATTGATTATTTATTTTAGGAAATAATTATACACCCATACACCCTACTTCTTTTCTTTACTAAGCCACCTTCTTTAAACGATGTTTCGGACTGGTCTGTCCATTCTCAAGTGTTCTTTGCTCTATAAGTATAATTATAATTCCATTATTACTAAATGTTAATTAAAATATTGTCATGAAATCATTTCTTCATAACACCATCCATAATTATAAAATATACACTATACACAAACTTATTTATTTTAAAATAAGTATGTGTACATTTTACAATATACACATGACTTGATATAGAATTTTGATTCTAATAATTTTTTTATTTGGCCGCGCTGTTTTTAAGTGAGCACAAGTCGAAATTATGAGGTGGAATATCAAAATTATTTTTTGAGCATTTTTTTATATATCCGGGAAAAATTTTGAGTTAAGAAAGTAGAAATTTGTAATCCCCAAAAACCAAGGAGCAAATTTTCATAACTCCAAAACTATCCACTGATATCCCTTTCTGATCACCGTTTAACTTGGCCTCATTATACTAAGAGCGGATGATACTAAACGATGTGAAAGGACGATATCCCCGGACTTTATATGTGAAAGGAAATGAAAAAATCTACAGGGGCTTTGAATCCAATCCCTGTTGTGTCAGGCGATTGACTATGAATAAATTCTAATATTCATTTTATATTATACTAAATTAAAAAAGTGTAAATTACCTAAAATTTTTATTATAATGATTTGTTTGGCAGCACCTTGAAATATCAAAAATTTCATATGTTTGACATTCCAAAAGACCGTTATCAGCAGTTTTAGCTTAAAATGTAATTGGACGTTTTTTGTAGATGATCTTAAGCTGAACTTTTGTTTGAAATTGTTTTTGATAAAATGCATATTTCCTGAAAAAAGAAAACCCACTTACAGCAGGTAAAATAAATACATAAAAATGTATAATTAGCTAATAATGTCGACGATTTTTTTCTTAATAATCAAACAATATTCTATGGTTGGATTTGGAGGTATTCATTAGAAGAGTAAAAATTAAAATATTTCTGTTGAATAATCAATGGTTGACTGTAGAACTGTATGAAGGAATGAGATGGTCTGGACGGCGGTCAAAAAGTGGAACATTTGAAAATTATTCTTGGAACCCTATGTTTCCCCAATAATACCGCGCTTACTGAAAGTAATTTTACGAATTAATTTCTATCTACATATGTCTTTTCAACAACCACTTCACCTTCAAATGATGATGATATGGTGCTGAAACTGTTCAACTTAAGTAAAAAAAAGCGCAGATAATTACCAGTGACAGACGCAAAGGACTAAAAACAACAAATAACAAAGGAAATAGAGGCTGTGGGGATGGGAGAGGAAGAACATTTGAATTTGAAAAGTAGTTACTACTACACTGGAATTGTATCAACCCATAGTTTTATCTACAGTTTTTCCAGATAACACTTTACTTGGGGTAGTTATAATTATGGAGTCGTAGCTTTTGTTTATTCTCACCGATTTGAGTTTTCGTTAAAACTACACCATAGTATTTACTATGTAGTGACTACACGTTTTATTCACTTCGCCTAATTTATTATTTGAATAAATTCTAAAATTCATTTTATACTAACTTAAAGAAGAGTAAATTACCTACAATTTTGGTTCTAATGATTTTTTTGTTAGGTCGATCCGTTTTTAAGTGAGCACGAGTCAAAATTATGAGGCGGAATATCAAAATTATTTTTTTTTATATTTCCAGGAATAAATTGAGCTAACAAAGTAGAAATTAGTAATAAGTACCCCAAAACACATAAAGGAGCAAATTTTCAGAATTTCTCCAAAATTTTCACTGAAACTCTTCGCTCAAAAAACTAATTTCAATATTCCGCCTCATAATATCGAATCACATTCACTTAAAAATGGCACACTGTAGTTGAAAGGCAGAAAAAACTTATTTTGTTTTCACTATTTATAAATAAAATAGTTACCTAGAATATTTTATGTATTTAATCAGAAATATTTTATGAAGGAATGAGATGGACCGGGAGGCGGTCAAAAAGTGGAACACAAATAGTAAAAACTATTTATTAAGAACCTAAGGCGAAGTAAATAAAATGTAGTGACTACATAGTAAACACTATGGTGTAGTTTTAACGAAAACTCAAATCGGTGAGAATAAACAAAAGCTACGACTCCATAATTATAACTACCCCAAGTAAAGTGTTATCTGGAAAAACTGTAGATAAGACTATGGGTTGATACAATTCCAGTGTAGTAGTAACTACTTTTCAAATTCAAATGTTCTTCCTCTCCCATCCCCACAGCCTCTATTTCCTTTGTTATTTGTTGTTTTTAGTCCTTTGCGTCTGTCACTGGTAATTATCTGCGCTTTTTTTTACTTAAGTTGAACAGTTTCAGCACCATATCATCATCATTTGAAGGTGAAGTGGTTGTTGAAAAGACATATGTAGACAGAAATTAATTCGTAAAATTACTTTCAGTAAGCGCGGTATTATTAGGGAAACATAGGGTTCCAAGAATAATTTTCGAAAAAAACTGCTCATAGATAATTGTAGCTTCTCTTTTATGATATTATAAAAATGAATTTATTATATTCATAAAAAATGAAGTTATAACTACCTGTCCGGGCAAACCAAGATATAACTACAGGAGATAGTTTTATTTGATGTAATTGATCTCTTTTAATCACACAAAAGGAAGTTACAATTTCAAATTACAGAAGTGGTAGCATCAACTAAGTTTTATTCACTTCGCCTATGATATTCAAGTTATAAGCAAAATAGAAAAAACAAATGTTTTGTTTTGCTTCTTTTTTTATTTTTTTTTGTACTTCTGAGAAAAAATTCAAGGTAACAAAGTTGAAACTCGTAATCACCACCCCAAATAACATAAATGAGCAAATTTTTAAAACTTCTCCAAAACTTTCCACGGAGATCCCTTTCTGGTCCCCATTAGACGAGATGCTCCTAAACGATACCCCGAATGGGAAAAATTATAAAGTGTAAAAATATAAGGAATTTACTCTTGTTCAATTTAGTATGGGTTGATGTTGCTAAAAAATTCATGGTTTTGATACTATGTGAGAAAAAAAACAAAAAAGATTAATTTTTTTTTAGCATTTTTACATTTTTATTATATTTCCGGAAAAAATTTAAGTTAAAAAAGTTGAAAACCGTAATCACCACCCCAAATAATATAAATGAGCAAATTTTCAAAACTTCTCCAAAAATTTCCACCAAGAGCCCTTTCTGGTCCCCAGTTGACTGAGGGTTGAACAGTACAACATCCTCCCCTTACCTGAGGTAGCGGCTTCATTCCTTTAACATCTAAAATTTCTGTTTCCAATGGAACTGTTGGATGGATTTTAAAACTAAAAAATGCATTGGATTCAAGATTTTTTTCTAGCTTTTTTTTTTGCTCAATCAAACTTTTATTTAATTTCAGATTTCATATTTCAATAAATATGTGTATGATAATTTTCAAACCTATTTTTACTGCCATTCTCCTCGTCTAATGAAAAAAAAATTTGGAATAAAAATCGGACTATTTTTTCCCTAAGAAATAGGGGGGAAACCATTTGATAGTTTCTGTCTCTCTCTCATCAACTGACCCTTTTGGCCTGAAGGATGAAACGAAATCTCTCTGAAACCAACATGAAAACAATTCTCTAAGCCAAAATAATCCTTGGAATAAAAAATTCCTTTCGGCTTAATGAACAGTTAAAATCCTTATTTTAGCATTCCCAAAAATATTACCCTATAAATTTGATCAAATTATTACATTTATCTATTAAAATGTATATGATCAACAGTTTTATAAGTTTGTCTCTTGTACCAACGGCTGCTATGGAGGTAATGCTTGGATTATTACAACTACACTTGGGGGTTGAATCAAGGCTTTTAAAACCATTTATAGGCTGATAAAATAAAATACAACTTCCACTGTTCTGACACAGGCACTCTTATATTCAAATATGAAAGTACATACAGGGATACATACACTGATCACACGGTCTATATCGATAAAACAAAACAGCATAGATCCAATAATGGTGCAACAGCTACACAGATGGCTCTCTCATAGCCCAAGGATCTGCAGCAAGAATCTGGAGAAAAGATGAGCCATTAAATCCAATCCCACCGTCCATCCTATATTTTCGACCTCCTTCAATTCAAATCCTCTGTTCATTCTCCTCATACCCGTTCTCGGCCTTCAGATTTATATACAGCGGCCCACCGATCCGCAGCTTTCTACAGATCTTTACTTGTCCGATCCTCATCCTTATGGAATTCCATTCCTCCTTCCATTTGTCGCTCCAATACTCTTATCACCTTCAAATCCCGCTTATTCAATCACTTATTTTCCATCCAGTTTCAAAAAACATTGTAAATAGATTTTCAATTAGACTATTAATACCTATTTCATAGGGGGTTTGTTCAAAAGTTTGAATTTTTTTGAAAAGTGTTTATTTATTCATCAATATCCATTTTGTCCCCTTCAAAGTAATCCCCCTCAGATATAATGCACTTATGCCAGCGCTTCTTCCAATCCTCGAAGCACTTCTGAAATGCGATTTTCGGTATGGCCATCAGCTCGTTCTTCGATTCTGACTTTATCTCATCAATTGTGGCAAAACAATTCCTTTCATTGGTCTCTTCAGTTTTGGGAATAGGAAAAAATCGCAGGGAGCCAAATCTGGTGAATAAGGTGGTTGAGGCATGATTAGGGTGTTGTTTTTGGCCAAAAAATCATGAACAAGCATTGATGTATGAGCTGGTGCATTATCGTGATGCAGAATCCATGATTTTTTTTCCAAAATTCCGATCGTTTGAGTCGTATTGCTTCACGCAAACGTTGCATAACTTCCTTGTAGTATTCCTTATTAACCGTACGACCTGTTGGCAAGAACTCATGATGCACCCTGCCATTGTAATCGAAGAAAACAGTGAGCAAAACCTTCACATTTGATCGAACTTGGCGAGCTTTTTTCGGTCTTGGCTCAACTGGCCGCTTCCATTGGGATGATTGGGCCTTGGTTTCGACGTCATAACCATATACCCATGTTTCGTCACCAGTTATGACCCTTTTGAGCAAATCTGGATCGTCGTTGACGTCATTCAAGAACTCCTGAGCGATACTAATGCGACGTTGCTTTTGCTCAAAATTTAGCAATTTTGGAACAAACTTCGCTGCCACACGTTTCATGCCCAAAAGATTCGAGAAAATTGCATGGCATGAGCCGAGTGATATGCCAACATCCTCTGGAACTTCCCTAATAGTGATTCGACGATTTTCCAAAACAATTTTTTTCACTGTTTCAATGTTTTCTTCACTTATTGACGTGGTTGCAACTCCAGGACACTCATCGTCATCAACATCTTCTCAGCCTTCTGTAAAGCGCTTGTACCACTTATAAACACTTTTTTGAGACAAAGTGGACTCGCCGAATGCCGCAGTCATATGCAACATAACAAAAAAAAAATTCGATAATTGAATGTACACAGCCCGTGAAAATTCAAAATTCATCTTTTCTTTTGAATAAACCTTGTATGATAGAAGTTATTGCATTATGACTTGTTATAATTTTCATTTGCATTTATTTATTGATTTTTCTTTTCTTTTTTTAATTATCTGTTAACGCATATGTTCCTATATCATTTACTATAAGGCTCTGAAGCCCACCTATCATTGCCTGTAATTGTTATTCTAAAGGGACTTGTCCCAGAATAAATAAAGAGTTTATTATTATTATTAAATGAAATTTCAATTCCACTAGGCACATACACTACAGTATTTCAATCCGAAGTACTTGCTATTAGTCATGGTGCACGCAGGCTGCTATAAGAGGAGCAGGCAGCAATTGGGGCACCAAGTATTTACATAACAAAATCAAGGGTGATATGGGACTGTAACACAGTCCTAAACAACCTTGCGAAATACAACAGTGTAAGTGTTGAGTGGGTACCGGGTCACTCTGGACTACCAAGCAACGAAGAAGCTGACAAATTGGCCAGGCTATGTATTCGGAATGTATTCCCATTACTCCAGAACTTGTCTGTGGCATAAGTTTGAGTTTCACCAAAAGAAAAATTAAGGCAAACTAAGACATCAGAGCTAAACCATATTGACAAATGAAGAATCAGTATGATTCAAAATTGTTCTTGGATAGTCCCTGTACCAGTAGAAGTAAGCAGCTACTGAAAATGGACAGGGATTCACTAAAAAAAATTACAGCGATCTATACTGGACACTGTAAACTAAATAGTCACATGTTTAAACTCAAGCTGGCAGGAGATGAAACAGCGTATCACATTATCTGCTTGTGCAATAGGTTCTCAAAACTGAGATTCTTGTTGTTTGGTCTAGACCATATAACAGACCCAAAGCAGTGTGAGCTCATTAATCTAATAAATCTCCTGAGATTTATGGAACAATCAAAAGACATGTTTTGACTGAGAAACTAAGTAGTATTGGTGCACAATAGACTTGTTTAGATTGCAGTGTTACTCTGCTAATTAAAACAAAAAAATGAAATAGAAACTAAACTTCTAATCAACACAAAAGTAGCAAATATATTCAGAAGATGTGGTAGAGGAAAAAAAATCATAAATTAAAATTTTGTATAAAAGCTAATTAAAGAAGAGCCCAAAGAAATTGATTTTCAAAAATTAATAATAAACAAAAGTTATTTTCAAAATGAATTAACAAAGTGTTCATGAGTTTATGAGGAAAAAATACACAAAAACAGTGCAGTCATACTCCCCTTTGCAAGACCCCTTTTAACGTGAATTCACTGCAACGCGAGTTTCTTTTTTTTTTTGTTAAGATGTTTATAATACATATTATCGTATATGTACGCATCATTGCAAATTTAATTAATACATTTTACCATTAACAATTAAAGATTCTGTTTATATTTTTATATTAAGAAGAACAAATAAATTTAAATCAATTTGACAACTAAAGTTCGCATTTTTTTAAGAATGGTAATCACATAATTGAATTACTTATAATGGTTACAGTACTAATTAATTGTTCTTTGAATGGCAGTTGTGCTTAATATGTACCATTACACATAATTTTTTATTGAACCTTGTTAATTAGACTCAAGAATTCCTTAGAGAACTATCTACAGACAACTTTTTCGCTTATATTGAGTTATGAATTTTAAACAATAGTATTTACTTTTCTTTCTTTTCAGTTTGAACAGTTCCGTCATGTTAAAATGTGCTGTGATAAAGTTAGTGAATGTTTTAATTACATTTTAGTAAATCGTTAACGTTTGACAATAAAATGAAAATTTTATATTATGAACATTTACTTATCCAAACCTTCGTCCATACATTATGTTTATAACATATTTTAAAATGAAAAATACTGAAAAAGTAACAAAAATTAAAACAATGAAGATATCGAGGTATTGGAGCGTAAAAAAAATAGGAAACCTCACTTAGCACGATTTTCGTTTCAAGTGAATTTATGAGAAACATATCACCCGCGTTAAGCGGGGGATGACTGTATGTAATAGATAAAATAGGGTAACTCTACTCCTAAAATAAGCTTTGGTCTCTAAAGGCAAATAATGATCAGATTTCTTCAAGACTTGTGCTTCAGTATGTCAAGGATTACCTCCTCATCCTTTGAGGGCTCTTACTGGCATGTGGGCTAAATTATTAATTAAGATTTAAGTACCCAAACCAATTCATTTTATTTCTTTTGCGAGGAGAAATATTCTTTTACCCATTACAAATTTCAAAGAAAGCTCAAATAATTTATAATTTGAATTAATTATACTAATATTGTGTCACTAAAAAATAATGAAAAGTAAAAAATATAAAACCATACCTCAAGAAGGGTTCTCCATGCCAGTGTATTGAACTCCACATGTCTCGTAGGAGTTAGAACATCAATTCGTTGTTCAACTCCATGCATTGTAATAGAGGGAAAAGCTAATGATATGATTCCTACAGCTACTTCTTTTAATACTTTGCAAATAGAAACAATTTCATTTAAAGTGAATGTAGTTTCTTCTTCTCCTTCAGGGAACAACTCTAGAAAAATTTTAATCTTTAAAATAAAAATCATATGGTCTCAAATCCCAAAACATTTATATTTTTCAAAACATAAAATTCATGTTTTGGCATTTTTCTTTTGCCAATGTCATGTTTCTTTTAAATATTATTATCTAAAATTAAAACAAATAAAATTTTTCTTAAAAACATTAATTAAATTTTAGTTAAAATCATAGACAGATTAACAAATTTTATGCATATTTTTTTTTTAATTTAAAAAGAAAACAGAGGAATATACAGATGTTACTGTGCAGTTACTCCAAAATAAAAAAATACTATCCCTTTTGAACTAATAGTCATTTTTTTTTCTAAATAAATTATAACTAATAACTAAATATAACTAAAAACAAACTTTTCTCAAATTATGAGCATAGAAGAGCCATAAAAATTGGATTAATAATCAAATTAAAAAAAAAAATTCAATGCCTACTCTTATTAGAAACAAAAGTACTACATTCTTTAACCAGTATCATTGCCAATGATATGGTTGATTTAAATAAACATCCGAATCTCAACATATCATTAATGGCAAATCTAAAATGGTTGTAAAATATTTTATATACAAAAAAAAAAAGCAAATAAGAACTTCTTTAGCCCAACATACAAAATATTTAAAACATAATTATGGGATCGTAAAATATTGGAAATGATTGAAAAGTTATTGGTTTTGGATTAGCACAGTGAATCTTTAAACTATATATTAAAGTATGGATAATAATAATGGATACGGACATAGTAAAGTCGAGTATCTTAAATGTCTTCAAGAACAGATATTAGGCAAAATAGTTTTTTACTTCAAGTCTTGCACTGTTTCTTAAAAAAAAAGTTAGTACATATCATGAGGTTGGTAATGTTTACGTATTATAATTTATTTAGAAAAATTGACTTATTATCCATAAGAGATAGTATTTTTTAAATCCTCCTTTCTCTATTCAAATTTTAATATAAAAAAATATTCATAAAATCTATATTTTAATAAATATGCCTGGATCTTAGCCAAAAAACAATTAATATTTTCTAAAATCATTGTTTTTAATTGTAGAAAATAGTATTCAAAGATACTTAATGATAAATGGCACAAATAAGATGTAGAAACATTAAGAATAAATAGTATGTGGAGTTTTGAAAAATAGGCATTTTGGATTTGAGACAATAAGGGCAAAACGTTTTTAACATGAAATATAGAAATCATATCAGTTACATGAACATCATAATCAAATCATATCATTAAATTTTAAATAATTTTTTACATATATATTTACAATACTAAATATGTTATTCCAATACAAATTATGTCCTGAAATGGTGTGTAAAAATATATCCATCCATTTCAGAGATACTTCTTCTCTTCTTAAGTGGCACTACTTCCCATCATGACCAACCCATCTGAGGTAGCTTACTCAAATGGAGGTCACTGCACCAACATCCCCATAGCATTATTTACTAAGCATTAGTCTGCTGTCGCCAGAGTTCATTTGGACAGATTGACCCCAAGATTCATGTCAGGATCCGCCACTAAAACCTTACTAGGGCCAGTTCCTAGCAACGTCCAAGCAGTCCATAGTAATGTGACGAAGCATTTCGCCATATTTCCAACAGCTAACATCACCGTCGAACGATTCAGGTCTTTAGCAGTTTCTGTCTCAGCTGTCAAGTAACCGAAAGAGCAACGAACACCACTCCTAGACCCTTGTACCAAGAAAATAATTAACACACAGTCTCTTAAAGTACTGGCCATCCACCCCTCGCACTGACTCTTACCCCTAGCCTAGCACCAAACCAAGGAATTGCTTCAATAATTCTTTTAGCCTAGACTCTCGCACCTCCAGGCCTGAGAACGTAGAGATTTATAAAAATCTTTTTATATTATCTCATTTTCACAACTATCAATCATAATTAATTTCTTTCACTGTTCATAAATTATGTATCCTACGAATATTAAAATTTGTATAATTTTTCCTAATAAAATGGCAAAAAATAATCTCTTAAATATTTAATTTTTGAGATACAATTATTTTAGTTTGATACTCAAGTTATTATTTTTATTCTATTTAATTTAAATATTTACATATTTATTTAAAATATAATAAAATCCACTGATTAAGGCAAAATTGGGGAATTCCTCACAAAAATTATTTTGAGACATCATTGGAGAAGCAAAATATTTATGACCATACAACACTGTAGGGAAAAATTTAATTCAATTGACGAATAATAGGTGTATGATTTAGTTAGTTTTTTACAAACCCATAAAGAATTTTTTTTTTTCTAAATAACGAATACAATAAAATTATCTGTTATTTCTTTATTAGTTATATTCAACTAAAAAATCGAATAATTGAATTTTAATTATTCGGGCCAACTTTTTATTCGCCTTTCCTCTTATATCTTATGAACGGGTGAATGGTGCAAACAATTTTCGGAATATTTAGAGGCAGATTAAAAAGAAAAAGAAGTTTGAAAATTTACTGACTTTCCATTCTCTTTTCCTCATATATCTCGTGAACAGATGAATGGATTTTCGCTGTTCAAATGATTTTACGACTATTTAAAGGTAGATTAGAAGAAAAAATGAGTGTGAAAATATTCCAACTTTCCCTTCGCTTTTCCTCTTATATCTCATGAACAAATGAATAGATTTTCGCTGTTCAAATGATTTTCCGACCGTTTTGAAAAAAACAATAGTTGGACAATCATGAAGAAGTTATAAGTATGTTTTATAAGAATTATTTCACATAAAATATTATGTACCTGTAACTACAGCTTACAACCAAAACCTGCAATATCTGCAGAAAGTTTTGATTTAGTTTTATTATTCCTGAAATTTTATTCTTTTTGAAAAGAAAGAATACATATTGATGGTGTTGTGCACACATGAGCAAACTATGAATTTATAAATATATGAATATATATATATATATATATATATATATATATATATATATATATATATATATATATATATATATATATATATATATACAGTATAATAAGAACAATGTTAAATATATCATTGTTAAGGAAATTGCTTTTTGGTTTAAAGCATTTATCCTTATTTCAATCAGATAAGTAGAGTATATAAGATACTCTAATTAGACAAATCAATCAAGAAATGTTTTGGGTATTATGATATTGAAACATAAATTAAAAATAAATATAAACCTTCTTCATACAGGAGTTCATCACTTAATAGAGAAACATGATTTTTCAGTAAGAAGCAGAACATAGTCAAAGCAGGCATGATTCTATCGGCTTCAACAGGAGTAATGACAACACCGCTAGATAGCATACTCAAAATAGTTGCACTGTACACAGGAGAAGAAAAACTTAACAGTCTTTTTTCGGTATTGATATAATTCCATAATGCTTTCAAAAAACATGGCTGAAATGCTACCTTTCTGATCAACCTAAAATGCAAAATGAAAATAATAATAAAGGCAGCCAAAGCTAAAAAAAAAAAATGTGCTTGAAATTAATATATTAATATAAAAACTGAAGTAGAAGTAAATAGTTTTTCAAAAGTCAATTTTTATTTGATTGTTAAATAAAACTAAAGAAGAATTATCTGCTTTACCTTCAATATTAAGCTATTTTAGTGTTTAAACAGCTTTTACACTAAGATGAAAAAAATAATAAGTGTATATAGAATGTTAGACACACATTAGTTCCTGTCATTCTTGAGTGAGATAGTAAAGATGAGGAAGCTGACCATTTCATACTTAACCTATTTAATCTACATATTAAAATGTGAAATACAAAGTCAAAATTAACTTTTAATAATTTATTACATTGGAAATCAATTTAAGAAAAACAACTAAAATATCATGCTTTTTCCCATCCTCTCCGATTTAACGATGGGTCCAGGCAGATGAAAACAGAGATGACAAATACCTTCCCAACCCATTACTTTGGAAATAGGCAGATATTAGTTTTACCTTATTCTAAATGTTCGCCTTTGATGCAGTGGCCAGCACACATTTTTTTGTTATCTAGACCAAAAGCAATTTCTCAACATACATGAATATCTTCAATCTTTGATTGACAATCAATTTCACACCTTCACAACATTAGCCAATGTAAATACCACCATTCCCGGGATACAGTATCCAAAATTCCAGATACACATGCCATCTTTATAATTTTCAGTGATCTATCAGGTTTTCATCTTCATGGTGAACATAACCAATTTATTTGTTGCTAGACTCTTCTCATTTACGTTTTTAAAACTTATTGTAAATAAATTTACAAAAATAAAATAAAATCATGTGGAAGCTTAGAGCTATAATGCATGTTGATCACTAACTAGTAACAACAGGTTTACAGCTTACTCACTCGTGGATGTACTGACAATGCAGCATTGTCTAGAAAGAGGTAAACTAGGGTAGTGCATGAAATGACAGCTCATTGAACTACAACCTTTGCCAAAAAAGTAGGGACCAAACAGAAGCAAACATATATGTGTGGAGAAGTATAAATAGAGAGATTGACAAGAATTAACAAAATATAAAAGTCTCAGAGGAAAATAAACAACAGCAGCATATACGGATAATTTGTTACATTATGTAATATGATTTAATCTGGCATTGATAAAAGTTTAATGAAACCCTTGATTAAAGAAAGTGAAAGTTCACAAGGAATAAGCATAACTAACTTTGGTATTAGATGAACTGGTATGGATCACAATGAAACCCAAAAAGATATGACAAGCATCCTTAACATGTAGATACGACGGAATATAAGTTTTTGCAAACCTTAAAAAAAGATAAAGTAAAAAATTAGCAGTCTACATAGCGAAAGAGTACACTACTACTCACGAGTTTCCTTATGAATAGGCTAAAAGGTCAATAAAAATAAAAGAATAAATGATTCCATTTTAATGAATTTGATGATCAATTTCAAAGTATTGAGAATGGAATGACATAAGCAGGAACTTGGAACCAAAGCAGGTATTAGCCTCAAAAGGTATACTAGAATTGATCCACAAAGCCATATTATTATAAAAAACATAGCAAAATTGCCTAAAATTAAATCAGCAAAGGTTTAGTTATTAATCAGTAACTAAAAAAGCTGTATTCAAAGTAAAGCATGTTGACTGGAATTACAGAGGAGTTAATAACCATTTGAAACTGTTATAATGAGTTTAAATGTATGAAGTATTTCAGATAATGAATGTTAAGGATGGAAAAGAATCAGTGAAAAATTATTAGTATGAAGTAGGTAATAATGTTAAAGGAGGGAATCATTGTATTTGATATTGAATAAAGTGTGAACCTTGATGTTACCATGTTGCTTAATTAATCACAATATATTACAAGGTGCAGTCAGTTAATGATTATAATAACATTAAGATAAAGTGTTGTTTGTGACTTGTGAAAATAAGTAAACAAATTAATTAAATGTGTAAAGGATTCACCTTACATATATGGACATTTATGAACATGGCGGAAAAAGGTTCAAATATGAACATGTCTGGAAATCTAGCCACAAATTGGAGATTTTTTAGGCAAACATTTGAAAATTACATTATGGCCACAAAAATAGATAAAAAAATAGTACTGAGTGATGGAAGTCCTCAATTTTGTTTAATGCAATTTTTAAAAATTTAATATCAAGTCCAACATATGCTCAAGCAAATGGATTAGCAGAAAGATCTATACAGACAGTAAAAAAACTTTATGCTTAAAGTAGTAGAAGACAATAATGACATTCATGGTATTACTTCAATTCATAAATACACCAATGGAAGGATTGGGATTCCCCTGCTGGGAATGAGGCTGCGGGATAATGTTCCATAACCTATACAATTGCTTAATCCCAAAGCAATTGATCTGGATCAAGTAAAAAGTAGCTTGAAACCAAATCAACAGACTCAAAAGAATTATTATGATCGAGGAGTTAAAAATATGAAACTACTACAAGATGAGGAAAATGTAGGAGTTCAAAGAAATGGAATATGGAAAAAGGGTCAAGTGATAAGAAAATTAGGGGTTGATAAATTACTTGCGACTTCTATAATTTTGTTTTTATTGAAAACTAGTTTCGAATGTTATCCATTCATCTACAGTTCTAAAAACACACAAAAATTCAAATATAAGCAATTCAAAATACAGTTTGGCATTATTATACATATTAAATTAGATGTAATATAAATCAGTATTATAAAAAATTTATGAATTATGAATTTAATTAAGACAAGAAATCAAATACATTTGATTTCTTTGATTGTATCTGATTTCTTGTCTTAATTAAATTCATAAATGTTTTATAATACTGATTTATATTAGATCTAATTTAATATGTATAATAATACCAAACTGTATTTTGAATTGCTTATTTTTGAATTTTTGTATGTTTTTAGAACTGTAGACGAATGTATAACATTCGAAACTAGTTTTCAATAAAAACAAAATTATAGAAGTGGCAAATAATTTATCAATCCCTAATTAGATTGATCCTTCTATACCATCATGCAGATGTTAACTGATAAGAAAAGGAGAAGGTCCGAGATCATATCATGTAGAAACAGAAACTGCAACTCTTCTCAGAAACAAAATTTTTGAAACCACTTATTAATCCCAATCAAGAAATAGAAGATGCTTCTCAGATAGATGAAGGAGAAGAAGAGTCAGCATTATCAACAGAAGAGGCAAAGAAGAACAATGGTGATACTCTATATGATTCAGATGATTCAATATCCTCTGGACCAAAATACAATTACAAGATACAGAAGAATAGTTAAGTGAAGAATACTTCTGGACCTATAAAAACGCAAACTTATTTTTTTTTTAATAAATAAATAAAAATAATAAAATAAATAATTAATTTAAAAAAAGAAAAAAAAGAGAGTTGTGATATAAACAATAATATTAAAGGAGGAGATTACTCCCACTCTGATCATTGTATTAGATACTCAATAAGGTGTGAGCCTTGATGTCATCATGTTGCTTTAGTAGCTGCAATACATTACAATTAATGTATCATAAATACATGGATATAGAAGAAAAATTTAACAATTACGAATTTGTTTAACAATTACTCACCGATATTTATAAATAGGAGAGCTATCATTCAACCACAAATGGTATATACATTTGCTGAACCAAAATAATCCATCATCCTCTTTTCTTTGAATAAAACCAAGCAACAAAGTTATCAATTTTTCAGTTTTTTTCGGACTATTAATTAGACTGAGACACTCATTTAAAATCTGCAATAAGTAAAATAGTTTCTTAATATTAAAGTTTAATGGTAACAAAAAATTAACAGTTGCATAAAAATAAAACTTACAACTTATTACTTAATTAGGGATTGATCCTTCCATACCATCATGCGGATGTCAACTGATTATTACTTAATCATCAAATAGAGGAAAAAACTTCTTTTGACAGTGATCAAATTCATTAATGTGCAAATAATTATATTATACCATTAAAACTAGAAAATTTAATAATAATATGAAAACAATCTATTAATGCTTTAAAACACTTTTTCAATTTTTTTTTTATCTAGGGCCCTGCAGTCCCCTTGGGACCACAAGGTTTTCAAAGGGGTTAGAAAAAAAATATCTGAGGGAGCCATACAATAATGGAACCCATAAAAAAGTAGGAAAAAAGGAAATAGAAATTAGGGTCTATAGTATGATGTTAGAAATTCATGAAACCCCATTTTCCATTTAAGCCCTTGATGCCAAATACTAAATAGCCTTTCCATCATTGTATATCATAGCTACAGAATCCAGCAGTAAATCAACAAAATCAAAGAATGAATAAAATACAATCTTTATTCGGATTCTAATAGTTTCCAAAGAAAACCAAAATCAGACATATAAAATATATTTAGAGAACATAATATTATAACATATTTATCAGACATAACTAAGCAAATTTGACATAATTATTTCAGATCGCAAGAAGTAAACACAATAATTATTTACATATGGTGAGAGGATTGAGGAAGAAAAAGAATAAATTATATTTAAAGGTAATCAAAGTGAATTCCTTATGGGGAGAAGTAGATTAGGAATTCTAAAAATAAGTGGCACATACGAAAAGGCCTAAGATACTTCTATGCCTAAGGAAAAAACATTGGAGAGGAAATTGAGACAAGGGCCCTAGCAGTGAACAGCTACTACTTCTCTCCCCAGAAATCTCTATGGATTAACTACTTATCAAGAGGGGAAAAAAAAGATTCAACAAAAGCTTTATCTCATCAGTACTCAACTATGATTCTGAATCATGGACAATGACCCTAAATTATGAACAAACTCTGCTCAGGATTCAAATAAAAGCACTTAGGTAGATATTTGGAAAGTATTTTCGGCAAAACAACAGGAGAACAAATGCAATAATATCAGTATTACATAATAAGAAAGATGCAAGTCTTGTTGAATCTATGAAAACTATGCTATATGGGCCGGATACATGAGTACGACAAGAATAAATTAGTTGCTATCAAACTCCTGAAAGAACAAATGTACAAAACAAGATGGAAAGGGGAAGCCGAAGCAGAGATAGAATGATTATGATGCTGAAAGCCTGTTGGATACCCACAACTGGAGAATAAATGCATTTTAAGGTGAGTAATGAAAAATGAGTAACAGCATCTTATAATGCCTCGTGTCTATAAAAAATCATGAAAACAATGTGAAGTCCAAAATAACAATTCCGAGACAGTGAACAATAAAAAAAATCAATCCAAAACAGTTTAGAATACACAATACAATAAATGGGCTTCAAATAAATATAAAGAAGAAATAAAAATGTTGAAAATAATTGAAACAGTGGCAAATCCGTTTTACATGACCTCTGTGTGATTATAACCGGATGTATCAAACCTTCTTACTATACACCTGTAACAGCATCTCATAGAATTAGGTGGCAGTCGCTACAAGAGCAAGCCAAGGCCTAATAATTAGTTTCCATGTCAAATAGTAGCAATATGATCTCTCTGGGTTCTCTACCCATAATCATGAGCTCTAGATTGTAGGGTAGAATAGAGTAAATCATCAGGAAAAACATGAAGTAAATACAAATTGTTTGAAATAATGTGTTTTGAGAACAGTGGAAGATAAAGAACAGAATAATGGAGCGAGAGGAATGGAGTCGCAAAAGTAGGAATTTAAAGGTGGGTATCCACCTAAAACAAGCACAAGTGTAAAGGAATCATATTGAGAAAACAATTGACCAAAGTGATCTTAACCTCTCCCTCCCAGAAATAAATCCTGAATTAAAGAAACCTGTTTCAGACACAACCTCATTAATCAAGAAAATCTTAAGAAAAACTTCCTTTATTACTGTATGGAATACAGGGGACTGTATATTGAAAGGGGAATTTATGCTGGTTCAAGAAATAGGGAAATGAAAAATATGATATTGGCAAATTTATCACAAGGGGGAAAAAATATTGCAACTGTTTGTCTTACCTTTAAGCGGGGTTGTCTTAACTTTATGGGAAGGATAAGGATGAAGATGAAGGAAAAGAAAGGAATATCTGAAGCAGTAGTTGTGAAGAGACGTGAACTTGTTGGGAGATTGAAAGAGACTGTGTCGTAGTCACACTCTGGCAGCAAGAGGTAGAATGTGGACAAGCGATAGGGTGGGAGAAATACCGAGAATGGCAGAAAATTTGATCTCAATAATTACAATCTCAAAAACTTTTCCTGAACAAGGATCTCGAGGAGTATTTAGGACCAATAAGCCTAAAGTAATCTTGACTAATGATTATAATAAAACATTTTTATTTTATACACATTTATAAGAAGTTCAAAAGAAGATAATTTATAAACAATGGTTAAGGCTTTAATAGATAAGTTTAAAACTAATTTGTTTTTAAAAACAATATTTGAAAACTATTAAAGAAAATACACTCATAATCGATTGTGACAATAAAGAATACACGCATGCACACATACAATTTATTCTGAAGCTGACTTTTTTTTATAGAATCTTTTATATATATAAAACTTACAAGATGCTGTTCTTTGTACAATGGATTTGTTGCAGCAGTTCTCTCCTGGATTTGAAGCGACTTCAAAAATAGTGGTAAATTTACAGAAAGTTTAGACAGAAAAAGAACATATTTTTTGTGCTCTTCAATAGACATTTCTGTAATAAATGTAAAAATGTATTCATTTCCATAATAATAAAAACTAAATATACAAATAATATTAATTTTATTTATACATAATAAATAAATTAATATATTCCATCATAAGTCTTACGAATATATTCATAGATAGTGGTGGACTAAACTTCCTTAAATTGATTTTTATTTAGTAAATAATCACATGTAAAAACTATTACATTTTAGGGTCCTATTCCCCATCATCAGAACGGCAGACTTTCTGAACAATTTTTTTAATATATACATATTTACTCCTATTTGCCAGTTAATCCATAAAAATGTTGTCATTAAGTACATAAAGTAATTAAAAATGTTAAAAAGAATAATAATTTAGGAGTACCAACCTATATCACTTTCTTGTTACCTCTGAAAAATTCAAGATTAATATAAGAAATTGTTAAGAATGTTAAGGCATGCTGATGATGGGGAATAAGATCCCGAAACAGAAATGTTTTTACATGTTATTATTTACTAGATAAAAATCAATTTAAGGAGGTCTAGTTCATCAATGCATATGGAAATAATATTAAAAAATAGTTAATTTCCAGAATACAAACATTTTCTAGAAGGATAGAAGTTCTTAACAATCTTAACTACAATTGCAAAAGGCATTTAGAGTAGAGATGGGCAAAAAGTACTCTGAGTAAAGAGTACTAAGTATTTTACTTGAATACTCTCACTAGCCAGGATTATATACTACAAGGAATGGAAAGGCATCCCCATCCATCCCCAATCGTATCTAATCCCGGTTAGTATTCAAGTAAAATACTCGGTACTCATTACTCAAGAATATTTTTTGCCCATCTCTAATTTAGAGACTCAAATGAATAACAAAATAATAGTAACTAAATAATGTAGTTCCAGATGAAATATTTATATACATAAAGAAGCTTGACTTAAAAAATGTCTACTTCCTCAATGTTTTATTTGATTATTTACTTTCTTCTGTCTTCAAATCCAGAACTAAATATTTAAAAAAAGAATTTACAATTATATTTTCATTCTCTAATTTTGGTTAAGGGAAAATGTACTTTTTACCTTGCAAATGGTCAGTAAAAGATTTTTTTTTTGTTTTTTTACTTTTATATATTGAGGTCAGCATGGGAGAACTGAGTTTTCCAACAAAACTTCCTTTGGGAGAACTTTCTGTGGCCTAAAAACCTCGAAATTTTTGGACTTATTTCGTTTTTTCTCCCATAGTAAATATAAAAACCATGCTTTTTTTTTTAAAAAAAAAGCAACATCAACCTATACTGAATTAAACATGAGAGAATTCCTCACATTCTCGTTCTCTATAAATTTTTTCATTCAAGACAGGCTAACTTGAAAATGTTTTAGCTTCTGCAGGATGCATTTTTTTTTAAATTGTTTTGTAATTAATATTAGCAGGCAACTGGGAAAATTGGCACAAAACAAAGATTTTTTTTTTTGGCTTAAGACTTCCATTGAAGTCCTATACAGCCCGTAATATTATCATGTGAGTTTATGGAAGGTAATGTAGTTGGTTTTTAGAATTCTATTCTACTTTCTTCTATGAAACGACATAAAGATTGTATCATGTTCCCATCCAGGTTTGCAACTTTTTGGAGAAATGTGTTGTGGTTTTGTATATCAGAGTATTTTATCCGATAACTGTGGTATTTGCTGCATTTAACGATAACATGTATTGGGTCTTCGATGGTGTTACATTTGGAGCATTTGTCATTCTTATTAACTTTAATTAGTGTTAATCCGCGATTCGTTCGGCCATGGTAACAAAGATTTTCATGGGTTTTAGGAAAATTAGAGTTATCTTATTTTAGATATTCGGTAACACACTTGCTATTGTATATATAAAAAAAGTTATGCCGATAAAAATTGTAGAGAATTTTCTTCTCTTTAAAAATGGAATGAACAACGGTTGCCGAGATATTTTGAATATACCCAAAAAATAAAAAAAATTTTGAGGTTTTAGGCCACAGAAAGTTCTCACAATATATAAATATATATACTTCACTATATACAAGTAAAAAAAAAAAAAAAAAAAAAAAAAACTTTTGCCCGACCTTTTGCAAGGTAAAAACCTTTTTCATCTACATTTCCACTGGACAATTAGGGTCTTTTTACTATTGCTTTTGCAAAAATTTTCAGTATTATGATATTCAATGGATAAACTATGACTGTTTAAATGGGGCAGGAAGAAAGACATAATTTGATCATTCTCACAGGGATTTGATCCTGGCCATAATAATTAGTTCTGAACTTGAGGATAGAAGAGAGTAAATAATCAGAGAAACATTGAGGAAATTATTGATTGAGAAAATTAGGAGGAGGAATTTTTTTAGTCAAATGGGGTTTGGGGATAGAGTAAAGAGAAGAATAAAATAAAGGGAAGAGGTTAGCAAAATAAGAATTTAGCTCATAAGGGTAGCACGATAATAATAAAAAGGCTTGGGAGATGACAGAAAGTTTTCAAAGGATTTTTTTTATCTGGATTAAGGAACAGTGATTTATGATAAAATATTATGAAAATACAGTACACATAATCATATAAATCATTATACACTTTACAATCTAATATTAATCATCAGATTACACAATAATCATATCAGACAAACATAAATAGTGCTTTGACATTATTGTTTTTAAAACATAAGTCAGGCAAGATGCCTTTTTAACAAAGAATTTTGAACTGCCATGGCATTGCATTATTATGCATGATTATGACTACACATCATCTATTTGTTGACTTTAAGTCGGCATACGATAGTATTCACTGAGCAGAGCTTTACAAAGCATTACATGAGCTAAATATTCCATCCAAGCTCATACGACTTATAAGGCCGACAATGGCAAGTGTTGAGTGTGTGGTCCAGGTACAAGGTCGGAGGTCATTGGAATTCTCGTCAAGGAAAGGAGTCAGGCAGGGTGACGCCCTGGCATGCCTACTTTTTAACATGGCGCTAGAGAAAGCAATAAGAGACTCTCAGATACAGACTACTGGCACGGTATGGAACAAATCGGTACAGATGTTGGCATATGCAGACGACATAGATATTGTGGGGAGATCCAGACAAGTGGTAGTTAAAGCCTTCCTTGATCTAGAAGCTGCTGCGAGACGCATGGGCCTCATTATCAATGAAGCTAAAACAAAGTACATGGTTTCGGATCAAGCTCCGGGATTGGCAGGTGCGAGTGTTGCTTTTGAGCCTTACAGGTTTGAGTAGGTCTCAGGATTTGTCTATCTTGGATCTATGGTAAATTTCAACAACGAAACCGCAGTTGAGATCAAGAGGAGAATATTGGCTGCGAACAACTGCTATTTTGGACTCCGAAAGCATTTTTCAAGCAAACTGGTTACAAGGCGAACAAAAATTATCATTTATAAAACTCTTATCCAGCCTGTACTTTGTTATGGCTTAGAGACCTGGACTACATCCAGAGCTGAGGACCAGCTATTTCTTATATTTGAGCGGAAAGTGTTGTGCCGAATTTATGGAGGTGTGTTTGAAAACAATGAATGGAGACAGAGAAACAATCGAGAGCTGTATGATTTATATCATGAACAGGATATCTCCCGTTTCATCAAGTTTGGAAGGCTCAGATGGGCAGGACATCTCGCCAGAATGGCTGATGATTCACCACCTAGAAAAATTCTAACTGAGCCCCTATTTGGTCGTCGCAGAGTAGGGAGACCAAAACTACGCTGGGCAGATTGTGGGGCCAATGACGCTAGAGAGTATCTGAGCATAGGAAACTGGATGGCAGTGGCACAGAACAGGGACACATGGAGGTTGCTGGTAGAGGAAGCCAGGACCCTCCACGGGTTGTAGTACTACCAAAGAAGAAGAATGCCTTGGCATAGCAAACTTAAGTACCCTAATTTTCTCCACCTTTCCACAGGACACAAGAAATTTCATGTCCATCACAAACAGCAATATGGGAACTAGGTATTAAAATAAGTTTAAATAAATGCTTAAGTTTTCTATTTAATAAAGCTGTCTCATTTTGAAAAGAATGAAGAAAGACCCGCATTATCAATTAGTGTAATCCTACTAAAGAATTTAGGTATTATGGAAGAATCAACATTACAAACAAACCATTATTACTTATGCAAAAATCAAGGAACCCCCCTTAAAACTTAAAAATTATGTGAAAAGTTTCTTAAGACAATGTCTTAATTAAGAAAAATAAGTAAAAGCATTGTGAGTTATTGAACTACATAAAAGGAGTCAATAGTATGAGAAAAGCAAGTATATATCTCATACATGCCATTATAGTAAAGAGCAGAGGATCACTACAATAAGTATTACAAGCATCAGAAGAAGCACTAAGCCGAAGAGAGATGTCAATCAATCGAACCAAAATAAAATTTTTTGTCAAGTCTAAAACGATTCTAAGGAACAAAAAATGATAATTTATAGAGGCATGAATTTTGAATGTTATTGAGTTGCCCGAAAATTAATGCAGGTTTATGGTTTTCAAATAAAACAAATAAAATAAATTATCCAAAACTATTTTTATTAATCAAAATACGCTCCATTACTCTTCAAGCATTTCTGTTGTCATGTTGGTAACTTTTCCGTTCTCTCTAAATAAAATGTTGAATAGTTATTATTAACAAATTCAGAAAATGCAAATCACCTGGAGCAGATGGTCTACCAGCAGAATGGTTCATGAATGTTGGAAGTGAACTGAGCAAAGAACTGCAAGAACAAATAGTGCAGATCAGGGAAGAAAAGACAATACCCAGTGATTGGAGCTAAGGTATCATTGTTACAGGGTATGAAAGAAGGGGTGGCCCTACTCCATGCTCTAGCTACAGAGGTATAGAGTATAGAGAACTCTACTAAGTATGGCATACCATGTAATCTCAATAGGACTGTACAACAGACTACTGTCGTATATGGAGAGGAAGCTTGGGAAAAATCACAGAGATATCAGATGTAAAAGGTCGACAACAGACCAGAGATGAACAAAGAAAAATATCTGAGAAAAATGGTCAAACAGTGTAGATGCTATTCATTGATTTTAAATCAGTGAATGACACCATCATAAGACAAAAGCTCTTCAATATCATGCAGGCTATGGAGATCCCTCTGATGCTAGTATGTCTCATGGTGTGCTCAATGTAAAATATGAGTTGACAGGTAAGTTGCCAAGGGGGCTTATCAAAACCATTCAGTATACAAAATGGGCTTGGACAAGGAGATCCTCTTGCACCTCTTCTTTTCAATATTGCACTGCAGACAGTTCTGGAAAGAGCCGGATTAGTTGGAGGAATAGATGACGATATATAAGAATTTTTAATCTGATGACCTCAATACCAGGCAATGCAGATGCTGTTATAATTGGAAGGTCACTGCCTGGTATTAAGGACAGTCTGCAAAGCCTTGAGATGGAAGCAGGCAGGTTAGAATTAAAAATAAATTGAAACAAGACCAAACTGTTGATATTAAGAAGATAGAAACGATTATGCTAAGAGCAGCACTACGTGATAGCGATGCATACTTTTGAAGTGGTTCACAGCTTCTCATATCTCGGGTCATTTATCAATAATAGCCAAAATGGAAGAGAAAAAATCATACCAAGAATTATGGCAGAGAATCATGCACACTTTGCCGTTGCCAAATTACTTAAAAGTAATAATTCATCAATGCTATATTTGAATGAATACAGGTAGCATTTGTGACATCGTTCAGGCATGGTTCATTGAAATGAGATTATTGGTAAATCTATTAAAGACAGGGTTGATTCTTTTCACTAAGAAAAGAAAGCTGGACGTCTTTTAAGATTCTGACTTTCTTCGGTAATCAAATCCAACTAAGTCAAAATGTTAAATACCTCGGGATTATTTTGGATAAGAAACTAAACTGAGGTCTTCATTTGGCAGAGATTTAATAACAAGAAAAACATACCATGGTATTAAATATTTTTCTCCTTCCTCTCTGTCTTGTTTTTGTCCTTATTATTATATTTTTAATTTTCTTCCCATATATGATAATAACTTATCTTCAAGCTTAAATAAGTTTATATCTTACTCCTTTATTTCATTTTGTTATTTTTTTTATACAATTGTGTTTTATTATATCTTACATAGAAATCATAACCTTTCCTTCTTTTTTTTTTGCATTATGTTAATTTTAATTATTTTTTAGCATTTATACTTTATATTGTAAGTTTAATATCAATTGACATATTTTTCTTTATTTCTAATTATTTACATTATAATTAACATATTTTTCCTTCTACTTCATTTTTTTTTTCCATTATATGGTCTTATTTAATATTTATCATGCATTACTGTTATTAGTGCTGTCACTGTTGTTACCTCTGTGTTGTTATCTTGTATTTTTCTTAGCCCTGACGATGGCCTAAAACTTAGGCCAAAACGTCGGCACACAATATAATAAGTTTTATCTGTTTGTGTGTTTCTTCATTGACCGCACCCCCAACCAACACGCTTCTCCTACATATATTTCCACGGTCAACCATACTTTCACCAAAAGTAAATATAAGTAAAATTTATAAATCATTATATGTGTATACATATAAATACCCACAAATATACATACACTGACCTATTTCATCACTGTCTAGAAAACTAAGGAAATTATGCAAGGCATGAATATTATAAAGCTTTTCATCATTCAAGTCCAAGATTACTTTAATCAATGTTTGCAAAGGAAATTTCACCATGTCATTTACACAAGAAAATACCAGTCTTTTAGTTTCCACTTTCATTTCTCTGCAAATTATTTCTTCTGACAGCAATTTTAATGATGTTTGGCTGAAAAAAATGAATAAATGTAAGCAGATTCATAAAATATTATTTTCTATAACAGGGTTCAATAATTCTTAAAAAACTTATTAATAGCTTTGGGAGTATTAGTAGTTTCTACCCTTAGTAATTTAAGCTTCTACCCTGGGTTATCATATCTGTTGTTCTGTTTTGTTTTTTATGCCCTCTAGAGATAAAAGCTAGATCGATCAAGATTATTTTTTATTCAATGGTCATATGTTTTGTAATATTTCTAAGAAATAGATTTTAAGCTGATGTTTCAGTTCTTCACTCAAGGAAAGTTTAACTCATTGATTTTCTTCATGATCAATGGAATGGCTTATGTATAACATTAAAAATAAATGTATAAAAAATAATTACCATCTATATTTGATTCGCCCTCATATATATGAATAATGAAAAACAAAAATTGAAATAATAAGAAATCGATGAAAGAATGATATGAAAAATATAACAGAATACATAAAAATATATAAGCAAAAATAACAAAATAAGACTATTGAAGTTATATAAGTCAAAGCAATATATAGTAAAAAAGCAAATACCACAGGTCGACATGATTTTTTTTTACATTGATGAGAATACTCTTATTGCGTTTTATTTAGGTAGTTATTATCACAAAAATGGCCTAGCACGTCCCATTTTCAAGTAATTACTTCTCTCTTATATCACAGAGTCATGTTTGTAACTGGCTATGGACTGGACAGTGCAGGAATTACCACAGGACCGTAGAGGGGGTTTTTCCATAGTTGCATACAAACCTTTAAGAGCAGTTTTATTGTTTTTGATAGTTTAGTTTTTTTCTGTCTCATTTACAGTTCAGTCAAGTGTTCAAGTTGATTTTATATAAAATGGCAAGTTCTAGTTGCCGATGATAAAAAAAAATTCAGAAGATAAAGTTTGTTATCTATACGGATGATTTATTATTGTGTATACAAAATCCCAAGATATACAGCCTATATTTTATATACCAAATTGGAGATCAAGTTGGGCTTCTTATGTTTGCTGTGTGAGTTGTCACATAAATGTAGTGCAGTGGATGCATTGCAAGAAAAATTCTGTGCCATTTTTGGCTGGTCCTATGGTGTGGAGAGAACCTATTGACCATGTAAGTGATTGTTACTTTTATATCACTTAAACAGAAGGGATTTCAGAACAACAAAGGGACAAAATACAGTATCCAAATTTGCCTTCTGCACTTAGGCCAGTTCCTCAGGAACTATCGATTGTGCCTTTAAGCCTAGACAACATGTTTCCCGGTGATGCTAATTCTTCATCAGGATCTGATCCACAATGTCCTGAGAACACCAGTTGTGACTCAACATTTTTATTTCCAGTGAAACTCACTTAATAACTCAGAATGATTTAAATGATTTGTGTTACTTATGTTAGCTTATTATTTGGAGAAATTTTGGGCGATTACTGCTGGTTTTTAAAGAGATGGATGCTACAGAACACAAAAGGAAAAAGTGAAAGTTTTTATTTCTGTGTGACATCTCATGTAATAATTTTTTTATTCAAATAATCCTCAGTAGTGTCTTTGCATAGATTTAACACATTTGCATATTTATCATCATCATCATCATCGTAATCCCCTACTGCTACTGCAGTGTGGAGTTATGCCTTGAATAATCTGGACCAGGTGTCTCGTTCTTGGGCCAACTCTCTACTCCTGCTCCAATCCATACTCTGTCTCCTGACTGCCTATTGGACACTTTCTTCCCAGGAAATGCGCGGTCTTCCTCTTAGTCTCCTCCCCTCCACACGGGTTTCATAGGTCTTCCTGGCTGTTCTTTCTCGATCCATTCTGGGCTCCTCGAATCACCGCGGCTAATCTTACATATTTAAATTAAATGAATATTAGATGGTAAAAATAAGCTGTCTCCTTTTTTTCCCCTATAAAGAAAAAAGAACTGTAGGTGTTACAGTAATTAGCTTATCATTTTTGGATTTAAGACTACAAATACTTCATATGCACCTACTATTTTTATCAGTGTTACTTCAAAAAAGTTTAAATTTGTTGACCTGTGCAATAAGATGTAATGATAATCGTAAATTAACATCATATATAAGAAAAATAATAAAGATAGAAAAACAAGAAAAAAGAAAGAGGGGTATGATGACAAAAGGAGAAGGATAAAAAGAAAAATAATAAGAGACAAATACTGATGAGTCTAGAATTCCAGATCAAGAGGCGAGTAAGGCCGAGCAGAGAGGAGTGGAGTTGGCATGGGGTAGCAATAGGAAGCAGAGTTTAGCTCAGTAGAATCAGCTAAGCCATACCAAGCTGTTGGATATGGCAGTGCAAAAAGCACAAGCTGCCTTTGTTTCACAATTATTTTAAGTATTAAAAAAAAATTGGGAAGTGCGTGTTTAAAATAAAACCCAAAATATCAATAATCGATGACGTTAAAAACTTTTATAAAATAGATCTTCCATAATAGATTGAATTGTTCTATAAGAGTAATAATCTTTTTACTTAGAAGTGTAATGTAAAAGTGGTTAATTATTTTTGCTATAAACATTGATTATGACCAGAAACCCCACTCTGCTCAGCTTCGCAACTAATAACTTTACCGGCCTAATCATAGACAGTAACACCTTCGCAACGGAAGAAGGGTAAAATTGTAAGTAAATACTTTAGAATGCGTTATAAATTATAAATGGGAAGAGCTATGTCGACTAAGTTCAGGTTTATAACAGAAACGAAAATTATTAAGGATAGTGTGGTATATTTCTAATAACGAGGCAAACATATGATTAATTGATTGATAATAAAAATAAACGAAAGGTGACATGTTATAAAGATTACAAATGTGGTACTTGGTGAAATAAAAATAAAATGATAGATAAGACATTATTTAAATGATTTTTAAATGGAGTTGTCAACAAAAATATAATAAATAATAATAATAATGGAAATGAGAAAACAAAGTTGAGAAGATGGGGATGTATAATAATAATATATTGATGTTTAAATAAATTTAAGATCTGGAAATAGCCTAGGGTTAAATTTTGTTTGTCAGTTTTTTTATTTATGGGAAGGGATTCTAATTGTGTATAAATGCATTCTGAGAGGAGTTGCTTATGATGGTTGGGGACAGTGGCTAGGATGAAAGTTTTGTCAAAATCAAAGGAATGGTTTAAGGATAAGGAATGGTTTAAGGATAAGGAGTGTTCTGAAAATTTAGAGATAGTAGGGTTTCGGCGGTAAATAGAATATTTATGCTGGGTGGTGAGATTTTTAAAGAGGTTTTTTGTTTTGCCGATGTAAGAGGAATTACAGTTAGGAGTGGAACAAGGGATAAGGTATATGATACTGAAGCGGTGCATAAAAGGAATAGGATCTTTTAGAGGGCGGGGAAATAATTAGCTGATGAATCGTTACCAGAAATAAAGCACACCATTCATAATCATTTTCTTTTCTGTTATTAACCATAACTTAGTCAGCACAGTCCTTTCTATTTATCAATTCTAACTTCCAGTGTTATCCTTCTTCCGTTGTGAGGGCATTACTGTTTATGATTGCTCGCCACTTTATCTGAAATTCTGGACCCATTTTTTATTTTCATCCTTCTCCTCTTCTCACCATACCCCACCCCACTTTCCTTTTTTCTTGTGTTTCTATTTTTATTTTGTTTTCGTTTTATACGATGTTAGCTAGCAATTATCATCACACCTTATTATTTTCTATTTCACAACTTATTGTTTTGGCTTATATAACTTCTATAATTTTTTATCAATTTTATTCTTTGGAAGTTTTATTTAACCTTCATACTTCATCACTCTGCATTTATTGACGTTTCAGACTACACTTTGACAAATGATTCTATATTTTTATTTTTGCTTAATACATTTTTATGTATTCTATTATATCTTTTTCTTTAATTCATTTTTCATTATGATCATGTTTCACAACTCATATAAACAAATTTTAATATTGGGGTACAAGTATATGTTTTATTGAATTATTTGTGAAAATTTGGGCTTTATTGTCTAAAAATGGCAATAAATTGATGACTCAAAGTATTGTCCATCGTTAGCCATAACTTTTATACATGTATTTATCTTATGCCAGATTTTATTTTATATATGTATCTTTCTGGCAGCATACCGAATTTCTTGTTGAAAGAACTACAAGTCTTAGAGATAATTCAAGAATTGGCTCATGTTTAACATAAGAACAAAAGTGCTGCTCAGACACGACATGAGTCATTGATAGAAACAAGTAGTAGTCAAAAGGAGCAATGCCTGGAGAATATAGCGGATGAGATAGGATATGCCATTACAGTATTTCAAAATAGGTTTTGACTGACACCGTAACATTTGGTCGAACATTGCCGTGCTGCAAAATCACGTCTCTGCTCATTTCTGGCCGTTTCTCCTTCAATTCTAGGCTCAAACACATAAATTGTAGACGGTAGCGATCCCTTTTGATGGTTTCATTCGGTTTTAGCAGCTCATAATATACTACACCCAGCTGATCCCACCAAATGCAGAGCATACATGAGCTTTGATCCATGAATATTTGGTTTCACCGCTGTTGTTGATGCATAGCCGGGTTTAACCTACAATTTAATGAATCCACTTTTCATCACCAGTTTTGATTGGATGCAAAAAAACATTCTATTTTTATCATATCCTCTTTGTCAAAATCACCACTTTTAACCATTTAAACCAGTACTAACAAGATGAAATTGATGGAACATGGTCCCCATAACCCTCAAGCATCAATAGATAACCTTCAGCTGCTTTTTTCTTTAAATGAAAGCAGAAAAGTAATGCTTCCTGCAAATTGAAATTTAATCCCTTTCTTGCAAATCCTTTAAAACTTAGTTGTATCTCCGATATATAATAATAATTTTTATATATTTTTATAGTTGCATACTTGTATACTTTCATGGTTATTATCTTGTGTTGCTTAGCCCTGATGAAGACCTAAAATTTAGGCTGAAACGTCGGCACACACTAAAAATAAGTTTACGCTTATCCGTGCTTTCATCTTTGACCATACCACCCACCAAATTTCTCCTTAAATTACATCAACATTAATGATATCTCCACCAATATAAAATTAACATAGGATCAGACTTACCAGAAATTAATATCTTTTGAAGAAATCACCAAGCGAAGAATGATTTTAAACAAATCCTTTATGTAAGTTAAAGTTTTGTTATAAAACACCTGTTGCGGCAATGAATTTTTGTTATCCACTATCGTTACAAGAGCATTAAACAGACCGTTGAATAACATTTTTTCCCAAATCTGTAAATTTATAACATTACAATGAATTGTAAATGTGTAAATTATAAATCCAAAGATAAAAAAAAAAAATAATCCATACATCTATTATAAACTTTAAATAATGAGATTAATTAACTTTGAAATATTTACAAAAAACATTAACATACGTTGGAATTTAACATTTGCATTTGTATCATAATATGATACATCCTTCAATATACTACATAAGGACAATGATGAAATTGTCTAATATAATTTGATGAGTAAAACTAAAAAATTATTACAGTTTTGAATTAAAATATTGTGTTTCATTAGAATTCAATAATTTACCTCTAATTCTCTATAATAATAATTCTTTATTTATTTTGAGATAAATCCCCTAAGGATAACATTACAGGAAATAAAAAGTGGGCTTTAGCCAGCTCCAAAGAGTAAAAAAAAAATTAAAAAAATTAAACAATTAAAAATTAATAAAAAAACAACAACAAAAACTGAATAAATACAAAGGAAGATTAAAATGTTAAATAAATTAGAGTTTATGCCAATTTATGAGAAGGTAGACAATAGGGAGTGCAATAACCACCGAAGCATATCCCTGCTCAGTGTGCTTAGCAAGCTCTACTCCAGAATTCTAGAAACAAGGATAAGAAAAGTCGTGGACTGCCAGATCGGAGAGGAGCAGTATGGGTTTAGAAACTTGAGAAGTACACAGGACCTGATTTACACCTTGAAGCAGGTCATAGAAAAGCCCATCAAGAAAGGGAAAGAGCTTTCAGTCTGCTTTGTGGATCTGAAAAAGGCCTT
Organism: Rhaphigaster nebulosa; assembly: GCA_948150685.1. NCBI lineage: Eukaryota > Metazoa > Arthropoda > Insecta > Hemiptera > Pentatomidae > Rhaphigaster > Rhaphigaster nebulosa. Next base: position 132,602,905 of record OX411307.1, read on the forward strand.
CGACAGAGCAAGAAAGGAGAATATAGAATGAGTGCTGTCTAAAAGACAAGTAGATATCATCATGATCTTGGCTATTAGAAGTCTCTTTCGCAAGACACGAAACATTGTAAGGACTGGCAACCACACCTCTAAAGAGTTTGAGACCTTGCACGGAATGCAGCTTGAATCCCCTACTCTTTATATTGGTCCTAGATCGGGTGTTGAGGAGAGCTAAAACCAGGTTGAGGAGCTTCCAACTTGGATATAGGAACTTGCAGCCTACTTTCTATGCAATGCTCGCATGCGACCTCGTCATATTTGCTGCTAATGACAGGGACCTACAACATAATGTAAATATCATACAAGAGCTGTAAAGCATTAGCATGGATATCAATCCAGGGAAAACAAAATGCAAGAGAGTGGGAAGACAGCACCACCGAGTAATGAGAATATTGAGGTTGAATGGGCAAATCTTAGATCAAGTTCAAGATTTCAAATATTTAGGTGCCTTGCTCAATGAAAGCGGCTATAGCGACGGAGAGCTGTCACAAAGACTGGGAGCAACTGGAAGAATGTTCCACTCGATTCAGACAGGTTTCCTCGACAGAAGAGAGGTAACCAAAAAGACGAAGTTGACCGTCTACAGGTCAAAGTTTCTGCCTATCCTTTCCTACTCCTCAGAGTCATGGACCCTCACCTCCAAACACAAGCGGCAGATCCAGACAATGGAGATGAGGTACTTGAGAAAGGTTGAAGGGAAGATGAGGAGAGACAGGATCCACAATACAACAATCAGGTCAAACGTCAAGGTACAGCCAGTGGAAACTACCCTAGAGGAGAATAAATAACCTGCGGTGATTTGAGCACCTCCTCAGAACGAATACGGAAAGAACCACTAGAATTACATATGAGACACGAGTGGAGGGAACAAGACCTCGGATAACCTGGAAAGAAGGTGTGCGAGAGGCATTCAGGAAGCGAGGGCTGGACTGGAGCAGGAGAGGCTAGTACGGGAAAGAGACATATGGTCCAGGCTATATAGAGGGCATCCTTACACTGCACAGTGACAGAAAAGGATAGGATTATGATGATGATAAATTAAAATGAAGCAATTTCTAATATCAGAAACATGCATTGATAAAGCTGAGGATTTCACACCTTTATACAAAAACAAACAAACTTCTAATATTAATAAATTAAAAAAAAATTGTTATTTCATTATCAAACAATGCCTACTCTTGGCTGTTGAGCCATTATAACAAAAAAAATTAAGTAATAATAATTTAAAAAATTATGATTAATGTATTGATACATATTCATGAATTTCGATTAAACATAAGCAAGGAATATCTATTTAGAATTCTTTGGGAACTGGATGGAGAGAAAGTGATAGAATAGGCTGGATCTGAAAGGTGGGAAGGGTATTGGAATAACAGATGAAAGAAAGAATGGAATTCCATAAGGACAAGGATCGGGTAAGGAAAGATCTGTCAAAAGCTGTAGTTTGGTCAGAGGATTAGAACTTAAAAAGACCGGGAATGTATGATGGACAGTGAGATTTGATAACTTGGAAGAGGAAGGATGAAAAAAAATACATATGATGGTAGGAAGAGTAAAGCCACTTCAACTCATCATAAAATCGGGAGACAGAGGATTCCCTGGAGATCCCAAAGATGAATCGAACAAAGCAATTTATCAAATGTTTTAGTTTTGCCTCGAGTTCCTCAGAGGTACCACTGAACACCTTACAATAGTAGTGGGGGAATATAGGAGGTAACTAGGAGCCTATGGGTTACAAATGAAAATAGGGGGCCAAGGTAATACAGTCAATCAAGCTCTATCGCAGTAATCTTGTGGTCAGATTTTGGGTTCCCCTCGATACCACTTCTAAGTTGTTCAAACTTACACCACACCCTCTCCAGCAAGCCTGAGGGACCACTCGAATTGTTGGTCAAGCAAGTCCATGGGATAGGCCCCATCTATGTAAATATAGGGATTTCACAGATCATCCCCAATAACCAAACTATGGGACACTCCTATATGGTAATGAGACCTTTGTGAGTTTATATTATTATTTATATGTATTTATTCCAACAGGTATTTGTGAGGACAGGGCGTGAATAACACAATCTTTAAAACCTTTTTATCCTCATTTTTATACAGTATGGGATTCCTAATGATAGATAATTTAACGATAGGTCCAATAATATTGCAGAATAAATTTAAAATCTATAATTGTTTCAAAGTAAATCTCTTAATGGTTAGAAAAATATTTTTAAATTATCGTACAAGTATATATCATCAAATTAGTTTACTAAAAATGTTAGTTCATTAAATATTCTCACACCAACTCTCAAGAATTGCAAACATAACCTTATACCTTCTTATAATTAATTTTGTATTTAAATTAATCAGAAAAACTCATTATCATGATTTATTAACTAAATTTTTTATCACATTATGTCTAACTCAAACATACTAGGTTGTTACAAAAGTTCTTGTATTTAAAAAATTAATGTATAATATTTACTAGGATTTTACCCTTCAAAGAATATTCCCTTATTTTATACTACTTTCATTGTTATTCTACCAACAACTGAAATGGTGATGACTAGGGCTAGGATTTTCATATAAATACATATTGTTTTTTAACCAATATATAACCAGGTATCAACTCATTATTTATGTTTTGGCACATTCAGGATCAATTTAAACAAAATTAAATTTAAATATATTTACACATTTCATTTATTGTTACATATTTCACTCCATATTTGTTATTTTTATTTACATCAGAACATGAATAAGAATGGGTACGAAATAAAAAAACCCTAAAATATCAGTTGACATTCAAAGGTGATTAAAAGAATTCATTACAATTGGTTGCACTTTTCTTCCTTCTATTATTCAGTTCTAAGTTTCCTCCCCTTTTAATTTTTACTCAGAGCGACTATAGTTTATAGTTTAGTGTCAATCTGTAAGTTGGAAGAAATTCATATGGTTTAAAACGTAATTCGGAGTGTCATGATTTTTTTCTTTTTCTTAATGAATAAAGTCAGAAAAAAGCTAAAGATCGGGTAGCAAAATATCTGTGTGGGTTCCTGAATGAAACGTTCAGGAGTGATGGAGATATTTTATATTGTTCGTGCTGTGACAAGTCTCTTTCTACAACACAACGTTTCCAAGTTACTCAGTATATTGATACAGTCCCACACAAAGTAAACAAAGAAAAACAATCAAGACTGCAGCAAAGTTTCATTAGGCCATCTATAACAAGTGGAAACAGAGTCCGTCTTTTGCATAGATTTTGGCAGCGCATTTGTAAGAACCGATATATCATTGAACAAAATAAACAACCCTTCTCTCAAAGGCTTTTTGTATAATATATATCGGGGAAACAAATGCCTGCTATCATGCGGTTTTTTAACGACTCCATGAATCTTCTTGGTGGTGTCAGGCGGCACTCCGTACATGTTTAAAGTACAAAAGTCCATGAAAGTATTTTATCCTAAAATGCTTCATATCAAATGTCATGTATACGCGTTCCATCATGCTTCTGAAGTTGTTCGGTCTGAATTCCCAGAGGTAGATTTGTTTATTTCATCTGATAAACAGACTTTTTTAAAAGCTCCACACAGAGCAAATTTTCAAGGAAAATTGCCCTGAATTGACCTAACCTCCTCAGCTAGTAGTCACGAGATGCGGAACTTGGTTGGGGGCTACTGAGTAGACACTACACCAAGAAATTTGACAAAATAAAGGACGTTGTAACAAAGATAGATGGTGATTCAGCCGCAGCCATATCTCAAGTTCAGAATTTGTTGGAAAATCCAATTTAGAAAAATAATCTGACTTTCATCAACAATTGCACTTTCATCGCATTCACTATCACACAGTTTGAATTACAGAGCGGTCCTCTATTAAAAACATAGAGCTTCTTAATGAAGCAAATCAAAAGTGAATTTTTTAAACCACTCTAAGTACAGTAATTTACCAAGAGCATGCTCATCGTAAGCTTCGACAAACATTTGATGCGATTCTACAGCAGTTTTATTTAAATGATAACAGAAAACTAATGCTGTTTGCAAATAATAGTTTGTAGGCTTGTATTGTTGTGAGTTGAAAATCTTCGCCAGCTGTCGAATAAACAAAATGGAGCTAATAATTAACAACTAGAGCCATCTATGAACGAATTCCAGTTTCATATTTACACACCTGGTATATGCACTTATTCGGCATTTTTACTACATGAAAATCCTAGCCCTAGTGATGACATACCTTTTACATTTCGAGGCAAAAAACCCATTGTATCCTGGTTTAATCCCTCGTAGTTGCAGCACTTTTGAGAAATGTGCTTTCACTGCATACATCGAATGGCACAAGGTGGGATAATAGGGCAGGATGAAGGAAGGTGCTGCCTCCTCCTCTTTCTGTGAATTTCGCTGGGTCAAAGGTAAAGAATGTCCAAGCGAGTAGCAGAAAAATGGGTTGGTTCCGTTTGATCACAGGTATTCACAGATTTCAAAACTTGATGTACTGTATTAAGCTATAAAGGCTTAAGCACCATAACCAATAGCAGTACCATTTAAAGGTTTAAAGAACGAAACCCCATTATAATTCCCGATACGGTATTCCCAGCACTGAAGCATTTGATTAGGGATTGATAAATTATTTGCCACTTCTATAAATTTGTTTTATTGAAAACTAGTTTCGAATGTTATACATTCTAGTTTTCAATAAAACAAATTTATAGAAGTGGCAAATAATTTATCAATCCCTAAATAGATTGATCCTTATATACCATCATGCAGATGTCAACTGATGAAGCATTTAAACCAAAGTGCTACTTGAGCTGCGAAGTAACCTTCCTCTTCCACTGTACATATTTCTCCAGTAGTTGCCTTCGTACTTATTCCTTTTTCAAATATATTTTCAAATACCACAAATCACATTAAAGTTCTTTTCAGCAATTTATCAGAGCAAATGAAATGCAAAGACAGTTAAGTAAATGAGAAAATATAAAAACTTAACCATTCAAATAATGATATTATAAAAACAAATGTCAAATAAGGATTAAATATGAGATTTCAATACCAATAATGTTTTATAATAGCCCACAATGCTAGTTAAAGTAAATGTCTTAATATATACATACATATGCAGCTATACTAAGATCAGTATCTGGAAGGATAAATAAAATGCATGAAATAAAAATTTGACTGGAATAATAAAGGTCAATAAGAAAAAACTGACTGTTCTTAATAAATTAGTTGTGTCTTTGGAGGGTTCATACTCTACATAAACATCAGGATCTAAAAACCCTCTCATCATTTTTAATACAGCAGGCATCTTCTTCTCATAATTGATAGGTAATGATTTAACTAAATGCAAGCATAAGGAAAGTAAATATATAATTCTCCACATCCAATCAGAATCTTCCACCATAGCATGTATAATAGTTGTTTTGTATTTTGGTAAAATGCTTGAAATGAATAACTGAAACACAAAAGTTAGAGTTATAATAATAGAATACCACTTGATACAGTAAAGATCACCATTTACAACTTACTATAAAATCAAACAACAAATTATGTTGGTAGTTCACACATTAATGTGATTCAATAACTAGCAAAATTAAAAAAATAATAAATAACAATATTATTGGAAGATTCCAAAAAAAAAACCATTAGTCTCTCAAAATAACTGTTAATCCATTTCTATCATTATTCTAAACGTGCAATCTAATTAAAAAAATTGATGGTTTTAAATAAACTTCTGCCCATAATAGCATTCACTGGCAAGACTTTTACTGCCTTAAATCATATAATACAGGCAAACAATTTTGTTTTTTCTATATGAAACAGCCTTTTTCAATATTTTTAGGGTGATAATTTTGATAACTAAAAGTTTTGTGGATGGAATATTCTGCTCTTGGTGATTAACTTCAGTAATTGATCCCGATTATTCCATCTAATGATATAAATGGATTGATAACTAACGAGTCAATGCTTCACCAATTCAGGCATCATCAGGAATGAAATACAAAATCGCATTATTGAAGACAAGAGATAGATCAACCTAAAGATAAGACTACATTGGAGGAAACTAGCTAGGTGCCTGGAGACTAGTTAATATACCCTGTTACTTTGAGCCTGGGTACAAGGGGCCACATGGCCACATGGCCACAAACTGCAAGTCAATGCAGTTTGTTTTGGAGTTCATTAAGAAAGATGCCTAGGTCCACGTTAGCCAGAAAAATAATTCTCTAGGAAAATACTTGGTTGAGATTTAATTTATTATAATATACATGTGAAGCAAGATGTTGGATTCATGATGTTAATCGAACTAGATTATTATATGGTGAATTTAATTTGCTTTATATGAATTTGCAGAATTACGAAGAGAAATTTTCAAATATGAAAGACTGAAAACAATTACCTTTGAAGTTCTATTTTCTAAAATTAAGGAAAAACTGCAAAAATGTGTAGAGCCTCTGAGTTTTTATGGAGATCCTCATTGGGATTTGTCTCTTGAATATTGCTGAAATGAGAACTTCATCGTCCATCAATCATCTTGTCACAAGATGAAAGAACAGACGGGTTTGTTTGCTAGGTCACCGAACCTGGTTTGTCCCTATGTAACCAGGTGGCGGTGTGACCGCTCTCACATGTTCTCTTGGATTTGTTTTCTTAGGTTACTTACCAAGCGACTCACCTTGTCACTAATCACTCCCGGTATGGCCGCGACCTAACTCAAGAGCCTAAATGTGGCTACACAACTGCATAAACAACTTGTTTGTACAAGCATGCTTGAAATTCCCTCTGACACCACATAATTCAAGTATGCTTGCACAAGTGCCAGTTTGTGCTTGGATTATAATGAACTCGGACAACGATGCACTCACTTTGGCTGCATTTTGCCTTGTCCACAAGAAGAAAACACAAAAGAAGAAACCATATATATGATTTAAAGAGTGATTAATGAAAAGAAAACCCTATTCCCATTTTAATTTACTGAGTGAATTGAATATATATCTGTGTGATTGGCATAATTATCTCAGATTGAATGAAGAAAGCTACCTGAACCTCTTGTCACTAGTAACATCTTTAATTAAAAAGAAGACTAGAGTCATGAAAGACGCTATAATCCCTCATGAAAGATTAACAGCTACATTAAAATTTTTTGGGACCAGTAAGAGTTATAAAGATCTAAAATATTCCTCTATAATTTCACCACAAGCTCAGAGTTACAAAGTTCCTGAAATCTGCCATGCTATTTACGATGTGCTAAAAAGCATTTATTTGAAGGTAAATGAAACGGTAGTTGTAATTCATTCCAATTTATAATTATTAGAGGAGAGATGCAAGGAAAAAAGAAAACAAATCCTGAAAACCTTGACAGAAATATTTTTTTTACTAAACAATATGCCATTATTTGTCATATTTTCGATTTTATTATCCCTTCATTTTACTAAAACATGCATTAAAATTTTTGGTAAAAATAAGGGGGCAATAAAATGAACTTGGACGAAACAGACAAAAGCTGAAGAAATGTTTGGTTTTCTGTTTTGAACTTATCTAATGATGATAAATATCATATGTTGTAATATTTGTTTTTTGATTTAAGCTGAAATGGGATTTATATAAATAAATGAAGGCTTAAATTATTTAACCACTGGTTCTTTTATTTGAATGCTATGTTTAGGCCTTAAAGCCATCCTCAGGCATCTCTGAAAAGGTCTTTATTTAGTCTATTTAAAACATAGCAAACTGTATTAATATATAAAAAATACATACACTGGATACCACCTATAACAACATCGATTATAGAGACGAACCGGCTATGATGACTAAATCGTCAGGTCCCTTGAACTTATATACTTATTACATACAATTTTAAGTGGATATAATGACATCGCATGTAACGAGATATTGGTTATAGCGATCCATTTTGCATTGAGCTAAGGAGTAAATACAATGGTTATAACGGCGCAGCAGTGAAAATGGGAAAAGGGAGTCAGCTCAAAATGTAAACAAACCATGTAAACATTCAAGAAAGAAGATGATGATCAGGCGCTTTCAATGAGAGATGTTTTGGACTCAATTCTTACTTTACAAAAGTTTTTACTAATAAACAATGACAATGACCTTCAGAGTGACATCAACCAACAGGGTATTGATGCTAAAATATCATATCAATATTATAAAAAAAATACTCTAAGAAGTCCTGCATAACTGATTTTTATTTAACAAGTTTAATGTTCTCAAATGTCCAATCTATGTATTATTATCGAGAAATTTTGTTTGAAAAATAGTATGAAAATTACAAAATTATTCTACATATCACACACCCAAAATGAAAGGGGTACAAATCAAAATTGCTAAGGCCAGGCATTTAAATAGTTGGATCTCTATCATCCCAAAGAGCAGCCTACCCTCAAATATCAAGCCAAACCATTAAACACAAATGGTGATCTACCAGCAACTTGTGTTGGAGGAAATGCACTCAGGCCTTCTGAGTAGAATTTAACCTGTGCCTAATGTTCCTTCAAACAAAAATACATTTTTTCAGTTAAATCCCTTTTATTCTGTGCGATATGGATATGTAAATCTATATAAAAATTATGTAAATTTCATAATTACAATAAAGTTAAGGTAAATTCCTGTTTTAGTCAATTTGATTTCTACATCTTAGGAATTTTCAGTCTTACAGAGTTGGTATCGGTTATAACGAACACCGGCTATTACGAAGAAAACCGAACACCCCCTTCAGAGTTGTTATAAAAGATATCCAGTGCATATAACAATATACCTACTTCAAAGAAATAATTTAAAATGCATAACAATGTAATTACATTAAAGTCCAATCTGGACCAAGCCCAATTATGCATGGTAGTATCGTCTTCTCCATGGACACCTAAAACCAGTGGTGATGGCGTTATCGTTTGGTCCATAGACCACGATGGTAGTCTTCAGGGGATCTTCTTCTTCTTTCATGTCAACCACCATCAGCCGATCGCTTACAAATTTCCATTCCTTGATTACCGTATTCATTAGTGCTTCCTTAAATATAAAACCTACCCCTCTGCTGGCTATTCTGTCTTAATTGGTTCCCGAATAGAGGAGAATATTATCGCCAATTCTTTCTTCTCCTTTCCTCCTTCTCTTAATTTCAGTGATTGCTAGAAAATCGAACTTTGCCTTCTTTATCCATCAAAAATATTAAATATAAAATTAAATAAATATCAAGGTTAGGGTCAAACTTCTTAGTAATTTAATATGTAAAAATTTAATATATTATAATTATTAAGACACCTACTAACAATTAAAAAAATAAAATAGAACAAGTACAAGTGACACTCCAAAGAAAAAGATAAAATAATGTTATCATTAAATATAACAGTTAAAATAATCTATTACATATAATCAATAACAACGATGTAACAATTAAGTTCAAATAAAACCAAAAATACTATTAATTAATTTATATATCTAAAATAAACATAGTTATTTTAATAAATTAAAATTTCAAATTAGTTATTATGTATGTTTATGTGTTATTTAAACCATTGGTGTCAGATTTAAAGTTGTAGACTCTATTTAAATTTTTTGTTATGTATATTGATTCAGGTATTTTTCATTTATTATTATTATTATTTTCAGTTGCAATTATCCTTGTACTATTAAAATGAAAATTATATTTGTTTTACAAGCTATATGTGGATAGGCTGCTTTGTTATACTTTTTAATTTGGGAATTGCAATTACTTTTGTGTTGGCCAATTCTATTTTTCAAATTTTGTTTTATTTATCCAATATCACAGCTATGAGCATTATTATCACGATTTCCATTAATATTTCTACCATCTATGCAGTAAATATGATATATGATAAAATATAAATTTCATATCTTATCTTTATTATTAAATTATAAAATAAATCAATCATAATTTTGATTTTAATAGTACAAGAATAATTGCAACTGAAAATAATAATTATAAACGAAAAATACTTGAATCAATATACATAACAAATATTTATTATTTAATATATTAAATTACTACGAAGTTTGATCCTAACCATGATATTTATTTAATTTTATATTTAATATTTTTGATGAGATAAAGAAGGCAAAGTTCGATTTTCTAGCAATCACTGAAATTAAGAGAAGGAGGAAAGGAGGAGAAAGAATTGGCGATAATATTCTGCTCTATTTGGGAACCAATGAAGACAGAATAGTCAGCAGAGGGGTAGGTTTTATGTTTAAGGAAGCACTAATGAATACAGTAATCAAGGAATGGAAATTTGTAAGCGATCGGCTGATGGTGGTTGACATGAAAGAAGAAGGAGATCCCCTGAAGACTATCATCGTGGTCTATCGACCAAACGATAACGCCATCGCCACAGAGAAGGAAGAGTTCTTTGACAGTATTCAGAGAGAAATAGATGATGCACATGGAGAACCAATTGTTGTCGGAGAATTAATGGCAGAGTTGGAAGAGATTCTCACTTGTGGCCAAATGTTTTAGGTGTCCATGGAGAAGACGATAAGAATGATAATGGAGAAAGAATACTCCAACTATGTGCAAGCAATAGAATGGTGGTTGCTAACAGCAAATGTCCTCATAAAAATGCACACAAAATTACGAGAGAAGAACCGGGTAGAAATGAAAACTCTATAATAGACTATTTCCTGGTTAAGAAACATAATCTCAAAGATCTGATTGGCGTGCGAGTAAAAAGAGGTTTTGAAATAGGAAGTGACCACTACCTGTTAAAGATGGATATGGTATGGAAGGGAGAGTGAAGAATCAGGAAGAACTCAAGAAAGATCAGGAAAGAAGTTATAAATATAAGCTAAAAGAAGAGGTTGAAATTGCTACCTACTACTAGGAAGAAATCGAAAGAATGGCCAGACTCAGACTACCCATGGGATTCGGACGACTTAGAAACAAGCTGGTTCTACTTCAAGAAAATAATTATGAATGCAACAACATTGGTTTGTGGTAAAAAATGAATTGGAGTCCAGTATAAGAGAACAGCAAGGTGGCCCGATGAGGTTAAACAAGTAATAAGAGAAAATGAGACTCTTTGAAAGAAATACCTCGAGCATAAAACACCAGAGAACTTCGAGCAGTATAAGAGGAAAAGAATTGAGGCTAAGAATAACATAATAGAAGCCAAGAGGATAGCCTGGACAGATTTTGGTAGAAAATTGAAATCTGATTCCCACGAAAATCAAAACCTATTTTATCATGTGCTCAAGAGATTAAGAAAGGAAAGAGCGCCAATCCTAAAGTTTGTCAAAGCAAGGAAGGAAACATCCTCCGGCAAAATGAAGAAATAATGGAAAAGTGGAGGGAATACTTTTGGGATCTGCTGGAAGGGAATGGGCAGAAACCCCAATTAAATGAAGAGCAGAGAGAGGAAGGTCCTTGGGATGATGATGATTATATTGATGAGGACGAACTAGAAGAAGCGCTGGGGAATATGAAGCTTGGGAAATCCGCAAGTAGAGATGAAATAACTCCTGAAATGCATGGGGTACAAAGGAAGAGAAATTATGCTGCACCTTCTTAGCCTAGTGTGGAAGCAAAAGAAAATACTGAAAGATTAGGAAGTAGCAATAATTGTCCCGATATTTAAAAAGGGAGACAACAGAGACTGTAACAACCACAGAGATATATATCTCTTAAGCATCCCGAGTAAGATATATTCTAGAAGAAATGAAGGATTGCTCGAAGAGGAACAATATGGCTTTCATGAAAATCGGAGCACCCAGGACCTTATCTTTGCTATGAGACGTTTCTTGCTATGAGACGTTCATCTTTGCTATAAGGTCTTTGAAAAAGTATAAGAAAAAGAAAAGGAAATGTCAGTGTGCTTTGTAGACCTTACAAAAGCCTTCGATCGAGTGAGGAAGACAGATATCCTAGAGGCCTTAAGAGAAAAAGCAATCGATCAAGGTCATATACTGGCGGTTGAAAGTCTCTACAAGAAAACACGAAATGTGGTAAGATTTGACAACTGCAATTCTCAGGAAACTGAAACTACGATAGGAATCCGGCATGGTTGTAGTCTCAGTCCACTTTTGTTCAATTTATTTACGGATTCAGCTATTCGGAGGGCTAAAGAGAAAATGAGGAAATTCCACCTAGGGTATGCCAATCTGAGACCAGTGAGCCTCTCACTAATTGCATTCGCTGATGACGTAGTTATTTTCTCAGAGGATGACAAGAATCTCAAGAAACGTCAATAGATTAAAAGAAGAATTGCAGAAAATCAATATGGTCATAAATCTTACGAAGACAAAAGTAATGAGGGTTGGGAAGAAGCCCAGGAGAATTATGCGTGTCATCAGAGTTGAAGACAAAGTTCTTGAACAGGTTGAAAACTTCAAATGCCTAGCTTAATGAAAATGGCTACATTGATTCAGAGGTGACTAAGCGAATCGCAGCAGCGGGTAGGATGTTTGAAGCAGTTAAGAGAGGCTTCCTAAGCAGGCGAGAGGTGGAAAAGGAAAAAAAAGAGCAACATTTCTACCAATCCTGATGTACGCTTCAGAATCATGGACGCTGACAAAGAAGCATCAATCGAGAATACAAGCGTCAGAAATGAGATTTCTCCGAAAGATCGAGAGGAAGACACTAAGAGATAGAATCCGGAACATCATCATCGGGTCGAACCTTAAGATCAAGCCGGCCAACGATGTAATAGAAGAAAATCGAATGAGATGGCATGGCCACCTTCTACGAATGGAACCGAGTAGAATTGCTAGTGAAGCATATCGAACCAAAGTAGAGGGGAAGCGGGGAAGAGGCTGGCCAATGATCAAATGGGAAGACAAAGTAAAGACTTCCAGAGAAGAGGACTTCAATGGAATAATAGAAGGGAACTTGTGGAAGACCGACAGAGCTGGAGAGGGCTCTATAGACTTCCTCCTTACACCGCTTAAGTGGTCCATAGATGAATATGAATATGATGATTTAATACTTTTTTTAGTGACTGCAATGTATAATTGGACTTGGTACAAATTGGACTTTAATGTAATTACATTGTTATGTATTTTAACATATTTGTTTGAAGTGGGCATATTGTTATACATATATTTTACAGTTACAAATTAATCCAAAACTTCTTTCAATCATGCTCCTCTCTAAACCCTTCAATAATTGAAATAGGCAATTATACAAAAGCTACCAACCACAGATACAAACATAAGCGAACTATACATGTTCTTATTTAATCATAATCCAATGTATCAATAACATAGCCTATATTTTATTTTATTTTCAAAACAGTGTTGGGTTTTTTCTTCTCTTGTTTATTTTTACCAATAAATGAAATATATTTTGTTTGCCATAAATTATAAAAATAAAAAATGTATTGTACAAGAGTATATCCCAAACCAATTATAAAAATTACTGCAATACTATTTTTAAAATAAAAAAACATTAATAAAAATAAATAAATAAATAAAAAATGCAGTCACAAAATAGAGATAGTACATCAATCATAAACAATACAACATATACATAAGTGTGTGCTACAAACTATGTTTTGAATTTTGTAATAACCTAATTATAATTTTTGTCTCTTTTTTTGAATTTAAGTTCTAATTATTAATAATCAATCGATCTCACAAACACCAAATAGTATATTTTGGAATGAAGATGAAGTAATCATACTACATGTTGAGAAAAATTGAACTTTATATAAATACTCACTATTTTTTCACAGTCTTGTTTATCTATAATGGTGGTTGAGCTCCAATGTAAATTTCTAGGATAAATCAACCTCATGTAGCTAATGAGATATTTTATATCATCTAAATCCAATTCAGCACTTAGTTGAAGTTTTTGCTTTAATTCAAAAATTTTATTAGTCAGCTCCAATTTTAGCTGAAAAGAAACTTGCTTCCTACATCTCAGACCTCTAAAGGCTGCTTGAATTACGATTGCCTTATCTAATTCTAATCTGTTGGCCTAAAAAAAAAAAAAAAAAAAAATATTCCAAAAAAAAAAACACCCAATTTTTACAATAATTAGGATTTATGAGTGAATAGTGAACAAGAGTTTATACCTTTAAAATTTTAAGAAAATAAAATAAAAGCCATTGTAAAGTAACCAATTATGTAGGTATTTGAAAATATTGGAAGTGATGCAGAATAATTAAAATAATAATTTAATTTAATTCAATTTATAAAACATGAAATAATAATTTAGATATTAGGAAATATATCACAATGGAAACTAAACATTTTTAGATTTCATTTGACACAAATCATTGGATAAATAATGAAACCAGATTCCTTTCATTACCTTAAAGAAACCTAATTAATAGTTTTAATTTTATTTAGGATTTGAAAGTTCAATTTCATGCTGCAATGATGCCCAAAGAATAATTACAAATAAATATCACAAATTCTTCTTTTAGAAAACAAAAGAAAGTTTTTTGCTGCAAAAGCAAAGAGTAAATTTAATAATTTAATCATCCTGATGAGCTTGATCTTTAGTATACCTAATACTAGTATTATGGCATGGTATCTATTTAATCATAGCTTATATTGCAAATACAAGAAAAGATAAGGAAAATAAAGTGTTAAGTTCTATTAATTTAACAAGATCTTTATCAGTATCTATTTCAAGTATTACAATTATGTTTCTATCCTAACCAAATGTTATATTAAACATTAGATTAAAAGGAATATTAAATATATATGTTATATGCTTATTATCATTACACTGTAAACATATACACCCATCCCTCGTATTTACACGTTTCAATTAACTCGAATTCAAATTTACATGATAGAAGAATTGACACTCTTCTTCAGATTTAAGCAGTCTGATTTCGATTTCAATCGATAAAGAGAAGCCAAGTTTCACGGTCTTTTGAAAAAAGGTCGTCCTTTTTTTTAAAGAAAAACTAAATTTTTTCTTAAGTCATAATTTCAGTTTTATTTTCTCGTTCTTGTCTTCGTTTTATATACATACTTGTATTTTATTGAATAGGTACATACATATGTAATATGTAACATATATTATATCTGTAATATGTACTGGTGCTGATGATGATGAGGGGAACTAGTCAAGCAAATGGGCCTTAAGATCCTTTTTGCCAAACCCTGATGGCTACAGTGAGATTGCTGCCTTGTACTAGCCAGGGTGGAAGTTTCAAGATTCATTTCTCGGGACTGCCGAGAAATAAATATTGATTGCACCAGGCAGAAATCGAACCCACACTGTTCCAAAACGAGCACTCAGGGACCCTTTCCCCAACATGTTCGACCATCACGGCCTCATCTATAATATGTAGGAGTCTGTAAATGGTTGTATGGACATGATCAATATATTTTTTTTTAATGCACTTTTTGGTTAGGGTTAATATTGTTTATTTAGTAGATCCTACATAACCAGAAAAAAATGACACGTAGTAGAAAATTGGAGGACTTGAGAACAAAAACCAAATTCATGTGGCGGTATTAAAAATTTGGGTATCACTATACTAATCTTCTTCTTTGCCGCCACAATCCATTGCTGAATCTAGGCCTCATCCAGCAGCCTCCGCCAGTACACTCTCTCTTGTGCTGCAGCTGTCCAGTTCCGTATTTTAAGAAGCAGTCCAGCATCTGCTGCCACTCCATCTAGCCATCTTGCTATTTACCTTCCCACTCTGCATGTCCGATGTAGGACCTCTGTCATCAGTTTCTTGGGGACCTTAGTATCATTCATCCTTATTACATTACCAGCCCAACGAAGTCCCCCAAGTTTGACAAACTTTGCCACGTCCATACTTTAGTACTGCTCTTGGAGCTCCTTGTTGGTACATCTTCGCCAAGTATGCCTCTCATGGATAAGGCCATAAATCCTCCTCAATATTCTTCTTTCAAATATAAGGAGGCGATTCTCATCTGATTTCGTTGTGGGCCAAGTTTCTGCTCCATGATGGGGGACAGGGTGGATGAGGGTCTTGAATAGCCATAGTTTGGTCTGATACAAGATAAATCTGCTTCTCATGTGCCGGGAGAGGCCGAAGTATCAACGATTTGCTGAGCAGATTCTTTGGCATATCTCATGACTGAGATCATTCCTTGAACTAACTTCAGATCTCAGGTAGACAAAATTCTCCAACACGATATTAATGCCACTCATTATCAAAAGCTCCTGGAGATGAGCCTTGGTGTTGCCACACTAGCGATCGCTAATGCCATTCGTGATGAACTAATTGCTTTGTATTCAATTGTAAAATTTGTATTCATTGACGTTATTAAAATTATTACTGCTTTAATTATATATAATTTAAAAGAATTACTGCTGCTGACTTCTGCTCATTAAGCTCACTCAATAGATGAACAAAACCCCTACAAATCCTTTTCAGTTGAGGTCGGGGCCCAACTGTAATTTAAATTATTACTGCTTTAATCAGACCACAGCTGTCAACTTCCGTTCGATATGCTCACTCAAGAGATATACAAATCCACAACAGATCCTTTTCAGTTGAGGTCGGGCCCTTACCATAATTTAAATTATTATTCCTTTAATTAGATCAATGTTCTATTTTATTAGGCAGCTCTCATTCACTTTGTCTACATTGTTATATTCCCCTCATATTTGAAATTCAAATAAGAATCAGTTTGGAAGCTTTGAAACACATTTCAGCAATAAACATAGTAAAATTGACATAACCTAGTTTCAAAGAAAGTGCAAAAACAGGGGCACTTAGTTAGCATGAATGGCACTAGATTGCTACTGTGGTAACAACTTATAATGTGTGGCATAATTTAAGTAGTACCAAAATTCGTGTTCATTGAGATCATTAGTGGTTATTAAAAATATTACAGCTTTAATTATTTAACAGCTGTCAACTTCCGCTCACTCAAGGGATAAAAATACCCCCAACAGATCCATTTCATTTGATGTCAGGGCCTTACCATAACTTAAATTTAGTTATTCCGCTATTACATCGCTATTATTCCTCGACATGTACAGTGGTCCCTATGATCTAAGGCTTGTGGCCAGCCGCTATGCTAGGGTAGCAAAACTGGAGTAGTACCATAAAAACTTATTAATATGATCATATGAAAACTTTAGACCTCACAAATTTTAGTATACTTATATGGATGATGAAGATAGCAATCAGTCAAATGCTTTTGCATAAATACAAGCATGTGCCAGTCAACTATTCATGCTTGATAATGTGAAAATCCTAAAAGAGCTGAAATTGCAAAGTCATCGATCAACAAAACTTAATTACCTGCTTAATTTAAATAGTAAAATCTAAGTAATTGGAATAATTTGGATGCTTAGAGGGCTCTAATGACTTGCAATTATGATTTGCTTAAATCCTACAATGATTTGTTGAAGGAGAAAAACAAAAAACTAGTTACTAGAGCTTGTACACCTCAGAGATAAACCACCCCAATATTTCAAAACATTAATTTAAGTTGCATATACGGTAAAAACTAACAAAAAACAATAACAGCCTAAAAAAAAAAACATTGAATCCATAACCATTACATTCCTTACATGAAATTCAAATTTCTATTACTTACTTCTCGTTTTTTTCTTTCGCATTGAGCTTTGTCAATTAATTCGGATATATTACTTTGTTTACTCGCACCAGCCAAGTTTTGTAATGGCATTCGTCTATAATCACCTTCAAAGTACCTTAGTTTTTCCATTATATTATGTTAAACTAACGATTCATAAGCAGCAAAAACAACAAACCATCGAACACCTATACTTTAGGTTACAAACATGCTCCATAGAGACTATAGTTCTAGTTCAACCTATGAAGAAGATGGTTTCTCTGAATAATGATCTCATTCTTTAAATTTTAGTTTTTCTAGTTGAAAAATAAGCAGTTTTTAATCACGAGATATATATATTGAAAGAATAATTAGAAATTAAATGTTCAATATAATTATAAGAAATATTGGTACAACATTACAATCGGGACGCATTATCATTGCATGTTGCCGAGATTACCGGAAGGTTACCAAATTAGCAATCTCTAGCGCCATTTGTGATAACTAACTTGCTTAGTATTCAATTGTAACATTCGTATTCTCTATGATGTATTTCTTCTTAACTCGGTCGAAGGCTATTGATAGATCAACAAAACAGACTAATAATTCCTTCTGTTTATCTATTACTTTTTCAAAGACCTGTCTCAGCACTTCCAGTTAATGTTCATCTATAAAGTCACCTCCTCCCTTTCTTTAGATACTCGACTTTCCCTTCCAGAAATTCCTGGAACTATTATTTCCACCTTTCCCCGATTTGATCGTTCTGCCGTACAATATTTCCTTCCTTGTCTTTGACAACTTTCAGGGTTGGAGCTTTTTCTTTCGTTAATTTCTTGAGCACTCGGTAAAACAGTTTCTGAATTTGATAAAAATATTTCAAATTATGTCCATTATCCCCTTTTCCGTTTAGCTTCTTTCACCTTGTTCTTGCCTCGATCCTTTTTCTCTTATATCTTTCATAGTGCTCAGAGGATGTTGAAGGTGTTCTTTCTATCAAGTTTTCTTTTGAAGAATTACTTCGGAAAATTTTTATAATGGGTACCAATTCTTTTTTTGCAACATACTGATGTTGCTTCATCCAATATTATTTGTTTGAAGTAAAACAAGCACGTCTGAATCCCACGGTATCTTTCAATTTCTTCCTATTATTAAGTTTCAATGTCGTCCTATTCCTTTAATGTATGTGACTTATTGCTTCTTTACTGCTTGTTCTTGCATTCTTCCTCGCTATTTTTTCTCCCTTACAAAATAAATCCATTTTTAACAGATAGTGGTAGCTTCCTATTTTGAAACCTCTTTTTACTCTAACATCAGTTTTATTTTTGAGTTTCCTTCTTTGAAAATTAGTCTATTATAGACTTCTCACTTTTTCTAGCTTCTTCTCACGTACTTTTTTGCGTATTCTTGTGAAAGAGTTTGGTGTTAACAACAATCAAACCATTGGCTGCGCACACTTTTACTATTCTTTCGCCATTGTCGTTCATCAATTGTTCATCTTGGGCGTCTAAAACATCTGGCCAGAATTGGGAAGGTCTTCCAACTCTGACGTTTTGGTCTCCGATGACCATAGGTTCTCCCTGTGTGTCGTCTATTTCACTCTGAATGCTGTCAAAGAAGTCATCCTTCTCCCTTGGAGAATGTGTTGTACGGTCAGTATGCTACAATGATGGCCTTCCGGTTTTTTCCTCCTTCCATATTTACCACCTTTGTCTGTACTCATAAATATCCTTAAACGTAAAATCCACTCCTCTGCTGGCTGTTCTGTTATCAGTGGTCTCTGAGTAGAGCAAAATATCAATTCTTTCTTCACCTTCCCCCCTTTTCTTGACTTCAGTTATTGCCAGTAGGACGACTTCTGTTTTTTCTGTTCCTACACCAGTTCGAATTCTTTCCCTTTCACACCTCCCACATTCCAAGTTGCCAGTCGTAAAATCCGTTTTCTTCGCTAGGTCGCATTCCATAAAAGCAGTCCGGCTGAATATATTTTAGTGCCTACTGTGATATTATAAGTTTCGGACGGGCAGGGTTGCGGCCTGTTCTAGAACGGTCGGGGGGCTGCCCCTAAAGGTTACCGAACGTACTTCCTCTTGATAGGTCGGCTCTCCCATGTCGCCCTATGGGGTGTATTGTAAGTGATCTTATGCTGAGTATAAATGTTTAGTGTACTGTTATGGCAAGTTTGCAGATATACTGAACTATGGTGACCCATGGGGGCGCTACTTCTCTAGTATTTGCTTGCAACAGTTACTCCTCGCGGGTGAGGATTAACCAGTGATTAAAACTAGAGATTATTCATGTTCCTTTTGAACCAAACCTGTTGTTTGACTGTCAAAACCTTTTAATCCATCTTTAAAAACTATAGATAAAGGGCAATTTGAACATAGTTATATGAATTTGAATATGGTTGTTATAACAACTATATTTTGAATTGCTTATTTTTGAATTTTTTGTGTGTTTTTAGAACTGATGATGAATGTATAACATTCGAAACTAGTTTTCAATAAAACAATTTCATAGAAGTGGCAAATAATTTATCAATCCCTAATTAGATTGATCCTTCTATACCATCATGCGGATGTCAATTGAATAGTTTTATTTTTCTTTTACCACCGATAACATCTACAGAAACACTAATCTTATTGAAGGGTTTAAATCGAATTGTAAAATATCGCAAGTTGCTTATACTTATGATAGCAAACTAGGAGGATAGAAGACTCATATTTATATGTGGCATCCTTTTGTTATAACCTATTTAAAAGGTTATATGCTCTGTCTATATGGTTGATTAATTTTTTTGTGATTTATTTTTGATCCTGGTTATTTATGATTCATGTTCAGACTAAATAAATAAACATTCAGGTACTACTATCATTGTGTTTCAAGTGGACAACAAACCATTCTCAGTTCCCAGTAACAGCTAATATTAATTGGTACCTAACTCTGTGTAACCAGTTTTTAATTTCTGGAGAATCATAAAGTTTTAATATTTTAATTTCTTGATCCAGGGGAATTAATTTAGTATTATTTAGGTTTTTGGTTATTATAGTGTTTAGATTTTTCTTATTAATAATTTATGTACTTACGTTTGAGGTTTTTAAATGATTTTTTAACTCATGGATACAAGCCTTGCCTGATACTTGTATTGGCATTATTATTCCTGTGAAATTATTTTTCATTAAATTAATTGAGCTTGAATTTTCTTCTCGTTTCCTAAACAGTATTAGTGGATTAAGGCATTAAACTATTTTATCATTAACCATCTTTCAATGGTGTTATTTCTTTGTGTAAATTTTATTAAAGCTCGTGTAATTTCTTTAACTTAATACTTCATTTTGGTTCTGTTCATTATTTAATTAATGTTCTTTGGTGAACTTTTTTTATTATTTTATGAAATATGTAGGTTCCTACATAATATATTTTGAAATCTAGTATGTATTCTAATGCTTTTGATGATTACCAGATAATTTCCGTCTTCAATTGATAGTTATTTTAGGATAAATCAATTACTGTTATTTTCTTAGAAAATTGCTCATTTTAAAGAACTCACAATGTTAATACCATTTTGTGATCTTATTCTGGAAGTGGCTAGTTATTTTAAAGCATGAGTCTTTTTAGTGTTCAATGTTAGGTACTTATCTAGTAGTTCAGATAGGGCTTGAGCTCCTCCTTATCCTCTTTCCTTATTTCTTTTTTTTTTTCCTGTCCAAATCTACTATTCTAGCTTCTGAAAATTTATTAGATCTTGACTTAGATAGTCCTTATCTCAAAAGGCAACAGGTATCGGATATTGGTCAATAGAGCTGTTAAATGTAAAGAAGATCACTCAAATCCACTCAACCTACTCTAAATGGAACGCAGAACTACTGTGAGTGTGAAATCCTATGTGGAGTGGCTGGAGTAGAGACGAGCAGTTAGAATTCTATCAGCCTTAAAATCCACTGTGTTATAACAAAATCCAATCACTCCAACTGATCGTGAGTGTGGAAATCGGATGGAGTGGAACAATGAACTGCACAGTTTTTAAGCTGTGTTATACTAATAATATTAAAAATTATTTGTCACTAAATACAGTGATGTTAAAATTTACTATATTGATTGTATAAAATATTGATATGAATAATGTATAATTTTATTTATTTTTTACTAATAATTATGTTAGAAAATACTTATAAATGTTAATTATAAATAAATAAACATTTTTAATTTCTAATATGCATAAAATGTCCACTATTTTTTATATTTTTTGGAGATGGGATCAAGATTAAATTATTTAATGTTTTTGCTATTGTAGAGCCACTATTTATAGCCCCATTAATGCATGTTTATGTGAGCATCAATCACTACCTGTTGGTAAAAAATGTAACAATGGAGTGGAGTGATCGTCAGTGGGGCCCTTGAAAGCTTAATCTGCTGATAGAAGTTGTAAACCAGCCTGATCTTTGACACAATACCACTAAATAATATTAACGCCAATGCAACCAATGTGATGCATTAGAGCACAGTGCATTAACGGATGTGCTGGAAAATACTTCTATATAAGTAAAATATTATGCAAATTATCTTTCAACCAAATATTTGGTATAAAATTAAAAAAATATTTTTTTAAAACGATTTCTCTGTTTAGGAGAGAGTTCGAAAAATGTTGCGAGGTAAAGTAGTACCTCATTATTTTTGTCTGGCAGCACACTGAAATTATTGAACAAAATTCATAGCACCCCTGTTGTTATTATTATTGTTTTGTTTTTTAATATAAATTAAATAATAGCCCATAGGCCAAATAAAAATAAATCTAGAATTGTATTAAAAATACAATATTAATTGTTTATTAATTTAATTTAATATTTTAATTTTTAATTATTTACAAATCTTGTGGCGCCCAATTTGAGAACCACTAAGCTAGGGGGTAAGAATAAAGTTGGTTATTTTTTCTGTAGGGAGGGAGGGGTACACAGGATTGTACATTGGGGCACAGTCATCTTAAATTATGCCACTTTCACTACTGAAGGATTGTAGAATTAATTCTCTACATGTAGAAGATAAAAGCGTATTCTATCTAAGCTATTTATATATTGTCTATTAAAATATTAATATTTTAGAGTTATTAATTCTCACTTAAACGCTCAGAAAATAAAACAAAAAACATTACTGTAAACAGATAAAACCACACTTTATCTACTAGAACTGGCATGATAAGTTAAAATATGATTTTTATTTGTAAAATAAATGCCTTTACAATTTGTATTGGTCTAAGAAAACAAATTACTGTTTTTACCATGCATTTAAATAACCGAACCTTAAACATCAAGTAGAAGCGAATATTATTGTTAAAGTATTGCTTATTTTATAGTTTTAGTTGCATTAATGTATAATGAAATTTATAAACATACAAAGATGTTTGGCCTCCCATTTAGTCTTTGATTCGATACAAGAATTAATAAAAAACCAAAATAGGGGTTGAATTACTACTAAGTTTAGTTAAACAACACTGATACTTTTTTTTTTTTTTATATTACATTTAAAACTTTTTGACTGGTAAAAGTACAATTAAACAAATATTGAGCTACCAATTTTTTTTATTAATTTTAATCAATATAATTATAATCTGTAATTGTTTTATTTAGTTACTGTATTATTGATACGAAAATGCCAAAATTGATCAGTTACTCTTATCATTGTCTTCCAATTAAATCTTTATAGTTATTTATCTATGCAATTACCTTCAAATTTTATGTACTAAGTATTAGATGTGCCTATATTTTAAAAATAAAAAAAAGTAAAATGTAGGTTTTAAAACTTTGGTCTTTACATATAAAACTAGTGAGTCTTGTTATGCTATCATTCCATAAGTCATAATAAATTAATATAGAAATGAGTTGTCAGTAGAATGATTTTTTTTTAATGGAAAGTAGCCTAATTATTGATTTTTTACTATGGACAGTATCTTTACCAATTTATTTTATTTATCATCTTCAATCATTTCAGAACATAACAACTTTTATCGTAAATAGTTAACAATCTTCCATGGAGAGAGAGAGTGTGTGAGATAGAGGAATAAACTATTGACAGCTTACAACAATAAGATATTGAGAGTAATAGAGGTAAACTTGATCAGTAAGTAATATCATTCAGTAGTGTATACTAAGGCTAACTACTTAATTTGATATGTTCACTTATTTCAGGTACATAGAGATTAAATCAATAATGATGGGTTTGCTAAGTGAAGAGATTCCTTCTTATGAAGCATTAATTCATGAGGAAGAACTTCCTCCTCTAAATTTAAAAAGAATTATTGATTGTGTCAGTTCTGTTCCTCTTTATGACAGATTAGGTATCGACAAAGGATCACTCTGTGTAAGTTATCTCATATTTGTGTTTATCTTAGGAGGCACTTTGGTGCAGTATTTAGAAAATAATTAGTATTTAGACTAAAATTATTGGTATCTATTATTCTTTGCTAAGCCACAAAATCCTCTTCTATGACAAATACAGCCATTAACACTAGTGCTTGGAATCGTTTGTCTTTTAATTAAAATATCTCATATAGGATATAGCCTGGCTCTGTGTTTTTCTTTCCCAGTGTTAGTGCTCTGGATTTCTTCTTCATCTATTAAAAAGTTGTTTCCATGTTTCTATATAACTTATCTTTAATTTAATTTGTTTCAAGTATGAAGTAGTTATTGGATGTATTTTTTGAGCTTGATTTCATGTTTTTATTTTTATTTTTTTCATGTCTTTTCCTTAAATATTCCTCTTATTCTCATTACCATGATTTTATTACACTAACAAGTTTAATTGATGGGATGTTACTTCCTTACCTTTTTGCCCTCTTGTTTAATCATTTCAGGAGTTATTTTCATCTGCACCTTTACTTTTCTCAATTTAAAACTGACTAAAGCCCTACTCATGGTTAATAAAATTAGATCTTTATCTGCTACGAAATCATCTTTATAATGGAGATCTTGCTTCTATTCTCTGGCACTCTTACTTTTTGCATCTCTTTCAATCAAATGCTCTGGCCATCTCTTTACGATTTTATCTAATTTTTACAGCATTTATCCTTTCTGATCTGTAATGAACTTGGACATAAGGTCCTCCATATTTCTAATTCCCTTTAATTTCCCTTGTTCTATGTAACTATATTGGGTAGATTAGAAAGTAATTTTTGATTTTTCCATAACTGATGTTTAGGATCCATAAACTTAATTCTTTGTTGTTTTTTTTACTTCCCCAGTTATGCTCTCTTGAATTATGTTTATCTGTTAACATTTTTGCTGCATTGAAAGTCTGTTTACATTCATTATTACTGTCAATGACATGGAAAACAATAAAATATATTTTCACTATATGATGTTTTATAATTATCAACTTATTGAGATAAAAAAACATAAAAGCATAAATAGAGATCTTCTGCCAATAGCAATCCTAAAAAAACTCGAGAAAAGTCAATCTGAGGATTTTTCCAGTTTCTACCAACACTCTAGAAAAACTAATCAAAAGATTAAAAAAAAAAGTTCTCACCATGACCACAGCAACCTGGAATCAGAGGAAATATTTTGGCAAACGAAATACAAGGGATTACTTAAATAAAATTTTCAGACTGTTTCTCATGATACAACAGTAAGGAGGTCAAGATGGGCTTGCGGGGTTTGTACAGGGTATCCTATCCTATCTGACGGCGCTATGGTCCTTGCAGGACCTTGGCCTCCTCAGTGATCCTCTTCCACTCAGACCTGTCCTCGGCTGCCCTTCTCCATCCGTCGACACCCAACGACCGAAGGTCTTTTTTCACATCCTCCAGCCAACAAAATCTTGGCCTCCATCTGCTTCTTCTACCTGAGTGTCCCTCCGTCATCATTTTAGGGAGCCTACCATGCTCCATTCTTTGTATGTGTCCCAGCCATCTTATCTTGGTACTCTTAATGGTGGAAACAATATCATGTGTTTCATACAGGTTCATTAGTTCTTCATTGGTCTTCATCCGCCAGCGATCTCCTTCTTTTGTAGGAACAAAGATTCTTCTGAGGATTTTTTCTCTCCCATATGTTTAGTAGCCTTTCATCATTAAGTGTCAATGTCCAAGACTCGCTTCCATACACAACCACTGGTTGCAGGACCGTACGGTAAACTCTTATTTTATGGGCTCTGGATCTATCCCGATTTTGAAAAATTTTCATTAGGGACCAATAATATCTATTACCAGCTGTTATTCTTGCCTTAATTTCCTCCCTAATATTACTATCCTCCGTGATAACAGTGCCCCGATACTTAAATTGTGGTACTCTCTTGAAGCGGTATCCAGCCTCCTCGATATACCTGCTCTTTCTTTCTTCCTTGCTGGTTATCATATATTTAGTTTTTTCCATATTGATTATCAGCCCTGCTTTCCTAGCAGCTTCTTCGCATTTCTCAAACACTCCAAGTAGCGCTTGGTTGTTATTCCTGTGATCATATCATCCGCAAACGCTAGATGCTGTGTCAATCTGTGGTATATACATCCTCCTGGCCTTGAGCGGATCGACCTCATGCCTACTTCTAGCACTACGTTAAATAATACTGGAGAAAGAGGGTCTCCCTGCTTAAAACGTTTCTGAATATTGAATTGCTTTGAAAGTTCTCCTTGTATTTTCACTACTCCTTTGCTATCATGCAGGGTCATCTTGATAAGCCTGATCAGCTTCATAGGACATCCTAGGAATTTTAATTTTTCATACAGTACATTTCTGTCTATACTATCGTAGGCTTGCTTATAGTCTATAAGCAGGTGATGCTGTTCCACATTCCATTTCCGGCATTTTTCAAGTATCATTCTCATATGGAAAATGTGATCTATTGTCGATCTTCCCGGGCGGAATCCACATTGATACTCACCTAGAACCTCTTCTGCTCTCTTGACCACTCGTTTCATCAGCAAAGTTGACAGAACCTTGTAGATTGTGTATTACCCCAGTAGTGCTATTCCCCTATAATTTCCACACTCCAGTTTTCTCGTTTTTTATGGATTGGCAAAATAACCGCCACCTTCCATTCTTTTGGCATTTCCTCCTCTATCCATATCCACAGTATCAATTCATATATTTCCTTGTGAAGTCTTCCCCCCCCCCCCTAATTTGAGAGTTTCTGCTGGGATTCCATCAATTTCTGGTGATTTATTATTTTTTAAGTTCATTATAACGTCTTCTACTTCTTCAGGATCTGGTGGCTCCAGCTCTATTTCTTCCTCTGCTGTCCTGAGTTCCCCACTCGTTTCTACTGGGTTTTCATTTAAGTTTAGCACATCTCTGAAATAGTCCTTCAATCTGTCTATCACATCATTCTTGTTGCCCAAGAGTTGACCTTCCCTGTCTTTACAAAAAGATATCCGGGGTTGAAAAGCTTTTTTTATTTTTTTCACTCTTCCATATAAATACCTGCTATTTTACTTTCAAAATCTTGCAGCATTGTTTCCAGTTTTTCCTTTTTTGTTTTTTTAATTCTACAGATCCACTCATTGCTTCCCTTTTCTGTTTGTAGTTTTCACTGGTCTGTCTTTTACATCTTTGGAGCATCTAGTCTTCTCTTGTACCGCTATTTCACATTCATGATCAAACCAACTGTTCTCTTTCCTTTTCTCGCCTATTATCTGATCCACCGCATTCCTTACGGCTTCACTTATTTTAATCCATTTGTTTTGGACATCTTCCTCTTCTGCCTCTATTGCATTGTTTCTTAGGTTTTTTTCCACCTTCCTTATATACTGTAGTTGTTTCTCAGGATTGGTTTCTACTATCAATCATGACATAATTAATCTGGTTCTTGGTGTTTCCATCCGGCGAGACCCATGTTTCCAAGTGGATAGGTTTATGTTGAAATGCTGTACTTGAGATTTTTAGGCTCTTACTTGTGGCGAAATCTGCTATTCTGTACCCATTGTCGTTGGTATATTTATGAAGGCTAAACTTTCCTACTCCTCTTCCCAAGCTTTCTTCCTTCCCCATCTTGCCATTGAAATCCCCAAGAATAATTTTCACATCATACTTAGGAATTTCATCAAAGGTTATTCCTTACTGGTCATAAAAAGCTTCTTTTTCTTCATCTGTCTTCTCTTCTGTGGGTGCATGTACACTTACCAGTGAGATATTGAAGAACTTTCCTTTCAATCTTAAGGAGCATATTCTTTCATTGATTGCCTTATATCCCAATATAGCATGTTTTATATTTTTTCTTACCTTGAAGCCTGTTCCAAATAGATTTTCTTTGTGTCCACTTTTGATAAGAATATATTCTTTCAGCTCCATTATAGTCGGTTCTCTTTTCCATCTTATTTCCTGGAGAGTCACAACATCAATCTTATATCTATTCAGGCAGTCTTCTAAAATCTGGCTGTTTCCTATTTACAGGAGACTACGCACATTTCATGTTCCTAATGTTAATAGCTTAGTCCTTTCCATTCTGTGTCGTTTGCCATTCATCAATCCGAATCCGAGGCTTTTTTGAGCATATGGTATATACAGGTGGGGGTGCTGGTCCCACTCTATGCCCCCTTTTTGTCGTCTTTTATGACTGGCAGGAGATACCCCAGGCCTATTCTGATCCGAGCCTGGACGGATATTATACAGGGTATGGTAGTGAAAAACAGGATGATTTCAAAATGAAAATTATATATATATATATATATATATATATATATATATATTTATTTTTTTTTTTATTATTTTTTTTTTTGAGGAAAAAATTTGTGAAAAATACACATTTCAACAAGACATCTCTCGATTTAATGGCTTGTGACTTTTTTTTATGAGGTTACCTATTGGGAAGAAAGAGACTCCAAGAAAGCTTAAATGCCAATGGAGGATATTTGACGAACATAGTGTTTAAAAAATAGTTCTTTTTTGTATTGTAAGTAAATGGCTGTTCTTGTACTTTATATTTATGCGTAAAAATCAATTATTTAATAAATAATTTAGTTTTGAAATTATCCTGTTTCACTGCTGGACATATATATATATATATATATATATATATATATATATATATATATATATATATATATATATATATATATATATATATATATACATATATAAATATATTATTTCAATTTCTTTATAGGTCAACTGATACTTTTTCTTCTTAATACTTATATACAGTTTATAAAATAAATGGTCCACGAGGAATCTTGTAAATTTGGAATCATATTACTTTCTTATAATGTTTTCTACTTAGCAGCATTAATTCAAAACGTTTATCTTTCTCCTAATCATAGTTGCTTGGCATTGTTTGTGCAGAAGGCCATTCTTTTACTCTTAATTTTAAATTTTTCTATAAATTGTAAGATATTTAAGGTATTTTTACTGTATTAGTACAATTAGTTGTTTTTTTAACTAAAAACTATGCTCAGTTATATGTAAACAGGGTGTCCAGCTGCCTTGAATTCCTTGAAGATTGGGAATTCTGCTTGAATTTTTCGCATCGGGAAAAAATCGGAAATTATGCTTGAAAATGGCCTTTCATCGGGAATTTTTAGTTTTTAGTTCTAATTCTACTTTTCCATTAATACTTGGCAACAAGTCTATAAAATATTGCGAAGAGGTTTGATGTCGTAGTTGTTCACCTTGCCATCTCTAATTCCAAGAAAGATAGAAAAAGCCTCCTTCCACTAGCTTCTCGAAGCCTCCGTCTGTCTCGAACAGGTAATGGTTCTATTTTCTGTCTCACCTGATACGATTTGAACTGTTGCTAAATGAACTAGAGATGTAATGGAACGGTAAAATAATGTATTTGCTCCAATCAGCTCCGACTTTCAATTTTAACCGATTTACACTCGTCTTCTCATAATAAGTTTGCCAGGTTCACCCCTTGCCTTTGAGATTAAGGGCTGTGAAGCCTTGTGTTCATGCAGCAATTGAAAAAAATTTATGTCCTCAGAATCGAAAATTTCCATTCATGTTTTACGTTTTAGACATCAAAGAACAAATTTGTTTTCGTGTCTGTCTGTAGTAAAATCTATGTTACGGGTATAACACCTACTACCGTTAATACAATTTGGAATTAATTTTTAGAGATTGTGCGGGTTGGTACCTAGAATGTCCCATATTATTTTATCATATTCCATCCACTACTTTTCCTCATGCAGGCGCAAACGTAGTTTCCTTGACACATTTATATTTCGAAAACTGCTCATCCTATTTCACCCAAATTGGAGAAAGTAGGTTTTTAAGGACATTAATTATAATCATATCGGATTTATCTAAAAGCTATACTGACCTACTTAGCAGATATTTTTTTTAAGAAAAAATTTATTCCAATACGTGAATATTATTTATTTACACTTGAAATTATTGTTTCTGTACTGTATTTTTTAATTGTTTGCGATGTATTGAGCCCTCAGTATAAGAAGGTAGGTAACAATTTTTGATTATTAAACAGAGATAGAACCTTTATAATTATTCAAATTCATTTTCAAGTCCGACATTGTTCATTTTTTCAGAAGCCGACCAAATACCATAAAATGTGGTTTTGATTTTGTTTTAAATTTAATCAAATATATTGACGAAAAGCACCTTGAATTTTACAGTTCACAGCCTTGAAATCCTTAAATTATGCTTGAATTTTTTCATGCCTTATCTCTAGACGGGCTGGTAAATCAAAAATTGTTTTTAGTTACAAATCAATCAAACATTGATTTTAGTTATAAGTCAATCTAACATTGTTATTAGTTATTGGGGGTACAAGTATGTTTTGAAGAATTTTTTGTGAAAATATGACTTTATTATGTAAAAATTGTGACAAATTAATTACTCGAAGTATTGTCCATCGCTAGCCACTATTTTTTCCCATTTTCTGGCTGCATACAAATTCCACGCTGAAAGAAGGACTGGCCTTTGGTAGCAATCCAAAAATTGACGCATTTTTTTCCTTCCTCATAAGAACGGAAGTGCTGCTCAGACATGCTATGAGTCATTGATTGAAACAAGTTGTAGTCGTAAGAAACAATGCCTGGAGAATAAGTTGGGTGGGGTAGGATATCTTATTCGAGTGTTTCCGAGTACAGAGTTTTTGACTGGCACTACAACATGTGGTTGAGCATTGTCGTGCTGCAAAATCACTTTGTCATATCTCTGCTTATATTCCACCCCTTTCTCTTTCAATGCTTGGCTGAAATGCATCAATTATAGTCAGAAGTGATCCCCTGTGATGGCTTCATTTGGTCTTAGCAGCTCATAATATACTACATTCAGCTGATCCCACCACATGCAGAGCATGAGCTTTGATTTATGAATATTTGGCTTTACCGTTAATTATTGATGCATGACCCAAGCTATCCTACAATTTCTTATGCTTTTTATTGTTGTAATAAATCCACTTTTCATCACCAGTTATGATTTGATGTAGAAAACCTTCCGTTTTTGTCTTTGGAGCAGCTGTTCGCAGGTGAAAAATCTTTTCTTGGCATTAATTCATTTGCCAACCAATTAATTTCCTTGTTTTTGGACCATTCTCATGGCTTTGAGGCATAATGAAATTTTTTGTTGAGTCACTCCCATAGGATTCTGCTAGTTCTCCTTGCATTTGACACAGATGTTTGTTCAATAATGTCCCCATTTCTGCATCTTCAAATGGTTCTGACCTTCCCCTACATTCATTATCCTCCATGTCAAAATCACCCCTTTTGAACTGTCTAAACCAGTCTTAAGCTGAAATCGATGGAGCATGATCCCCATAAGCCTCATACAACCTTCAACTATTTTTTTCTTCATAAGAAGCTGAAAAGTAAAACTTCCTGCAAATTGCTTTTTGTTGGCACAAAAGTCGACATATTTTGGAGTTAAAAAAAAACGTTGTTTACACTTCCACAAAATGACTCACACTGACATCTAAAGTTTAATGATGACGCTTTAACATAAAGGTGGTTAGGTTAATGTCCTATGCGATTTAATCCCTCAAAACTTACTTGTACCCTCAATATAAGTCAATAGAACCATAAATAAAACAATGTTTGGTAACTGTATTAGTTATAGATTCCTCACAATAGAATTTATTGAAAATATAATTCAAATGTATACATATTTAAACTCATATTTAAAAAATTACTAAAAGACTAATTGTTAATCAATGGCCCATCTCCTGGCAATATAATAAATTTTATAAAACATGAAAAATGTTTATGATGACAACAGGAGTGGATTCAATAAGAGAATGAAGATTCTGAAGATAGATGGGGATGGTTTCTCCCGAAATGATTAACAGAAGTGAATATCAAATAAAACAATAATATATTGGAAGTTGCCTTATATGTTGGAAAATTGCCCTTTATTAATAAATTTTTTTTTCTTTGTAATTTGTTAAGTCCTATCAAAATTATTAATATGCTTATAATTTGGTTTTGATTTTAATGGATTATTAATAAAACTAGATTCATTTTCTAGGAAAATGAAACAATGCTTATGGAGTTACAAGCTGAAGAGTATAATGATAAGATAAGTAATATAATTAACGATAAAAAAATAGAAACTCGTAAAGATGATTTCAGTAAATTAGAGTCAGAGTACTCACAAAGTGAAGATTTTTTGAATTTGTTTTTGAAGAATTTGTATAATTGTTCTGATAATGATGATTTGCTTATTAGAATAAAAGGAAACGTGACTTTTGATGAAACTATTCAGGAATACACTGATGAGGTTTGCCATTTTTTTTCTATTTCTGGTGTAAGGTTATATATTAATTTTTTGAACAACTTTTTTCTTTTTTTTTTTATTGAAATTAATAACTATTTTGGTATTTTTGTATTGCTGTTGGTTATAATCTGAAATCACAGCATGTCTTCTTATTTATGGGAATTTATGTTGCAGCATTAAAAAATTAAATTTAAATTACATTTCATTATTAAAATTACTTTATTAAAAAAAAATAAAAATGGAATAATAACAAGATTTTGAATTTATGTGAGGACATTAAAAATTTGTATTCATTGGGATTATTAAAATTATTACTGCCTTATTTACAGCTGTCGACTTCCGCTCGTAGCGCTCGCTCAAAAGATGGTAAAACTCCTAACTGATCTTTTTCACTTCTATAAATTTGTTTTATTGAAAACTAGTTTCGAATGCTATACATCCATCCTCAGTTCTAAAAACACACAAAAAATTCAAAAATAAGCAATTCAAAATATAGTTGGTATTATTATACATATTAAATTATATAAATCAGTATTATAAAAGATTTATGAATTATGAATTTAATTAAGACAAGAAATCAAATACATGTTGGTGCTCAGCAAGGTTTAAATGGATTTTATTAAACAGAAAAGTTTGTACTGGTTTCTTCTCGCATTGTACTGGCAATGAACGAGAGATAGACAGAATGTTTTTAGGTAAACGTTTTAAGGGTCAGGGTTTTCCCAGTAAGGCCGGTGAGTAATTGTTTTTTCTGTTATAGATGGAAATAAATTTAAGATTGGACTATTGGAGATATTTATTTGGTCACCATTTATTTGACCAAATATAATATATAATATAATTTGATTTAAATATTAAATATAATATAATTTAATATGTATAATAATACCAACTATATTTTGAATTGCTTATTTTTGAATTTTTTGTGTGTTTTTAGAACTGAGGATGAATGTATAACATTCGAAACTAGTTTTCAATAAAACAAATTTATAGAAGTGGCAAATAATTTATCAACCCCTAATTAGATTGATCTTTCTATACCACCATGCGGATGTCAACTGATCTTTTTCAGTTAAGGTTGGAGCCTTACCGTAATTAAAATTTAGTTATTTATGCAATGGAAATATCATGACCATTCTCACTGCCTTTCTTCGATGGAACAATCCCAAAACTTTGAAAATACTTTACTGCATTTATTTCAGTTTGTTTTCATGCATTTCTTTAACAAAATAAATCTTACTTTTGCAACTGCTTTTTATCCTTAATTCTACTATTAATCCTTTATTTTGTCTTGAAGATGTTTGACCTATATTCTTCCCAGTGTTATTTTCAGTTATTGAAAATAATTAAAAGATTGTTAGATTCTTTTTTAATTTAACTGCACACCAAGAAATTTTCTAATTATTCAATATTTATTAAATGGTAATATCTGTAATAATAAGCTTTTTCATTGTTTATAGGTAAAGTTGGTAAATGAAATTGAACCATATACACCATCGAAGGAATTTTTACAATTTTTTTTTAATGCCAGTGATGGAAAATATGATAACTTGGTTGTTCAAGAAGAATTACCTCCACATGATTTATCTTCAGATATTTCTTCAGATGAGCAAGATGAAATCAGAGAAGATAAAATAAAAGAATTGTCACACAAACTCAAATTTTGTGATTCATCAAATTCAAAGTTTTTAGAGCCCATCATCAATGCAAGCAAAATTAGTTCATTTGAAATGGTTCCTGAAAGTAGTTTTAAAATACCCACTTTAAAAAAAGAGGAAATTTTTTTAAGTGATTCTGAATCTGAAAATGATCTTAAAAAAAAACACTCAGCATTTAAAGTTGATAAAACAAATAATGAACAATCACCTTATCAAACAAAAAAAGACCTGAAGGTTTTAAAAAAGAAAAGAGAGAAATATGATTCTAGAGAAGGTAAAAAAAATGTAGATAAAAATAGTGAATCTAAATCTAGAGAAAAAAAAACTAAAGAAAATATCAAAAAAACTATAAGCCATTCAAATATTCCTACTGTAGATCAGGCTAAAAACAATTTCACTACTTCTGCTGCTAGTACTAATGCTCTAGTCAGTCCAAAGCAGTTAACTAATATTAATGAAAACTTCAAGAAAGGTGTTGATAAAAAACAAGTAAATAATGAAACCTCTAGCAGTGGAGATGAGGATTGGGAAGATTTAGCTGAAAAAAATTTGTTTTTACGATCAAAAACTTTAGGGCAGAAAGTTGCTATGAAAAAATAAAATACACATATATTTGGAGTAATTTGTTGCTAAGTTTATATTTATCTTAAGCTGTGATCTTTAAATATATATTTTAGGCATTTTAAAAATATATTTTATGATTCTTTTGTTGAGTTAATGGGACATTTGTGGCTATAAGTTTTCAAAAATATTCTGTTTCAAATTGGGTTGCCAAAGATGTGGTTATATTATTAATGGGTGTTGATGGAAAAACTGATTTAATCCCTTCAGTGCTGAGGTCCCAATTGTTGTGACCCTGCCCACAGTGCAGAGAATTGCTGGTCACACTAGTTGTGGTCACCACTTTTTTGATAAAATTGTATCCTACCATCACCTAAATTATCCTCTCTTGAAATTTAGGGAACGGTTCAGTAACCTTTTTTTCTTTGAATTAAGAAGATGAACTGCAGAATTCGAAAAATGTATACTCCCCTTTAGCTTCACCTAGTTCCTGTGTTTTGTTGTTTTGTATGCCATGCTCGTAAAAATAGAGATAAATTTATGGAATTACATTTAATTTTTCCTTTAACCTCCTGTAATAAATTCCCGTTGTTGATTTGAAAAAATGTATGGTGATTTTTTTTCCGCGAAAACCATTGGAGCATTTCTGGACCCTACTTAGTATTTTACATCTGTAAAATTTTAGGTAAGATTTCATTTATTTATTTAATTGTTTTCCTTACAACGTTTGCAGCAATTAAAACAAGACAAATAGCAAAAATCTCAAACAAAATATATTTCCGTTCTTATTTTTGTTCATTTCCTCGTTAATTTTATAAATATTACATGCCTCAACATTTCGATGTCCTTCCCAACTCCTAACATCGAAGGGTCTTCAGCATTCAACCTGTAGAGCCTTGAAAATCCCCGCCTCCATATATCCACTTGTAGGCTAGAACCTGACAACTCGAAGGCATGTCAGGGAGCACTAAGGAGGCAGCCCCTCCACCTTACTCTCCCCTTAAATTCTATTACAATGAGACCTCCAAGAGACAATGCTGGCAGACTTAATGGTAATAGTCATGGAAACCGTCAAATGGACTAATAGATACTGGAACATTTTATCACTATACAGACTGGGAGGACTCCAAGTTCTCTTATCTGAAATTTACAAATACGAGTGGACATAACCTCCAAGCAGGAGATTTGCTGAAGCGGCAACGGGCTACTAGAAAAAAGATATACGATATATCACAGCTGTCACTCCAAATACCACACTTTCAGGGTTGGCTTCATTTTTCGAGGATGAATGAGGAACCGAGTCGTAAGATTTGATCCAATCAATGAGCGCCTCTGCACAATTCGCATTAAAGGAATTTACTACAACTACAGCCTCCGATAATTAAGATAAAGACGCCTTCTGCAATTCTCTTGAAAGAGCTTACGATAGCTGTCCTGCAAGCGATATTAAAATATGTTTAGGTGGTTTCAACTCCAATCTTGGTAAGGTGAAAGCCTATAGACCAATGATCGGTCTTCATTGTATTCATGAGACCAGCAATGACAACGGGAAGAGACTTATAGACTTCGCTACACCAAGAAATATGGTCATTGGAACCACTCTCTTTCCTGGGTGTCGAATTCATGAGGCTACCTGGAGATTTCCTGATGGTATTACCTCCAACCAAATTGATCATATCCTTATTAGTGCCTGCCACAAATCAAATCTACTGAGCAATCGAACCTTCAGAAAAGCTAATCTAGATTCTGATCATCACCTGGTAATTGCTCGAATCAGTAAGAATCTCGAAGGTCTAGAGCCACATGGTTCAGGTGCCCAAAAAGTGGAACAAAGTCAAGTTAAAGATTCCTGGTAACTCTGAAGCGCTTCAGCGCACACTGGACCTGAGGATTAGGGATGGGGACCTTAGATCTGCAGATTCAAAAAATGTTAATGATGTCTGGACAGATTACAGAAATTCATTGGAAAACAACTGAAGGATTCTCTGTAAGCGAGAACCCAGGAGAAGATAGTGCTTTGATGAGGATCGCAAGTGGGTCAATGACTCTAAGAACGATGCAATATGGTTAGCAAACGTTAGATAAGGTGAGCCACGGAGTTGTACGGGAAAAGAAGGAGAGACGAGAAAAAACAGATGAGGAATAAGAAGAGGGCCTTTGAGAAAAAATAACTTGAAGAGTTGGAGCCTCTCCGAAATGCCAATGAGAGCAGAAAGTTATTCCAGAAGATTAATAGCGGAAGATCACCCTTTAGACTGAGGATAAAAGCCTGCAAGAAGGAAGATGGTACGATGGTACCATACTCACATTCAAGGAGGATATACTTGACCAGTGAGAAAAACATTTCAGAGCCCTCTTAAATGAGGGGGAAGAACGGCTGAGTGAAAACAGAGAAGGTTGGAGGGCATCAGGTTGGCTTTCGTCGAGGCTCATCCACTGTGGATCAAATCTTCACCTTGAGAACCATCCTGGAGAAAGGTCACGAATTCAAGCTATCCACGCACCATCTTTTCGTGGACTTCAGAAGTGCATATGACAGCATTAGGAGGCAGAAATTGTTTGAAGCTTTGGAGGAAATGAACATCCCCGATAAATTGATTCGCCTTGTTAAATTAACGATGAGCGACGTAAGTTGACAGGTCCGGATACAATCCGAGAGTTCCCATCCCATAAGGGATTAAGGCAGTGTTATGTCAAAATTATGGATATAATAGAACAAACACATATAGTTGATAACTGAACACTTTATTTAGAACACTCATAACATAGAACAGGTTATACAGAATCATATGGTTATCATCAAGTGTAATCGAGAGCGTGCCGCTAATCGATTGTGGCTATGACAGTCTCCCCCGCTTGATTAGCTTCCCTTGCGTTGAGGTCAGAAGAGCGCGTAGTCCTGTAGCCAAGATGGAGGCTTCTTTAAACGCTGAGATTTACGCAGAGATGGTTCTGGGACTGGATCCGGAGTCTGATGTGGGTTCAAACCCTCAGGTGTCTGAGCCCTTCCTGGGGACATGGTCGGCGATGTCACAGGCCTCATGGGGGATGTATCTGGGGATCTTTGAAGACCTGGTCCGGGTGCAAGCATTCGCGAAGATTGCTGACATGGAACTTCCTCCGGCGGCCCCAGAACGCTTCGGTTATACACCACCCCGCCGAGTTGTCTGGAAACTGTTTTCTGAGTCTGAGTTATCCCTTTGGGGCTCGGGTCCGCAATGTCTTGCGGTATCGGTAGTATCCGGGAAGCTCTCAGTTGGTCTATATGCCTCTTCAATCTATATCCATTGTCTAGCTCAATAATATAATGAAGTTTGCCAAGCTTCTGTACCACTGAGCCAAACTTCCATTCATCGTGGGTTGGAGTGTACCATCGTGCTTGAACCCTTTCTCCCGCGCTTAATTGCCGTACCTTTAGGTGTGAGTTTCGAGTTTTTGAAGCACCTTTAGGTGGCCTTAGGGCATCTAAACTGATTCTAAGGTTTCGTCCTAGATACATCTCTGCCGGAGTCAGGTTGTTAGCTCGCGGTGTCGTTCTGTACCTATAGACGATTTCAAGAATTCTGGATTTCAATGAATCTCCCGAAGATTTCATTGCTTTGAGTTTCTTCTTTAGTGTTTGGACGTGCCTTTCTGCTAAGCCATTGGTTGATGGATGCCCGGGGGCTATAAATTTTTGGTTAATTCCGTATTTAGAGCAGAATTTTTTGAATGTTTGACTGGTGAATATTGTGGCGTTGTCAGAAACTAAAATTTCAGGTAGTCCATGAAAACTAAATATGTCTTGTAGAAGATTAATGGTCGACTCTGACGACGGAACGTGTCTAGAAATTCTAACTTCAGGCCATTTTGATTTTTCATCTACTAACACAAGGCAATAGTGACCTTCGATCGGTCCAGCGTAGTCGATGTGAACACGTTGAAAATTTATGGTTGGTTCCTCCCAGTGATGTACAGGTACTGTAGCAGGATTGTTTTTCACTTGAGCACAGTCGACACAGGATTTTACTAAGGATTCTATGTCTTTATCCAACGTTTTCCACCAACAGTAGCGTCGTGCCAGCTGTTTCATTTTGATAATTCCGATGTGCGTCTTATGGAGTTCTATTAAAACTTCTTGTTGAAGGGATTTCGGAATGATAACCCGGTTACTTTTAAACAGGACGTTATTTTCGATGGAATAGTCTGGATTGACAATTTTCCCTGACTGTATGTCTGATCTGAGAGAGTTTAATTCTGGGTCTTGGGACGTTTCACGTACTAAACTGTCATAATTGAGCTCTGATGTTGAAATCTGATTAATCGTTTGGTCTACTATATCACGGAGCTCCTCGCCTATCAACATGTCAGTGCTTCGGGATTTAATCTCTAGGGGGGCTCTTGAAAGACAGTCAGCGTGTGGGACGTCTTCAGCTTTCCTATGTTCAATTGTATAATTAAAACCTTGAAGAAAAATGGCATATCTGAGGAGACGAGAGCTCGTCATTTGAGGTAGTTTGGCATCATGACTAAATATTCTTGTCAGAGGTTTGTTGTCGCTAATCAGTGTGAATTGCCGACCAAACAAGAAATTATAAAACTTACTGATGGTAAAAACGATGGCGAGGGCCTCTCTGTCCAGTTGACTGTAATTTTGTTCGGCCTTTGTAAGGGCTCTTGAAACAAATGCGACAGGCCGTTCGAGTTCGTTTACAATATGAGACAGAACGCCTGCGATACCTGATGGGCTGGCATCACAGGTCACTGTCACTGGAAGGTCTGGGTTGAAAGGCATCAACACCTGATCACTAGCAACTTCCTCTTTGAGTTTAATGAAGGCTTTCTCAGAAGCTGCTGACCACCTGAAACGTCTGTTCTTCCTTAGAATTTCTCTGAGTGGATGGGTTATTGTTGAAATGTTAGGTATGAATTTAGAATAGTGTGTAACCATTCCGAGGAAACGACGGAGTTCATCTAAATCCTTTGGTCTGGGGATTTTTTGGATTGCTTGTACTTTTTTTGGACTTTTCGATATACTGTTCTTTTTAACGACATAACCTAAATATGTAACTTCTTTTTTGAAAAATTGGCATTTCTTTTTATTTACATGAATATTAAATTCCCTTAATCGATTAAGAAGGCCTATCAATCTGTTATAACATTCCTGGAGGGATGAGCCGTAGACTGTCAGATCATCAAAATACTCCGTTACTCCTGGAAGACCGGCTAGTACTTGGGCCAGGACTTTGTGGAATTCCGATGGTGCGATTTTCACCCCAAAAGAGAGTCGGTTTACCTTGTATGTTCCTCTATGAGTTGATATTGTCTGAAGTAGTGCGCTATCTTCGTCTACATTCACATGCAAGTATGCCTTATATAAGTCTAGAGTGCAGAAATATTCAGCATCCCGAAGTTCGTTGAGTACTTCTTCAATTTTTGGGATTGGATAATGAGAATCTTTCAGCTGAGGGTTGATTGTGTTTTTATAGTCGACGCAAATCCGAACATTTCCGTCCGGTTTAGGTATAACGACTAGTGGTGAGCCCCAGTCGCTGTAGTTGATTTTTGTGATGATCCCACTTCTCTCTAGATAATCCAACTCCTTTTCTACTTTGTCGCGGAGAGCGAACGGGACAGGTCTGGGTTTTAGAAATATTGGTTTTGATCCTTTTTTGATGTGTAGACTGCAGATGATATTGGGAATGCTTCCAACCCTTGATTCAAAAAGGTCCGAATATTTTTTTTATTATTTCTTCCGTTATCTCGTTTGAGCTGAGTGCGTTCACTGAAGTGTTCAACTGTTTATCTAGTTATTGTAATTCGATTCCGAATTTTCGTATCCACGCTCTTCCAAGTAGGGGTGAATACCTATTAGGAACAATGTAAAGAGTTTCTATAGATTTTAACCCATTGTATTCTACTAGAAGTTCCGTAACTCCAATCGGCTTGAATACTTCGTTTGTGTATGACCGAAATTGTACCTGCGAAGGTTTTATGATAGATTTTATGTTAAGACTTCGAAAATCCGAGATCGGTAGGAGGGTCAGTCCTGCACCTGAATCTACTTCAAATTTTTGTTTTTTTCCATTAAGGAAAAGGTCAACGTAATATTTCTCGGAGCTATTTTGGCAATTCGAAGTGTTTATGTCCACGATTTTATTCAGTTCAAATTGATAGGCTGGGTCCCCTGATTCTGAATTTTCATTTGATTCATTATCTATAAGTTGAACACTTTGAAGAAGTGTTCTAATACAGACTTTCTTAATGTGTCCGGTTCGTTGACAAGCCGAGCATTTTATAGTTCGACGATCAATGCGACAATCCCCTGATTGGTGGTTATTTTTACCGCATCGAAGGCACAAGTTATTTATTCCCAACTTTTTCAAGTTTACTCTTGAGGTCCGTCTTGTCTCAGGAAAATTTTGTCTAGTTGTACACTGGCTATGCTTATTTTTAGGAGGCACTGAAGAAATCCTATTGAATTCTCCAGAAATTGGAGGCGTATGTACTCTTGAAATATGTTTCGAGTCTAATTTTGAAGCTTCTAAAGCTAAAGTTTTATCAACAAGCTGAGAAAATGACAATTCTGGAGACATTAAGAGTTGTTCTCGGATACTATTGTCTTGAATGCCTCTTATAAATTGAGATGCAAGAAAAATATCAGCTATGGATATTTTACAAGTACAATTAAAATCACATTTCGCTACGTACTCGCGAAGGGATAAAAAATATTCAGTCAGAGTTTGATTTTCACTTTGAGTACAGGATAGAAATCTATGACGCTCCACCATAATATTCTTTTTAGGATTCAAATGGCTTATAAGATGATCACAAATTTCTATAAATGACAGTTCAGTTGGTTTTTTTGGTGCCGAAAGTGTTGAAAGAAGTGTGTAGTTGGTGGGACCAATACTATTGAGTAGAAGCGAACAGGCTATTTCAGATGTTTTTTCTATCCCTTTGATTTTGAGATAATTTTTAAAACGTTCTAAATATTGTTGTACATTTTCAGTTTTGGAATTGAAAACCTCGAAAGGAGTGATTGAAATGGGGTTTTGTTGCTTACCTTCATGAAATTGAAGCATCGTTTTAATAATGTTTTCGTTGCTAGCTGTCATTGCAGCGATGAGAGCCGAAAGTTGGTCCTTGTCCATGGTTTAACTCGTCGCCAACTCTGTTATGTCAAAATTATGGATATAATAGAACAAACACATATAGTTGATAACTGAACACTTTATTTAGAACACTCATAACATAGAACAGGTTATACAGAATCATATGGTTATCATCAAGTGTAATCGAGAGCGTGCCGCTAATCGATTGTGGCTATGACAGGCAGGGAGATGAACTTGTCTGTCTTCTATTTAATTTGGCTTTGGAAAAGATAATAAGGGATTCAGGAATCCAAACTCATGGCACAATATTTTCCCGCTTAGTGCAGGTGCTTGGTTTTGCTGAAAACTTGGACATAGTAGCCAGTTCCAGATCAGCTCTAGTAGAAGCCACAACAAACCTCATCAGGGCCGCGTCATCTATGGGAATTTTAATTAACACGGCTAAGTCCAAATTTATATACACTGGAGCCAGAGATAATAGTCCTTTAGTTGTGAGACCCTACACATTTGAGCAGGTTTAGGCGTTTAGTTACCTTGGATCAGTTATGACTTCAGAAAATGATATGTCTGCTGAGATTAAGAAGAGCTGGAAGACTCCATCCTGAGGTGGGCCGATGTTGTGGCAGCGGATACTCGAAGCCTACTTGGGATCATGGCCTAGAAAGTGGTTACGCAAGATAGAACCGAATGGTGTTGGCTCGTTGAGGAGTTCAAGACCCACCCCGGGCTGTAGCGCCACGGAGGTAGGTAGGTAGGTTTTTGATTTGCATTACTGTTTTCTTTCATTACTACCTCCTAAGACTAATAAAAATGTGGCCACATTGGTAAAAGTTTATTTGTCAGGTAAGAGCTAATTGATTTATTGCATTGAAAAACG
The DNA here is from genome assembly GCA_948150685.1 of Rhaphigaster nebulosa. Taxonomy (NCBI): domain Eukaryota; kingdom Metazoa; phylum Arthropoda; class Insecta; order Hemiptera; family Pentatomidae; genus Rhaphigaster; species Rhaphigaster nebulosa. The sequence continues at coordinate 132,645,256 of OX411307.1, forward strand.
TTATGCAAACGATTCTATGGCTGAAGGAAACATTTATAACATAATACATTTTCTTTTAACAAATAAAATTTCTTTGTATAGCTTAGAGAATAGTCGGAGTGTGTGTGTTTTTTTTTGTTTTTTTTTGTACCTTTTCTTTATTTCTTTCAAAGTTATTTTATTTTGTCTTTAGTTTTACCCAGAGTTCACTTTGTGAACTGGGGCGGAGGTGATAAGTAGTGTAAGTAAATAATTAGTGTAAATAAACAACGTAATACTATATAAACCCTTGCAGAAGATAAATAAAGTCAGTATTATCCAAGCATCCGTGTCGTTCACTTCGTGCCCTTTCCTTTCTTTTTTTTAAATCTTATTTTCTTAAGTATTTTAACTATATATATTCATTTATATTCTCAATTCATAGAGATTTGTAAAATTCTAAATTGTAATAGTTTTTTTATTAATATCTTAATTGTTTCGACTCATCTAAAATTATATTTTAGAATTTATTTGATTAACGAAGAGGAAAGTCATTCCAATTTGAAAGTAAACAATATCAAATTTGTGTTTACATTTAAGTCTATCTACAATGTTAACGGACGAGTGGTCAAAGACAAGAAAAAAAGAAAAGTAATAATTATAATTAAAAATGTATTTTAATATCAAAGAAAAGAAGAATCACTAAATTTGAGGGAAGAAGGATTTTGGTTATTTCTCATTCCCCAACACATAATTAGAAATTAATTAAAGAAATGTAAATCTCTTAATAAGATTAATTTTTTTTGTTGACATATTTGAACATTTATTAATAATGTTAATATTAATTATTATTAATTATATATATATATAAGTTAAGAGCCAGACCTAGCTAATAATAGAACTTAATCCTACTAGGAATATAAACAACTCCCTAAGAGTATATAAGTAGGATTACTTGATGAATAAAGTCAGTTATTAACCAGCTCTTGTTGCGTTATTATTCTCTTAAACCTTTCTTTTTTTTAAAATTCTCTAACCCGGACTCGTTAAGTGGTGCCGAAACCCGGGAGCGGAGCGGAGTGTTCGTAGCGGAAGATTTTTTTTGGTTACTGGTCAATCATGAACGGAGAAATGCAGGAGGGAGGAGTTCAGACCGGACAACAAGGAATTCTTCGAGCGCCCACGCTGACGTTACCTAATGACGTTCCGCCTCAACCGACAACCACGCTGGCGCAGGCACACACAAATCTTGCCGCGGCAGAAGCTAATGCCATAGAGCGGCTAAAATTAAAGAGAGCAAATGCCCAGGACATTAGGTACACGATAGGCGAGTTAGACAAGTTCAGTGGGGAAGTGGGAGAATTGAATCACTTCCTGAAAGGAGGTGACCGGATAATATCCCTAATTGACTCAATGGCCGCGGAAGATTTGATTGAGGTTAGAGGAGTTGCGGCCTTGAGAGCGGCTTTGGTGTGTCGAGTGAAAAGGAGTGTGCTGAACATGATTCAGGCTGATGAGGACACGCCGTGGGACACGGTGAAGGCTCGGCTTAAGAAGGCGTTTGGAGGGGGTCGGTGGGCCCCGGAAGAGGACATGCTGCAAATGTTTAGGGAAATGCGGAAGCCCCACCAGAGCAGCGGCCAATATGCGGGCATACTATTAGCACGATTTAATAAAATCACTGAGAAGCTGAGGGAGACCATGAGTGCGGAGCAGGCGGAGGCGAGGATGGCATTCTTGGCCACAATCCTGAAGGTGCAATTGGCTCGCGATACAGGAAGGAAAGACGGCCTGCCCCAAGAAAAGAGCTTTCTAGAATGCGCCCAAGACATGGTGGATGCGAGCGCCAGGGACGAGGAGTCGAAGTACATCGGAGAAGTAGAGGTAGGCTGGACCAGAGTCCCATTCCGGAGGCCGGAGATGAGCAGAAATCGGCCGCGGTTTGAAACTAGTAGGAAGAGAGAGGCAGAGAGCTACCGGCGGGAAAGACCTACGAACCGAGACAGGAGACCGGTAATGGAGAAGAAACATGGTAGGAAGGACGAGAGGAGGTGCCATGAATGTGGTAAACCAGGACATCTGGTGGCACAATGTCCCCGAACCAAATGTTTCGAATGTGGTACGGAAGGGCACATAGCCCAGCAGTGTCCGTATATTTATCGGCGGAAAGAAGTGTCTCATGGTGAGCCCATGGAAGTCAACGCGCAGGAGGTGCGAGGAAGAGAAAGAATTTCCAGACGAGCGGGAGCGTCCTTAGAATCGACGGGACTATCATCGGAGACGGAGGAGGAGCCAGGTAGCAGCAGCGGCGAGGACAGTCGGAGCGGCCGGGAGTGGCAACGACGTCGGGCGACACAGGCACGAGGACAGCGGCTGGCGATGGCAGGGAGGAAGACTCAGGCTTCGGCATGAGGAGGGTATCTGCAGAGAGGCGACCGAGCTTTCACGTGCAACACCATCGAAGGTAAGCTCAAATGTTGGTTGCCTATAATTGAGATTCAGAGTGGGGTGAAGTGCTTAGTGGACACGGGGAGCTCGAGCACCCTGTTGTCAAGAGCTGCTGTAGAGAACTTTTGTCAAATTGTTGTCAAAAATGCGGCTGTAAGTTGCTTACGTTGGGTGGGCCATGTAGCGTAATAGGCGAGATAAAGATAGGGTTGCGTCAATGGGGAAAAGGACGGGGCAGATTACGAGCACACGTGGTAGAGAGCATGCCGAGAGAATACCAGGTGATAGTCGGGTGTGATCTTTTAGAAAGGGTAGGCGCTAAGGTGAGGAATGAAAAAGGGAAGTGGCATATTAAACTCGGGCGTAGGAAATACGTGTGTCACCGGGCTGTCAAGGGTACCAGGGTCGGGGCAGTTAGCAAGGTCGAGAATTGGAGAAAGTCGCTTATGCAGGAATTTCATGACATTTTCTATAAGGAAGGGGACGTGCTAGGAACCACGGGGAGAACGGTACACGAAATTCCCCTCAAACATGATCGGGTGACATACGTGAAGGAAAAGCGGTACCCCCAAGCACTGCGGCGTCACATCCGCGAGGAGTTAGAGGAATTGCAGCGGCAGGGGATCATTGTGAACAGTTCCTCCCCATATAATAGCCCCTTATGGGCAGTTAAGAAGAAACCAGCGCCGGGGGAAACTACGGAAAAATATCGCGTAGTGGTAGATTTTCGCCAATTAAATAGTAATACCGTTGATGAGGCGTACCCCATCCCGCGATTCGATGATATCATAGACAGACTGAGTGGGGCCACGGTGTTCAGCACATTAGATTTAAAAGCTGGATATCATCAAATCAAACTTCACCCGCGTGATCAAGCTAAGACTGCGTTTACGTTCGAGCGGGGACATTTTGAATTTACGCGGATGCCCTTCGGGCTGAAGAATGCTCCCCTCACATTCCAGCGCTTAATGGACGAATTCCTCAGGGGCATCGACGAGGGAATCTGTCAAATTTATATGGACGATCTGCTTGTTTTCAGTAAGTCCGAGGACGAGCATGTTCACCATTTGCGACAGGTGTTCGCGAGGATTCGTGAATTCGGATTACGGCTATCTCCAGACAAGTCGGTTTTGGGAAAGGGCAAAATAAATTTTTTAGGCCATACTATATCGAAGGAAGGGGTTCGTCCGGATGCTGCCAAAGTCGAGGCAATTACTAAGATGGCCATTCCCCGCGATATCAAAGGAATCCGCCGGCTTCTGGGGGCTCTTAATTACTATAGGCGGTTTGTCCCGGATATGGCGCAATACTTGGTGCCCATTAATAGTTTGTTAAAAAAGGGGGCGCGTCTGATCGTTACGCCCAATATGGAAGATAACATTCGGAGATGTATGGCGCGGTTGAAGGAGGAACCGGTCCTCGTATTTCCAGATTTCACCAAGCAGTTCACGGTGACTACCGATGCCAGCGAATACGCTTTAGGTGCGGTGTTGTCTCAGGACAGCGGGGGTGGGGATCGTCCCGTCGCATATGCAAGTAGAAGATTGACCGACGCCGAAGCGCGATACAGTGCGTTGGAACGGGAACTCCTTGGGGTCGTGTGGGCGATCGATCATTTTCGGCCGTACTTATTTGGGAACCGTTTTCGGGTTCAGACGGACCACCGTCCCTTGCAGTGGGGAAACTAAAGGAATCGTCCGCACGTGTATCACGATGGAAAGAGCTCCTTAGTCAATATTTCATGGATATTGTTTACAAACCCGGCAAAGAGAACGTAGTCGCGGACTGGCTGTCGAGAGCAATCACGGTCAATGCCATCGAGGATGCTACCGCAGGGCCATCCCGCGACATTCGGCAATTTCTGCAGGACTGGTCGCCGAATGGTGAAGGGACGCCGGCTGCTACGGGAGTAGGACAGGAAGGGGCATCGTCGGGTACAGAGAGTTCGTCGGGGGAGAGGCCGGCGGAGATGGAGGAGATCGACGAGATCGTCAATGATAAACCGAGACAAATTATTTGGAAAACCAAAACCTCGGGCCTACTATCTATCAAATATCTCCGTTATGGTCGGTCGCGTATCAATATCATTTCATCGCCACCGGGAGTTCACGTCGACAGAGTGTGCCAGGCGTTGAAGGATGCTTCGGTCCCAGGGCGCACGCATCATTTATATGTGGGCAATGCGACGATTTGGGAAAAGGTGAAGCAAGTGTGGAAAACGGAGCAAATTCTGGATCGAGTTTTTGTTCGCTGTAGAAGACTGGTGGAAACCACTGCATACCATCAAGGCAAAACCAATCATCGGGGAGTCAGTGAGACCCTACAGGCCCTGAAAAGGAAATATTTTTGGGTATGCATGAAACAGACGATACAGAACGTTATCGGATCTTGCGAGGTCTGCATGTCTACTAAGTATGACCGTCATCCACCCCGGGCAGTACAGGAAGAGACACCTACAGGAGATAAGCCGCTGCGCGAATTGCAGGTGGACACGTTTACATGGAGAGGGTTTCAGTGGATGACGATCATTGATGTGTTCAGTAAAATCGCCATGGCACATCCTATTCAGGCGAAAGCGGCGGAAGCGATTTTGGAGGCCCTGCACACATGGTTTATGGTTTACGGGGTACCGGACCGGATCACATCCGATAAAGGCAGGGAATTTGATAATACGGCGGTGAGCGATGAAATGAAAACCCTCGAGGTCACATGGCATTTTAACACGCCGGGTCATCCGAAGAGTCGGGGAGGGATTGAGCGCTTACACAGCACTCTCAGCGATCACCTCAGGGTATACCAGGTGGATAAGGGGTTGGCGCCGGACATAGGAATGCGTAAGGCGATAGTGGCGTACAACCACTCTATCCATTCAGCAACTGGGTTTTCACCGTTCGAGGTCTTATTTGGGTTGCGCGGACCTGGAAGGGACTATGCGGGGACGGCGGGGGACTCGCCAGAGGAACGCGGCATCATTACGAACCAGGTACAAGTCCGAGGGTTATGGCGAAAAGTGCGTGAGCGAATTGTTAAAGAGAAAAGAACCAGGGTAGCGCGGGAAAATGTGAAGGTTAGGGACCGTCTGGAGGACATCAAAATAGGGGCGATCGTATATCGCCGCATCGGGTCTAATAGGGGAAAGGAGACACGGCGTTACGAGGGTCCATTCCGCGTAGTCGTTATTCGGGAGCATAATGTCGTGACCATTGAAACCGTGGGAGAGCCCAAAAAGAGGCGAACCGTTCATATAGAACAACTTAAATTTCCCTTAGGCGATGCATTGGGATCTGGAGCGTCTTCGTCTATACGGGCGGGAGACAACTAAGTGTAAACTGTTTTGGTTGTAGTATTGTATTTAATGAGTATATTGCGTTTTTGTATTTTGGCGGTACATATATTGAAGTGTATATTTTTTTTTTCTTTTTATAGGCTGTTTTCTTTCCTTTGTAGTCACATAGTGTATTGTGTCTGTGTATTAGGACTGTACATATTTCAAAGTTGTATTTTTGTTTTTATATATATTATTATTATTATTTTTTTTTTGTTGTACGATGTATTTCTTAACTTGTACTTAGGGAGTGTCCGTATTGTACAGGAGCGAGTTCTATGACTTAGCTAGTTTAAGAAATTTTTTTTTTGAGTTTCCGGATGTATCCGAAACTGGGAAGGGGGAGTTAAGAGCCAGACCTAGCTAATAATAGAACTTAATCCTACTAGGAATATAAACAACTCCCTAAGAGTATATAAGTAGGATTACTTGATGAATAAAGTCAGTTATTAACCAGCTCTTGTTGCGTTATTATTCTCTTAAACCTTTCTTTTTTTTTAAATTCTCTAACCCGGACTCGTTAAGTTATATATATATATATATATATATATATATATATATATATATATATATATATATATATAGTTAATAATAATAATTAATAATATTAATAATAAACCCCATGATAATTCCTAGAAGTACGTAACAAACCCAACATTGCGTAACTAAAGATGCGTACAAATGAGGGGGATCAAGGGGTTATATCCCGCTCCCGAAATATACGATTTTCATATCCACCAAAATAAGATTTGTATTTTGAGTAATATTTATACAATAAAATAACAAGTAAAGAAAAACAAAACAATTGACGAATCGAAATATATTTTATTTAACAATGCATTAAAACGCATGTGGTGATAGAGACTTATTATTAGGTGATTACTTGTATTCTTCTTACCAAATCCACCCTCACCCCAAAAAATTTCTAGATTCCACTACGGTCCTGAGTACTCTCCTGGGAGTTACCAACAAATGATGACAACATTGAGGCAAATTCAAGAGCAACATTTGTTGGAATGATATACCTCTGGAGTATGGGAAAAATGTTGGAAACATTTCTCCCACTACAACTTCTCTTCAACTTCCACCTTCGCTTCTGCTTCAACATTTATTCCCTCCCGCAGTGGTTGAGTGATTTTTGTGAATTTTAATTCTAACGGCTCCAAATCGTTGCGAGCTACAGGAATGGTCAGAAGAGAAAATATTACAAGTAATAGAACTGTATAGAGAGAAACAGGTTCTGTGGAATCAAACTCAGGCTGATTTTAAAAACAAGATAAATTATGCGTGGAGCGAGATTTCTACGGAAATAAAGATAGATAAAGGAGAAATACAAACTAAAATGAATTCTTTAATTTACAATCGAAATTTTGTTCGAGAACCAGCATTTCTAACAAATTATTTGTTGGCGAAATTCTACGGGGTAAGTATCGTTTATTTAATTATCAAGGACGCTATTTCCGAATTTACCATCGGATTTCCGACTGCGCATGTGCATTTCGTTTTCGTTTTACAACAAAGGTTTTTTTTTATATTATTTTAATTTATTTATTTTTGGCACTACGGTCCTTTAAGAGTCTGGGCCTATATTGTCACCAATGGATTTTTGATCGAGCATGAGCATTTCGAATCCCCTGTGGGTTCGGGGATAGAGTAGACCCGCAGTATTTGCCGCTTGTCGTAAAAGGCGACTAAAGGGACAACTGTCCGTTGACCTTTTTCCTTTATCCCACCCAGTCTCTCCAAAGTTCCTTCTTATCCTATTTCATTACTCCTGAATTTCCTAATCCCCCACTGCCTTATGGGTTAGAACGAAAGTTCAGAGGCTAAGGGAGTAAACCCCGACAGAAAATCTCGGCCCTCCAGGTTGGGGGTTGGGCACTGGGCCAACAACCCGGTCCCATAAAAAACATATTGTTACGAAAACACAAAGAGAAAATAGCCGGACTGTTTTAAGGTTAAGACCTACGCTTGGAAATGGGCTTTTGCATATCGTAACATGGAACGTTAGAAGTATGTTTCAGCCAGGAGTCAGAAAGATGTTAGAACAGGAGCTCCTGAAGTATAAAATAGATATAGTAGCCCTACAGGAAATAAGATGGAAGGAAGTAGACATAGTGACTCTGAATAATTACACTCTCTTCAACAGTGGCAGTAAGACCAATGTGTTCGGAACGGGTTTTATGATAAGCAACACTTTTAAACAAGCACTAATTGATTACGAGGCAGTCAATGATAGAATCTGTAGGCTAAGATTGAAAGGAAGGTTTTTCAATTTATCTATGGTGAGCGTGCATGCACCGACCGAAGATAAATCAGAGGAGGAGAAAGATGAATTTAATGAAACATTAGAAAGGGTTGTTGACGGAATCCCGAGATACGATGTGAAGCTTGTGTTAGGAGATTGGAACGCAAAAATTGGGGAGGAAAGTGTTTTCCATCCAGTTATAGGAAACACGATGTTTCCAGTAATAATGGGATACGTCTGATAGACTTTGCTGCACCTAGAGGAATGAGGGTGAGTGACACCTTTTTTGCTCACAAGAATATTCACAAGGAGACCTGGGTTTCTCCAGATGGAAGGACTCAGAATCAAATTGACCATGTGTTAGTGGATAGTAGGCACGCGACAGATGTACAAGATGTCCGTAGTTTCAGAGGTGCTTGCTGTGATTCGGACCACTTTCTAGTTAAGGCCAGGTATAAAATGAAAGTAGCCTCATTCCCAAGAGCCCGAGGAGAGAGGAAATCGATCTTCAATCGAGAAAAGCTGCTAGCTGAGGAGACACGAGATCTATTTAGGACGAAAATTGATGAGAGATTAGAGAACTTGAAAAATACCGAGTCAATTGAAGAGAACTGGAGTGACTTAAAAAGTGACTTGTTGGGAGATAACAAGGACGTTTTGGACAGGTGGGTTAGGTATTTCCAAAACTTGCTGAACGTAAATAGGATAGAAGGTGGTAGTGGTGCGGAAGAGCAGTTGGAAGAATGGAGTGAGGAGGGAGATGATGAAGAGGAAGTGCCACCAGATCAGGAGGAAATAACGGAAATAATTGCATCAATGAAAAATCATCAGGCCCCAGGTACTGACGAGATACCGGCGGAATTTCTCAAGTATGGAAGACAGGCGGTAATGTCTCATATAAATAAATTGATATGGGATATCTGGACTCAGGAAAGTATGCCAAGAGAATGGAGCAAAGCTATTCTTTGCCCAGTTTATAAGAAAGGCGATGGAATGGCATGCGAGAACTATCGCGGGATAGCTCTGTTGTCGACTGTGTATAAGGTGCTTTCCATTGCTATTAACCGGAGGTTGGTGAGATGGTCTGAGAGGATTACTGGAGACTATCAATGTGGGTTTAGACAAGGGAGATCTACAACGGATTTAATTTTCTCACTGAGACAGCTATTGGAAAAGTGTTACGAGCATAACGTTAGTCTGCATCACTTATTTATAGACTTCAAACAGGCATATGACTCGGTAGAAAGAGAAAAGGTGGCTAGAGATATCAGGTCTCTGGGTGTCCCATCAAAGCTGGTGAGATTAATTGAAATGGCGTGGAAGGAAACCAAGTCTCAGGTAAGGGTTGGTAGAGCCCTATCAAACGAGTTTGAAGTGACAGGCGGACTGAGACAAGGTGACCCACTGTCACCCATAGTATTCAACCTGGCCCTCGAAAAAGCGATAAGAGGGATAAGAACCAACCCCGGAGGTAATGTCTATAACAGGCTGACCCAGCATATGGCGTACGCAGACGATGTAGTCATTACAGCGCGCACATTACCAGCACTTTCAGGAGCGCTAGAAGAGTTTGAAGCGGCGGCAGTGAGCAAGGGCCTAAGAATTAATGAAAATAAGACAGAATATATGAGGACGTCAAGGACACAACAAGGTAGAGAAGAAGAAGTGCAAATCAATGGACACAACTTCAAGCACTGCAAGAGCTTCAAATATCTAGGATCTCTAGTAACAGAGGAAAACAATATAAGTACAGAGATCAAAGCAAGAATAGCGGCTAGTAGAAGATGCCTTTTTGCTCTAAATACAATGCTTAAATTCCGAGAATTGTCTCGATCTGCAAAGACCACCATTTATAAGAGCAAAATAAGACCGGTGGTAACATATGGGAGTGAGAGCTGGGTTTTGACTAAGGAGAGCGAGATGATCTTGAAGGTTTGGGAAAGAAAGGTCCTCAGAAAGATATTCGGCCCAGTAAACGAGCATGGTCACTGGAGAATTAGGAAAAATAGCAAGCTCGAACAACTCTTTGGCGAGCCTAATATTGTGGCCATTATCAAAGAAGGAAGATTGCGGTGGCTAGGGCATGTGCAAAGGATGCCGGATGAGAGGCTAACAAAGAAGATGATGAATGGCAGGCCAGGCGGAAAGAGATTGAGAGGAAGACCGAGGCTGAGGTGGTTGGACGACGTGGAGGACGATCTGAGGCGGCTTGGAGTGAGAGGTTGGCGAAGGAAGGCGGAAGAAAGGCAGGAATGCGTGAGGCCAAGGCTATCAATTCTGCGTGAGGCCAAGGCCCAACTAGGGCTGTAGTGCCATTTAGTTATTTATGAGTATTTCGAATTACCATTACAGTTGACATTTTTATTCGGCATAGGTATCGTTTATTAGGTTTTTAAGGAGGCTGTTTCCGAATTTACTATCGGATTTTCGATCGCGCATGTGTATTTCGGTTGACATTTTTTTTGGTATAGGTATCGGTTATTAGGTTTTCAAAGACGCTGTTTCCGAATTTACTATTGGATTTTCGACCGTGCATTTCAATTTAATGTTACTGTTGAAGTTTCCTTCGATATAGGAATCGTAATTAGGTTTTCGTGGGCTCTGATTCTGTTTATTGGAATTGGATTTTTGATCGAGAACGAGTATTTTGATTAAGCATTATATTTGACATTTTTTTGGATATATCGTACTTGAAAACCTAATAAACGATATCAACAACAAAAACATTGCCAACGGTAGTTCGAAATGCGTATGCTCAATAAAAAATCTATTTCAAAAAACAAAATTAGAACTCATGAAAGATCCCTATGTCGAAGAAAGTTTTAACAGTACCAGTAAATTAAAATCAGCGATCAAAAATCCAACAGTAAATCCGGAAATAGAATCCTTGAAAATCTAATAATTTTGCAAACTAATAATGAATTAGAAATACTCGTGCTCAATCAATATTTCAATAATTAAAAAAAAAAAAATTAAACAATTTAAAAAAAAAAATTATAACTAGTTGAAATTATTTATCATCTATTATCTAATGAAGGGAAAAACGTCGGAGATAGAGAGAGAAATGCTTTATTTATAGCAATGCTGCCCAAATACCTTGTGGAGACTACATACTACTCATCAATCTAATGCCTCTTGATATAGTATAACATATAATAACATTTTTTTTTTCCTTTCATTTTTACTCTAAATATATTATTTTCATCTCTGCATTACCGCATTATATCTATTTTTTTTTCATTTTATAACAATTTTGTTTCAAGTCATTAAAATTGAAATAATTATTTTTAAATAAAAAAATTAATAAGATATAATATTTATGTATTCATCCAAATCCGGTGGAGTTACAACTAAAATGAGAAAATATGCTCTAGATAAAATAAAATATATATATAAATTGTAATTACAGGGCTGACGCGTGGGCGACGGATCGGGGACAAAAATTAAAACCAATGTAATATTATTTTTTAATTATTAAATTTACAACAAGCTGCCTAGAAATTCGGAATTTATCGTCCATTGGTGGAATGACAAAGATATAAAACTCGCAAACCTGAAAAAATAGGCTTCTAGGCTGATTTTTAGGGGGAGCGCCTAGAAAAATCCCGCCCAGGGCGGCTTCAACCAACGCGACGGTCTCGTGTAACTATTTGATATAGTAGTACCTTGCTAATCAGATTTCAATGCGACCAGGGACAGTTCAGAACAGCTAAAAGGACGGATTAACCATTGACGAAAAAAAACAACATAAATTACAGTTCTATTAATTACAATATTTTCTCTTGTGACCACTCTATTGGTTCGCGATGACAAAAAAATAGCTATTAAATTTAAATATTTCAAAAATAGTAAAACAACCGACGGAGAGTGACTATGTGTTGAAACAGAAGCGTTGCCAGAACAAATGTTGCACTTGAAAGGATCTAAATACTCCTGTGCAAACCTTTTTTTCGGTTTTGTTGTCAGTATTTGTTGGCAACAATATATGTTGATAACATTTGGTGTACACACGCCTTAATTCTTCAAAATAAATTATTAACTACATTAGTTAAAGATTTACATTTATATATTTAGGTACATACATAGATAGATACATTTAATTTGAATATACATTTCTTTATATTAATTTTAAATGCAACAGATAAATTATATTGCTTTAATTCAACTAGTATGATATGAAAAAAAACAACAATCAGATTTATCTGAAAACATAATTTCAATTATATTTATATTTTCATGCAATGTTTAACGCAGTTATATATTTATACTTTACAAATTACATTGAAATATTATAATATTTAACCAAAATTAGTAAATTAAAGGCAACGTGAAAACTGAAATTCTTTTTCAATCACATATGCCGATTCGACTCGTTGAAAGTGCTTATAACATTTTGTTGTTGACCGGTGTAAATAGTAGGCATCAAAATGTTAATAAGAAAAATGTTATTGAAATTGTTACTAGCAATGTTAATAGCATTTCGTTGACCGGTGTAAACGGTAGACATTCAATTTTGCTAGTAACTTTTCGGTGTAAACGCACCTTGAGCAACACAGGGGTCTCTAGACCCCAGAGTCGTTCAACACTCAGGACCTGATTAGCAATATAGGCAACTGCCTATGGGCCCCAAGCCTCTTAGGGGCCACGTGGACCATGAGAAAAATAATTTAAAGTAGTTTTAATTTGTTTTCCAAAGATTTTAGGTACAGTTTTAAAGGACAATAGATTTCACAAAACAAGCTTATACTGTACTAATTTATACTAATTTCCTTACTTAAATATTACTCAATTACTCTGACCGACATAGACAACTGTCCTCACATATGGTATGCGATATCGATATCGATATTATCGAAATATCGATATATATTTTTTTCGATATTCCATTTTATAATATAGAAATTTGGTTTCCGATAATATCAGAATATCGATATTTTAGCCACGATATTATCAATAAAACATAATTTTAAAAAATATATAATTTGAGATGTAAAAGTCGAATTCTCTCTCCCTCCTTCTCTACTCCTCGAAACATCGAAATCGTAGGTATAATAATTTTGGATAGGACGCATTTTTCTGCTCAACACTTCGTTTTCGAAATATTCCTGAATAAAACCAAGAAAGGGCCCATTGCACCCGCTTTTCTATTTGCTATTGTTAATCGAAAGGTAATAAAGTTTCCTACTAAACAAAAAAAAAATGAACATAATCGGACCAGTATTGAATCGGACAGTATCAGTATCTCGGCTGAGATATGGCGTATTGAACTTTTAAGGCTCACTGCCTGTTCCTTTAGGTTAGCGTAACCCTTGGCCTCCTTAGTTTTCCATTGCGGACTCCCAGCTTCCTAGGCCCTCTCTTCACTTCATTTTTCTTGGTCTTCTTCTTTTCCCAATAATGTGCGCATCAAACCTTTTCCTATGTACAATTTCACTCTCCGTTCTGACAAAACTTCCTGCCCATTTTAGCCTACATTCATTGATAGCTTTTTTTTTTTTTTTTGTTTTTAACCCAGCATATATGCACCGCGGCCTATTGAGGCCTATTTTGCGCTGGCCTAAACCGTTTAAAACAGGCCAGTAGCCTTTGCAAATCTGAGTAGACTCATCGGGTCCATCATCTCGCAGAGCTTAGGGTCAGTGATCCGGTCACAACCAAAGTGCGCACCCTTGTCAAAGCATCGCATCCACAGATTATGTAGAAAGCCGTTTCTTCCTCCATCCCACATAGTCTACATGTCGGTGCCTCAGTTAGCCCCATGTTGTGGACGTGCTTATTCAGTTGATAGTGTCCTGTATATAGTCCCGTCACCCTCCTAAGGTTACTCCTATCCATAAACAGAAGTATCTCACTTCTTTTGGGGCAGAGCCCATCTAAAAACAGTTTGCAGTGTATCTGTATCCTGGTGTTTTCCCAGTAGTGCTTAACTTTATTGCCTACAGCCACCCAAATACGCCTTTTGGCATAGCTAAGGCTTATGCCACATACGGGCTCTGGTGCACAAGGCTTCATCTCAGAGCCTCTCCTTGCAAGGTAATCAGCCTTTTCATTCCCCCAAATTACCGAGTGTCCAGGAACCCATTCAACCCTTACCCTGTTGGTTTCAGACAGTTTGTTAAGATTAACTTTACATTCTTCCACCAACTTTGACCGGGTCGCATAACCACTAAAAGCCCCGATAGCAGCTTGGCTATCTGTGTGGACTGTAATTGGTCTGTTTTTAACGCCCTCCTCAATAAGGAACTGGGCACAGACAATTATTGCTAATACCTCTGCCAGAAAGACGGAGGTATGCCTACCTAAAGATGTGAAAATTCCCTCTCTAGGCTTATCCATCCTCCAAATACCCGTCCCTGAACCTTGTACCGTCAGAGATCCGTCTGTATAACAGTTAACTCCGTTGCATGGTATATTAGAGTCAGTTCTGCTGATCTTAGTACTATAGTGTCCCTCCCTATAGCTTTGTACTTGTATGTCAGAGTGCATTGCCAACACCTCATCCTGATCAATCCTGTTAAACAGAGTACCATGTCCCTGGTAGACCAGGGATTTGGATCTTGTCCTTAATTTCGTAAATCTATACGCAGTGCAGAGTGCTTGCGCCTCAATTTCCAGGTGCAATGGTGTTAGGTTCAAAAGGAGCTCCATTGCAGCAGTAGGAGTAGTGCTCATGGCGCCAGTCGTCATAAGACACGCCAGCCTTTGTAGTCTGCCCAGTATGGCTCGAGGCCTACTAGCATTAATCCTATGCCACCACACAATTGCAGCATATAGTACAATAGGTCTGATCGCCGCCTTATATAGCCATAAAGCCATTTTGGGTTTCAGACCCCACGATTTGCCCACAGCTCCCTTACATGCCCATAGGCAGCGAATTGGCTTCGTACTAACCTTACTAATATGGCTAAGCCATTTTAGCTTACTATCAAGGGTAATATTTAATTTAACTTCAGATATTTAACTTCACTGCAGATGTCTATCATAATGCCATCAAGACATGGCGGTCTGTTGAAATTGATCAATTGACAGCAACCCAACCTAACCTACACCAACTTTGATCCTATCCTAACTTCACGTTCTATTTTGTTTTATATAGAGTCAAAGTTGGCACCTACTGAAATTTTGTATTACTAAGTTGGCAAGCGATAAGCGATCATCGACAAGTTCATGTATCAATAAATTTTTTCTTTTCAAAATGTAAATGGCGAATATATCGATTGTGCTTCGATTTGTATCGACACTTTGAAAAAGTTTTGTGCAACAATCCGTCGATTGTTTTGCAACTGTTTTGTACATCAAAACAAGTATTTTCAAGTAATTCAAAAGGTATGTCATTTTCAAGTAAACTTAAGCTGTATTTTATAACACAAACTTGTCGCTACACGCCAAACTTTGTTCACCATTTATTTTCACTTTTTTTTTGTAAGATTCACACGATTTTGTAAACAAACATTTGAAAATACTATTATATAAAGTTGTTGATATTGTTTCACTGAAAAATTGTTATGAATTTGATATTAATTATACGGTATTATTGACAGGTACCTTTTGATTGTAAGTCAATAAAGCCAATCAATACCACTTCTGGACTTTATTATTTAACTACCAAGGATCTCTCAAACAAACAAAAAAAACCAACACGGTCTGACTATCACATTCCTTCTGTTAGTGAAGATACAAAGGTTAACCTTCTGGGGGTTGATGCCAAGACCATTATCTTTACACCATTCTTTCACAAGGTCCCTTACTATTATGAGAAATCCGGAAATAGTCTCCGGAAATTTTCCCCCTATCAGAACAGCGATATCGTCTGCATATCCCTGCGTATAAAATCCTGTAGAGCTTAGTTTGGTCAAAAGAGTGTCCACAACCAAACACCACAGGAGTGGGGACAGTACTCTTCCCTATGGACAGCCCCCCATGGGTCTTCTAATCCATAGCTTCGCATGTCCTAATTCAGATTTGAGTAGCCTTCCCTTCAGAAATAAGTTAATCCATTCAGAAGCTAATGGTCCTACCCCTTTCCTCCCTAAGGCTTTTGCCATAGTATCATAAAAAGTGCGATCAAAGGCACTCTCAATATCCACAAAGATGCCTGCCATAATTTCTTTTTCGGCTAGACTTTTCTCTATTTTGGAGACCAAATGATGTAGTGCGGTCTCACATGATTTGTCAACCTGATAAGCAAATTGTCCACTATATTGTGGCTTTTCAACTAAAACCGTGTCTCTAATATGTCTGCCAATAATCTTTTCAAGAGCCTTCATCAAGAAGAATGTCAGACAGATAGGTTTGGGACTGTCATAAGACTCCTTCCCAGGCTTTGGAATATAACAAAACTTTGCCACCCTCCAATTATTGGGAATGTGTGCAAGTGCTAAGCTTCTCCTATATAATTCCATTATATATGGTTTTAGTACAGGTAAGCCTTTTTGAAGTAATGCAGGGAAAATCCCATCGATACCCGCTGTTTAAGCAGTAAACTTTATTTTTTTGTTTAGTCACATAGAGTTACTTTTAATTAAATAACAGTAATTATCCTTTTTATTTTTATTGAAACGAGAGAAAGTTATTTGTGCCATTGTTTTTGTTTCCACGGTACACATACAGTTTAGGATTATTAAGAGATAACTGTGCCCCGCCTTGCCTTACGGGCCAGTTACCTAAGGAAGGCGGAAGAGTGAGGAGCCATAACCATTTTTGTCAGACATCGCTCGTCATTTTTGGAGATAGTCATTTCTCCCGACGAACGACGTCTACCAGCTGCCAGCTAAACCTCTCGTCAATGGAAGCTGGAAATAAAGCCTTCCTCTCAATACATCAGTTATACTACTATCGAGGTAACAGACTTTTTTTTATTTCGTCGCCATTCATGCGTTGGTGGTACCAAACCTAATTCACCTGAAGAGATTTGTGAATTTAATAAACTATTAAGTGAAATAAGTTATTAGTTTATTTCTAGTGGCCAATATTTCTGTCTGAACAAAAACGATTTAATTGAAAATGAACTTTTTTTTTTTATAGCTGTTATAGATACACATTTGTTTAATTTATTACTTACATATTAATTTTTATAATAGCAAACTGATTTATGTTTCAAAACAAGTAAGGTTCAAATTCCTTCTTTTTTTTCTTCTTTTTTTATTAGTAATATGGTTTTCAATGAAAAATAGTTTAATTTATATGTAGTTGTATGTCGTCTTTTGTTTATATTAATGAGTTTATAGTTTTTTTATACTTATCTGTAATTTCTCTCGTTTCAAAATTATAATTAATTTATTTTATTGCATATCAACTTATTTTTTTTCCCAACATTATTTATTTTGTTTTTGCTCTAAAGACCGGCGTTAGTAGAAACGGGGTCGAAATCTATGTTTGTTTTTTTATAACATCGCTCTCCCCAACACCCGCAGATTTAAAAGGTGCAAAAGTGTTAATTCCCCATTCCACCCTCATAGAATTAATTATTCTATTGGCTTCAGCCGACTTAGTCCTGCCACCAAAGTGTTCATCTACAGTGGGATTAATTAGGTTCTCATCCAGCAGCTCACAGTCAGGAAAGTGCGAACACGCCAGAGCTTCCAGGGTCTCTTTGTCAGTATTAGTGAAGCCCCATTCAACTCTGACCGTCTCCATTACTCCCCCATCAGTCTGCTAAGACAGAATTCTGTTAACCCTGAACGTGGATGTTATGTTCTCTATGTCGTTACAGAAACTTCTCCACGCTCCCCTTTTAGCCCTGCGAACAGTCTTGTTATAGTCAGTGAGTGCTTGTTTGTAAGCGTCCCATCTGCCTGATTTTTTGGCAGCATTAAAGAGTCTTCGTGTAAGAGCTCTTAGCTTGCCAAGCTCATCATTCCACCTGGATGTATTCCTGTTGGACTTAACCCTACGCATACAATTGTTGTCGGTGTAGGATCTCAATATTGCCTCAGTTAACGATGAATTCAGACATTCTAAGTGCCAAGAATTCCTAGCAATCTTAGGACAGCACTTAACCTCTT
Organism: Rhaphigaster nebulosa; assembly: GCA_948150685.1. NCBI lineage: Eukaryota > Metazoa > Arthropoda > Insecta > Hemiptera > Pentatomidae > Rhaphigaster > Rhaphigaster nebulosa. Next base: position 132,663,239 of record OX411307.1, read on the forward strand.
CCTCGAGCTGTGTATAGAATGCAGCCCAGCTAGTGCGCCTTGGATTTCTATACACAGTCTCTTTCATGCTATTAGGAGATAAATCAAATCTGATATAGCGGTGATCTGAGCATGTTTCTTCCATTGAAACGTTCCATCCCTTAATCCTAGATTTCACGCATCGCGTGCTTAAGGCTATATCAATGACCTCAGCTCTCACTCTGTTAACAAAGGTGGCCTCATTGCCCCTATTTGAGATTTCGAGGTCATTGCTAACAATATAATCTAAAAGATACTCGCCTCTCTGGTTGATGTTTGTGCTCCCCCAGAGGCTGTGGTGTGCATTGGCATCTAAAGATGCTATGCATGAACCTTTTCCTAACCCTCTATCAGTTTCTTAAGAGCTGGAGTAGGGATTGTTTCTTCATACGGGAGGCACACCGACGCCAGCGTAATCTTCTCCCCTTCATGACCATTGCACTGCTGTCAGATTCCTACAACAGTGATGCCACAAGAGTAACAGTTTTAGTCTGTTCCTGAACAAGATGCAGGTCCTGGGCCTAGTTGGCGCAGTAATAATTTTATATAACTTTATCCTGCCCTTAAATAAGTAAGATTCATGTATTAGAATAATATCTATATCCTTACCTTTTACATACTGCTGTAGAACTCCACAGGCCGCAATGCAGTGAAGCAGGTTGATCTGCAACAGCTTGATATCCATGGTTATTGTGAGCCGGCTCCCGGTGGAACGACCCCCGGCGGGAGACAGGAGGCTCCTCCAGGGGTGTGCCCGAGTAGATAGAGCCCTCCGGCCCCAGCCACAGAGCGCCCCTCCGCAGCCGGTACAAATTCTACTTCCATGCCACCTGCCACCATACAGAGATTATAGTCCCCTTCTTCTCTCCCTCTGGGGGGACACTCCGTTCAGCAACCACCTTAGTCTTCCCCTCATCTGACTTCGATGGTTTTTTCTTTTCAAATACGTTGAGGAGTACCTTGGTGATGCCATAAGTTACCATCATGTTCCTCCCCTCCAGGTATTTGACGCTGGTTTCCGAGATTCGAAGAATTCCATAGAAGCCAGTTGGCTCATCTTTAGTGCCCATCAGTGTCCAACTGTCCACATCTGGGGCCTTACCATTTTGGATCCCGAGTCTCCTCAAAAATAGGTCCTCTGGAATCCGCTCTCCGGGGAAGAATCCACCTACCCTGACAGCCTTTTTGAGCTCATTTGTACTACCAGTGTGGAGTTTTATACCCCCACTGATGGTAAATTTGCTCACTGTACTGGTGACCCAGTCCTTGGTGGCATAATCGTCACAGACGATAATACAGCCCCCCAGGTGGTGATTAAAGCCACTGAGCTCCGGGTTCAATCCACCTTCCTCCAGCTGATCTACTGAGCTGATCATTTGGGCCTTAATCTCCTCACTCTATCCATTTGACAGCTGAACTGACGGATATCCACAGGGGATAATCGCCATCTTGCTGCCTCCGGTCGCAAGGACATATGAGATAATTTTCTCTCCACTCTCCCAGGAGGTCCACAGGTCCCAGGAGAGGATTGGTCCGCTTAGTTACAGGTCCTTGACCCACAGTACTATAGTCCCCTACAACCGAGGTTGTGGGTCCCGATATCCCCGGGGTGTTACCGGCCCTCCTAAGATTCCTAAATTTCCGACGCTGTGCCCCGGAAAATCTGGGTTTGGAGGTTACAGCCACTTCCGAAGATGTGCTGTCCCTTCCAGTACCCTTTTCACCAGACCCATCAGATATAACCGAGAGTCTGATTACATCATCCAGGAGTGTCGCAAGCGAACTTCTGGATGTCTCCCCAGCTGGGTCCAAAGCTGAGCTCTCTCCCTGCGCCTCTACCATTACATTCATACTATCCAGGAGTAGTTTCGTATCCGAGTCCGGGTCGTTTGCCAGTATTGTCCGTCCGTTTTTTTCTTGTTTCGGGTTCATTTTGTTCCCACGAGTATGGGGGTGGAAAAATTTCACTGCAGGTACTACTCCCTCTTCCTGCAGAAGGCAATTAATTAAAATGGGGTACGCCTGGTGCCCCAAGTGGGTCGAATTTATGTGGGTATTTTTATACACCCCCATCATTCAGCCTGCGGCTCGAGCTCACTCCACCTCGGCTTGGGTCTTTAGGAGAATCAACACTCCTGCCATTTCTGACAGAAGTGAAGATTCCCGTCTCTGTCGTTCGCGAGCCCCATCGGACTCCCCGGGAGGCACCACGTGGAGGTGATAGTAGGCACTGATAGGGATAAGGAGGACTGGGAAGTCACAAGCAGTGAGTAGGGCACTATCGCCTGATCGTTCCACAAAGAATTGGGGAGATTCTCGCACCCATCTCCCTCTCTAGCCCTCCCATTGCGCTACCCATTCAGCCCCCCATTGATAATTAACTTTCGAACTATTTTAGATTACGGCAATCATCTTGTGACAAACACTAAGTTTCCGCTCCATTGTACCATAATTATAATTTCGTTCCTGTAAACAATAGTTGAGACTTGAGAAGTTTCAGTTTTGCGTAGTAAACTTTATTACCCGCCATTATTCTGCTCTTAATTTCTTTGCTGAACTTGGTAGATATGTTTTATAAAGTATTCTGCACATATTCCTATGCAAACCGGTTTATCTTCGGTTAGTTATTTGATAACTCAAAAATGTTACATCACCCGGAACCAGTAGCATAGTCAGGATTTTGTTTCGGGAGGGGGGTGGGGTTATCCAAGGATCTACTTTAAATAAACCCACCCCATCCGGGGATGTAAGGGAGCCTTTCGTAGGCATAATATTTTCTAAGCCTAGTTATATTATTTATAAAATAACATTCTAGTAGGTTTATACAATTTTTGGTTACAGATAAGAATAAGTAAGTATTTTGAAATTTGGGGGGAGAGGGTCTGGAGCCCCTGGACCCGCCTCTGGCCGGAAATTTCTAGATGCTCATTTGTAAGATCGTCTGAACTCTAAACCAAAGCGATAAGGAAAGTCTTATGTATGAGCACACCAGATATTCTTGAAATATAACTATTTGGAAATAATAAACTGTTATGTAATAATTTGCAGTGTATATTTTTTTATTCGATATTTGGATTCTACATATCTTGAAATGTAAACCCTCAAATTTTGATGGGGGTTAAATTTTTTTTCTGGGTCGATTACAAACGTTGTTATAGAAAATAATACACCAAAAGGCGAACTAAGAGAACATGGAGGAAGGTGGGGGAAAGTAAATTTTTAAATTATCGTTTATTTTTTAATAAAAATAAAATTATAACGAATTGGAAGGAAATTATGAGATAACCTGTTTCTTAATATTTAATTTGTTATGTTAGTCAACCTAATTAAAACAATATCTTAATTATATCGGCACAGAAATATCGATATTATAAAAGCAATATCATAATTCCATATTAATCTAATACAATATCGATATTCCAAATTATTGATAATATTTTTATATATATAAAAAAAACTAATCATATTGGAACAAGATTAGGAGACAACCTTGCTATGCTGTTCTTTGGCTGAACCTTTTAATGATCTCAGGGAATTTAAATAATAATTATTTTAATTCATTTATATAAAAGAAAACCCCGGGATGCCACCCTGAGACCGTCTCAATAAAGATTACCTTACTAATCTCCATAATAGGACTTTCTCGTACATTATTAAATCTCATAATAAACTGCTTACAAAAATGTATATATATATATATATATATATATATATATATATATATATATATATATATATATATATATATATATATATATATATACATATACTCCAATGAAAGAGAATGTCCCTTACCTTTCCAAAGGTAATCGTGCTGATTGAGGAGAGTTGCTATTTGAAAGTAATAAATAAAATAAATTCAAATGAAATCTAACTAAACATTATATTTTAACATAAAAGAAACAATTAACTGGAATAATAATAATTATTAATATTTGAAATGTGCTGATCAGTTTACAATGTGCCTATAAACAATACGTACTTACAAATTAGAATTCTTCTTGGCCAAATAGAAACAACAGTATGTCTATGGGAACTATACTTGAGGTGTGACTTGATGATCTAGACTGCTTTCCGTTTTCACTTCAAGTGCATTGTCCCAAAAATAGCAAATGGTGATTGACTATATCTGTTCCATTACCCTACTACCGAATATCTTATATTTTGCACAATATTAGCTTTAATCGTTACACATATAGCTACTTGTTTCTTTATATTGAAATCCAGATGGTAATTAAAACTTAATTTTTATTAAGTTACAATATAAACACAAAGTTATATAATCTTAATTATATCGACACAGAAATATCGATATTATAACTATAATAAATTTATAATATCAGTAAAGAAATATCGATATTATAAACACAATATCGTAATTATATCGGTACGGAAATAACGATATTGTATAAACAGTATCTTAATATCGGCACAGAAATATCGATATTTTTTTATTAAATTAAAAAAAAACTTCTGTACGAATTGGAAGGGAATTAGGAGTTAACCTGTTTCATTACATTTAAATGCTTATTTAATTAATACTTAATTAGAACAATATATTTATTATACTATATCATTAAGATATTGTTTTTATAAACTCGATATTTCCGTGCCAATATAATTAAGATATTATTTTGGTAATATCAATATTTTTGTTCTGATTGTTTTAATAAATTTGAATAACATCAGGATTTAAATATAAAGAAACAGGTTATCTCCTAATCTCCTTCCAATTCGTTTGAATGTATAATAAAAAAAATAAACGACATTTTAATTTAAAAATAAACGACGATATCATTAAGATGTTGTTTTTAAAATATCGATATTTATGTACTAATATAATTATGATATTGTTTTTATAATATCGATATTTCTTTTATGATATCATCAAGATATTTTTTTTATAATATCGATATTTCTGTGCCGCTATAATTAAGATATTGTTATTATCAAGTTAAATAGCATCATTATTTGAATATTAAGAAACAAGTCATCTCCGAATCTCCTAGCGTTTCGTTTATAATTTTTGTTTTAATTTCAATAAAAAATTAACGATATTTTGCAATATTGAAAGGATATGGAACATTTACGAACTTCAAGTTATAGCGAACATTTAAATCTTGTTTGAAATAGTAACCAAACATCACAGTATTTACTAATCTAATGAAAGAAACACTTTACCATATTTTGTTTAAATTCCCTATATAGAGTAATTTGAGGTACATAATTTACCGAGTGATACAAAATCTTAGGGGGCTTGAAATATTTAAACCGAAAACGATAGACGATATGAGAAAGATGTATTTTTTCTTTGCTGGAATTTCAAATTATCAGAGTTGGTTGGGTAGACATAATTAAACGACATCCTCATCTCAATGTAGAATGTTTCATGTATAATAATTTTTGGCTTTGTGTTTGTTTAATTATTAACATAGTTTTAGTTGTATAAGTTTTGGCCTTGTTTGTGATAATTGAGTTTTTACTTTAGTCTTTATCCTTCAATGATATAAATTTTAACAAGTAACGTTGTGATATCATTTAATTTATTAATGATATAATTTTGTCGTTGTAGTTAGTTTTAGCAAATAATGATTTTTTTAACTTTGTTACTTATATTACTTTAGTAGGATGACTTTTAGCCTCTTATATCTAATTTATTTCTTAACTTTTGTACGTTTAAATTAAATTTTATAACATAACTTGGTATAAATAATCTTGTACGTTTATTTCTTTTTTAAGTACATACATATTGTAGCTATGGATTATTATAGATTTTAATTGTTATTTCTAGCTTGTGATATATTATTGTATGTTTCATGTCTTGAATTTTTCATTAATGAGTTTTAGTTTAGTGTAGTATTAATATTTGAATTAAATGCAAAAAAAAAAAAATAATTGTTAAATAAATCTAGTGATAATTGTGTAAGTTGAGGTAAGCTCTATTTGTATAGTGTTCTTCCCTAGAAACAAATATAAATAAATTTAAAAAAATATAGAAATTTCTGTGCCGATATAATAAAGATATTGTTCTTATAATATAGATACTTCTGTGCCGGCATCGTTAACATCTTGTTTTTACAAACATTTCGTTGTCGATATTGTAGGTATAATATCGATATTTCTGTGCCGTTATAATTAAGATATTTTTTTTTATTAATTTGATTAACAGCTGACTTTAAATATAAAGAAACAGGTTATCTCCTAATCTTCTTCCAATTCGTTTAGAAGTGTTTTTCTTAATATTATAAAAATGTTAACAATAATTTAGAATATTGGTATTTCTTTGCCAATATCATTAAGATATGATTTTTAAAATATCGATATTTCTGTCCTGATATAATTATATTTTTTTATAATATCGATATTTTTGTGCCGAAATCATTAAGATATTTTTTTTATTAAGTTGAATATCATCAGGAGTTAAATATTTAGAAACAGGTAATCTCCTAATCTTCTTCCCATTTGTTTAGAAGACTTATTTTATTTTTTATTAAAAAAATTAACGATGTTTTGGAATATCGATATTTCTGTGCCGATTCAATTAAGATATTGTTCTTATTAAGTTTACTTACAGCACTATATAAATATTAAGAAATTTTTTTAATATTAGGCAATATATGACTTTCATGTACTCTCTTCTCCTTTATTTCATTAGCGTTTAGGGGAAATATTTCCTTATCATCAGAATAATTTTTTTCTCAGCTTATATTTCTCTCTCTCCCATTGTCCATATTTAAAAAAATCAGCATTTATCATTGCACCAGCTAATGCACAATAATAAATGCTAAAATTTTTAAATATGGACAATGGGAGAGAAATATAAGCTGAGAAAAAAATTATTCTGATGATGAGGAAGTTTATTTCATTGGAGTTTCGGGAAAATACTTATTTTCCCGAAACTCCAATGAAATAAAGAAGAGAGTACATGGAAGTCATAAATTGCGCTACAATAAAATAATTACAGGAACATCCCAAAAAAATTAGAAGAAAGAAGATAATTAAGAAACTTCTTCTTCGTCTAGCGTTCTTAGTGCCTTTTCAGCGTAGGGGTGCATTAAGCCAGGTTTACATATCCTAGGTACGTGTAGTCCGACACGACTTCCATATTTTCACCGTTGCAGGAAATATGGGTTTCCTCTTGGGTCCTGCCCAACTGTAGGATTTTACTTTTAGCTAAATTAATCTTCATATCTTTCCTTGTAAGCTCTTATGCTATTCTGTGACCGCTTGTTGCAATTTTTGCTGAGAGTCCGAAATTATAACTGTCATCCGCATAAAGAAGTGTCTGTATGACAACAGAGCTTAGGTTTCATTATCCAAGATGCGTTCTATGTGTTCTCCGGATACATATTGAGGCCGCTTCATCCATATATAATATAAAGAGTAATGGACTTAGCTTAGGCAGTCTCCTTGTTTGACTTCTTGACTAGAGTAAGTTGCTTTGATGGCCTCTGCCAGGTTCTTTGGCATGTTTTTCCTCCTTAAGGCTTTCCATATTTTCTCTCTTGGTACTGAATCTAAAGCCGCTTTTAAATCGAGAAAGGCTAAGAATATCTTACGATCCCGGTCCCAGCTCTTTTCAATAATGTTTCGCTGCTGAAAGATATGATCCTGAGTTTCAATATAAGTTCAGAAAGCATTCCAAACTCCACGCATTTGTATTTTTTAGGTTGGCACCACTGATTACTATTGCGTTTTAAAAAATACTGGGAGACTCCAAGCCTTTCTCAATAGCTAAATTAAAGACAATATTGTAGTAATCATAAAACCTAGAACTACACAAGGTTATGCAGTGGATGAGGAGAGAGAGTGACAAACACAACTATACATAAAGACTTTATTCTAACAACTGACCTTACAATACCAGGAATGCTCCTAGCGTAGGAAAGCCAAAACCACTATGTACCATATATAGTCATCACTGGATTACTATCACAAACCTATAATACACCACTTATCCTTAATCCAGTGATGATAACAACTTGCACATATAAACACATTGCAATAGTCCTATTCCATTGTGACAGAATAAAAGTTTATATAACGGAAGTGGTTTAGTCAACATATCAGCATACATTAGTTGTCGATAAATAATCAATAACAATAAGACCATTTTTCACTAAATCTCTAATAAAATGAAATTTGATATCAATACGTTTGGTTCTACTATGAAACACATGGTTATAAACTAATTTTTGTGCATTTTGATTATCATTCATTATAGGTAACCTTACAACAATTTTAACTAATTCTTTTAATAAGCCTATCAGAAAAATAGCTTCCTTAGCAGCACATGTAATAGCAATATATTCCGCCTCAGTACTACTTAGTGAAACACATGATTCCTTTTTAGCTTCCCAAGACATAGGGCCTCCACAGCATTTAAAAACACAACCACTATAAGATTTTATATCAGTTAGATCATTTGCCCAATCACAATAGCCAATTCAATATTGATCATCATATTTATAAACTAAACATAAGTCCTTTGTTGCTTTTAAATATCTTAATATTCTCTTAGCTTCCTTCCAATGGCATATTTTATAACATGTAATAATTGAATTAAGTAAGAAGCAGCAAATGCAATATCAGGTTGTGTATTAACAGCTAAATACATAAATGAACCAATTAATAACTGATATTTATACTTCTGAATTAATTTTAATGATTTTCTCCATTGGTATATTTACTGGCTTTGAATCAGACATATTATGTAAATTTATCTAATATACTATCAATGAAAGATTTTTGACTAATTTTAATAATCCCATTGTCCCTTTGAATATTTAATCCTAAACAAAGCTTAGCTTGAACAAGATCTTTAATACTAAATTTATAACTTAAATATCTTTTTCTTCATCTAAATTATTAGCAAATATAATAAAGCCATCTACGTATACAGCAATAAAAGTAAATAGACTCTCAAAAATTTTGTAGAAAATACAGGGTTCATATTATGACTTAACTAATTTATACATGAAAGCTGCTTTTCAATTCTTTCAATCCAAACCTTACTGGATTGCTTAAAGCCATAAAGAGCCTTTTTGAGAAGGCAAACATTATTCCTATTTTTATCATCAACAAAACCTTCTGGTTGTTCCGTAAAGATCAATTCAGAACGTTCTCCATTCAGGAATGCAGCATCAACGTCCAAATGAACAAGATACAAATTAAATTTAGCTGATAAAGTAAATAATAATCTCAAACTTGGTTTAGAGGTAACTGGAGAGTAAGTCTCCATATAGTCAATACCACATTCTTGAGTGAAACCCTTAGCTACTAACCGAGCCTTATACTTAACAGGTTGACCACTTCATTATTCTTAATACTTAACAACCATTTACACTTCACTACACATTTCTTCCCAGGACGATCAACTAGATGCCAGACTTGATATTTTTCTAGGGCTTCCATCAAGAGATTTTTGTCCTGTGAATCCATCGCCTCATCATAATTACTGGGTGCATCAATAAATAAACATTGATAAAGTTCAAATTCATCATATCTGGAAGATGGTTTAACATTTCTACAGGGTCTTACATTTTTATCTTCCTTAGTGAAACACATGATTGCTTTTTTTGCCACATTATGAAAAGGCCCAGATCCATCTTCGGTTGCCTGTTCTCATCTTGACCGTCTATCTCAGTTCTCTCAGATGGAAGTTCATTTAACACCACTCTTGGTACTTCCGAAGGGGAAATTTCTTGGAAATTAACACTACGTGCCAAAATTACTTTTCTATTTCCAGGGCACCACAATCTATAACAATTTGGTGAGTACCTTAACATTAAACACTTCCTGCTTCTTGGATCCAACTTTCCTCCTTTGTCTTCTTAAGGAATATGAGCAAAAGCTATGCTTCCAAAACATCTTATTTTATTTAAATCTGGTTTAAAGCATGCAGGCAGAGCTCTTGTGGGTAGCGTATTGATGGTGTATATAGCTGTTTTCACGGCTTCCTTTTTCCTTTTCCTAATTTAGAGTTAAAGACTAAATATCTAGCCATTTCCATGATAGAGCGGATCATATGTTCTGCGATTCTTGTTGGAGAAGGATTTCTAGATACATTATATTCAATTTGTGTCTCATGGCTTTTACAAAAATGTCTAAATTCATGACTCATTTATTGGCCCCCAATGTCCTCTCTTAAACGATCATTTCACATCTAAATTTAGCACACACAAAATCTCTATAATCTTGAAACGCTTCATTCTTCTTTTTCAATAGGTAACACAATGTAAAATGTGAAAAGCAGTTGATAAATGTTATAAAATAACAATAGCCATCATAGGCTTGGGGATTTATGGGTCCACAAATGTCACTAACTACACACTCTAATATTTTTGTTGCCTTACGCTCTTCAGGTAAACATTTCAAATAAGGTGTACGAGCTTGCTTAGAATAAACAATAGCTTCACAGAGATTCTTCGGTGGGTATTGACACGAATGCCCCATTCTTCTATGATATAAATCAGCCTGGTCGGCAGCTAAACTGCCACTATCAACATTCACATATAATTTCCAACTCTATTACCCTGAAATAATAAATTATTTCCTAGCCACACTGGCACTTGACTGTTTTCAAAAATGACCTTCATGCCTACCTCTTCCGTGGATCTGACATACAATAAATTTTCACACACCAACGCATTAATCAACGAAATTTTTCTTCCTGACTCAGCTATCGTAGGTAGTTTTCCACAGAAAGATGCAGTCAATGATTCACCTATTTTTGCTACTCCAATTTGTCTTGTTGTTTCCACTTTATCTAAGAGATGCTCTCTCCAACAGGATTTAATTAAGTGACAACTCATACCACTATCAATTATAAACTCAATGTTCAATAGAGAATTGTTAATAAACGCATTGTTTGGAGGAAAGTTACTTCCCTATCACCGTTATCCATATCAAGAGTGTTTCCACCAAAATGTCCGTAGCGATCGTTATTAGGCAGCTCCTTATTTGGGCATTGGTAGCTATTGCCTCCTCTTCCTTAGTACTCATAACACTTCCCAGTAAAATTTGAAGTTTTCCTACCTTGTTTCACAAAGTTTTGTTTTCTGTCCTGGTGATTAAATTTCATATCAGAATATCTATCCTTTTTGCTATAGGCCGTAAATGTCTCACTTGTCTGTTCTCTATTTCCCAAATTTGAATGCGTCTCTTCTGACAATAACTTACTCTTTACAAAATCTAGAGTAATTGATGTTGGGTCTATGGAAAACAAAATATCTATAGAAGTAACAACAGGCTTGAAACTATTCGGCATAGCAGATAAAAGTTGGATAATAACTTCATCATCGTCCATCTTACCTGCAAATAATTTCAATTCAGCTAGAGTTCTCAAATTCTAGAAGAAAATTTTGAGCACTGGCACCTCCCCCCATTAGGTTTCTCTGCCACCTCTGTAGGTCAATTCTAGAAGCTAGCCCTTTCTTCTCATAAGTAGCACTTAATGCATTTATCATGTCCTTGGCAGTCTGCTTCTCCTTATAAGTACACAGGCTAACACCGATTGCACAATTATGTCCCTCGCATGGGCGTCTGACTTCTTAAAAGCGTCTATTGCCTTCGGGTCATTTGAATTTAGACCATCTAAAACCAATAGCACACCAAGCGGATCCAATCAGGTCTTAATTCTTATTAACCAATCAGAAAACCTGCCGGTTCCGTCAAAAGGTCTAACATAACAATATCCATCGCCTGACCCCAAGTTTTCAATTTAACCCGTACAGTAAAAATAACTCAATAAAAACGGCACAGTAACTTTCTCACTCCACACGGTTATCCTGGGCACACAGCCTGCAGTAATTATAAAACCTAGAGCTACACAAGCTCATGCAGTGGATGGGGAAAGAGTGACAAACACAACAAGTCATAATAACTTTATTCTAATAACTGACCGTTACAACAATACAAGGAACGCTCCTAGCGGCAGGAAAGCCAAAATCTCTGGGTGCCATGTATAGTCATCACAGGATTACTATCACAAACCTATATATAATACAACAAATATATCAAGGGCGTTCAAGCAAAACTCACTAAGAAAGGGAGGGAATAGTCAATGGGTCGCTGATTTTAACCAAATTTTGTTTGGTGATTCTACATCCAAAAATATTAAACATGTGCTCCGGCGTTCGTTCCAATGGTTCCTAGGAACCAACAAAAAAAATATAAAAGTTTTCATGGATTCATTGTTGAAATTGACTTCCCAGTAATATGCTTATTCTCTAAATTATATTAATAACAATTGAGACGTTTCGGGAGAAATTTTCCCATCTGTGCAAAATTTTTTACTATGTCTATAAATATTGATGTAAAATTTCTTGAAGTTTAATTCTAAATCCTATCTTCAATTTCATATGACTTTCAACGTTATCCATATTTCAAATAATTATTCTTATTTTTATATTTTTTTGGGAAACCTTCTGGGACATTTCATAAATTTGTCTCCTAAACTTCACAGTTGTTATTAATATGATTTAGAGAATAAAAATATTATTTGGAAGTAAATTTCAACAATGAATCTGTGAAATGTCTCTGAGAACTTCTCAAAAAAAGTTAAAAATAAGAATACAAGTTTTAAAAATGGCGGGTTTTTCCATAATTTTTTACTTCTATTATTCTGCATTCATAAAAAAACATTCTTATTCTTTTTTTTTAACGTAGGGATTACTGAAAAGTCAACAATCATGCAGTGGCAAGTAGTACAGTAAAGTACTAAACAAAATATTTGTAAGCATAAAAAAGTTTATATTTGTTTTTAGTATCTCGATAAACCCTTTACTTAACTTTACTCATTGTGCCTTTATTTGTTTTCATGGAATAAAATATATTGAATTGAAAAGGGAAGAGGGACCTCGCGATTTGCTTTGCCTAGGGGCGTCTATAGCTTAATCCGGTCCTGTCAACACCAAATATAATAAAATACATTTTCTGCCCCCAGCCTGACTCGGACTACGTAAAAATCTGACCAGGCTATGTAGCCAAGCTTGAATATCAGTTCTTGAAGTAACATAATGTGATGTACATGTTTCTAACTGCACTTATATTGACATATTTGTTAATATATTTTTGTGACCCGAATAAAGAAGAACTCTTTTACATAACAATAGCTGTCATAATTGCATATAAACTAATTTTTGCTACGTCAATTAGCCGATTTATACAAAACCAATTAATTTTGAGAAAATATAATTGAATTTTGATAAAATAGATTAATCTTGATTATTTTTATATTGAGTACATCAATAGTAATAAAAAGTGGTCAAATTAATAAAATTATTTTTGTAATATTGGCTATGCTTAAGGTTAACATAATATAATTTTATTTTATCAATTTATATCACTAATTTTTTTTTAAATGTCAGTATGGGATATTTCTAATAAAAATTTCAAGTATATTCATGTGAACACTAGGCCAGCAGTGACGCCAAAATAGACCAGGTAACACTGAGTTAATTCAATGTACGATTTATCCCGATTATAGTAACCGAAGCCAATAATTTTATTTCATTATTGCATTAAAAAAAAAACAGTTATAATTAAAAATTATGCCATTTAAAAAAAAAATGTGCTCTTAAAAAAATTAAAAGTTTATTTAATTAAAATTGAAATTGATTTAAGTGGAATTTCAGAAGGCATTTTCACATTTGATGACTCTCTTAGTTTTGTTGAGGTATTATCAAGGTATTAAAAATTTGCTTGGTAAATTTTATGTGGATAATAGTCTTGTTTATAAAAACCTTTAATTAATTGAAGATTAATTAGGATAAAAAAGATTAGAAATGGATACAGCGCAAAATGGTAAGGATTGTTTTGTTTTTTTAATCATTATTTATAACATAATTAGTATTCCATAAAAAGTCTAGTGTATTTGCAATGGCTTAAACATTCATGCCACTATATACACTTGAATTTCAGAATATATTAACTGTAACTTCCATAATTTTATCTAGTTTACATTATAATTTAAAATAATAATATTTATCAGTTAATACTAAAGATGATTCTTATTTCATTTTAAATTGAGATCAATATCATAATGATAATATGTGAATAGTAATGGCGGTTCTTACTTTATTTTGAATTGAGATCAATGTCATGATGATCATTTGTGATACTTCAATATCTAATTTTCATAGCATTAAAAAAAAGTCTATGTGCTCTTAAAAAAAAAAATTGACAGTTTATTTAATTAAATCGCGCATTAATTTAAGTGAAATGTCATAAGGTAGTGACATTTTTACAGTTCATAGTTCTGTTACTTTTGTATCAAGCTATTGAAAATTGGTGTGATTGATTTGATATGGAAAATAGCCTTCCATAAAATTAATTAAGGCTAAAAAAATATTAGTAATGGATGCAGGACAAAGTGGTAATGAATTGTGTTCCTTTTCAATCTCTATTCATAAAATAATTGATATACCATAAAAAGTCTAGTGTAGTTAAAATGGCTTAAACATCTATGCCACTACTATTTACACTTAAATTTCAGAATCTTTTAACTATATCTTTCATAATTTTACCTAGTTTGCATTATAATTTAATATAATAATATCTAACAATTAATACTAAAGGTTTTAATATTAAGTATTAATATTAAACCAATGGATGGAGACGAGCTTTCTGAAGCCTTAAACAAGTTAAAAGCCAACAAGGCACCTGGCTTCGATAAATTGCTGGCTGAATTATTTAAGAAAGGAGGGAATGAACTTCTGAAGATGTTATAAAATCTAGTTATTATGATTTGGACTAGTGAAGTGATCCCTACAGCTTGGAATAAAGCAGTACTGTGTCCAATCTATAAAAAGGGAGATCTACTTGAATGTAGTAACTATCGGAGCATCTCTCTTCTCCCATGTGCCAACAAAATATTTTCAAATATATTTTACCAAAGACTGTTACCCCATGTTGAAAGGATGCTAGGAAAATAACAGAGCATATTCCATAATGGGAAGTCGACTATGGACCAGATTTTCTCCTTATGCACAATTTTAGAAAGAAGCAGAGAATACCAAACCACCCCACTCACCACACATTTCCGGATTTCAGGTCGGCCTATGACAGCATTCAAAGAGAATCTCTAAATCAAGCGATGAAAGACCTAACGTGCCAATTAAGCTTATTCGACTGGTGAAGCTTACAATGGCAAGCATTGAATGTGTGATGCGGGTCCAGGGAGATCTGTCTGAGGTATTTATCCGAGATAATGGTGTTAGACAAGGAGATTCCCTCGCCTGTCTCCTTTTCAACATTGGTCTGGAAAAGGCTGTCAGGGAGTCAAAGATCCAGATTAGTGACACAATATTCAACCATACGGTACAAATCCTGGGCTATGCAGATGACCTTGACATTGCAGGAAGATCAATAGCTGCTATAAAAGAAGCATTCCTTGCCCTTGAGGATGCTGCTAAGAACCTGGGGCTAGCTGTCAACTCCTCAAAAACTAAATACATGGTGGCTGCTCAAACAAGAGGTCCCCATGAAACAACGGTCCAGTTCGGGCCATACTTTTGAACGAGTCGACGAATTTGTGTACTTGGGATCACAAGTGAATGCGAACAATGATGTTTCGTCTGAGATAAGGAGGAGAATAACATCAGCCAACAGATATTATTTTGGACTGCGTCTTCAGGTAGTGGCTTAATTTCCAGAGTAACTAAAAGGAGACTAATTATTTAGACTAATGTTGCATCATTTCGTATAGGGCCATAGTATTATACTAAATAGTAGTATATTAAATTAGATGTAATATGTATAATAATACCAAACTATATTTTGAATTACTTATTTTTGAATTTTTTGTGTGTTTATAGAACTGAGGATGAATATATAACATTCGAAACTAGTTTCCAATAAAACAAATTTATAAAAGTGGCAAATAATTTATCAATCCCTAATTAGATTGATCCTTATATACCATCATGCGGATGTCAACTGACTAAAAGGAGACTGCACAAGATGCTGTTAGGCCAGTGTTGACATACGGATCTGAAACCTGGGCTTTTTCAAAGGCGGATGAAAGGGACCTTTTATTTTTTTAAAGAAAATATTATGGCGTATTTATGGCCGTATATGAAATGGTGCAACATGGAGAAGGCGAACGAATACAGAAGTCTATTCATTGTTAAATGAGCCTGATGATGCAAACATTAAGCTCTGCAGGCTTCGTGGGGTGGGCCACGTCGCCAGGATGGGAGTTCACGAGATCCCAAGAAAACTCCTCAATGAGGATTTGCATGGAACCCAGCCGAGAGGCCGCCCAACACTCAGATGGTCTGACAGTGTTGGAGAGGATTCAAGGACCCTGCTTGGTGTTCGGAATTGGAGGACAGCTGCACTTCACCGAAAAAGCTGGCGGAAGCTGCTTGAGGAGGCCAGGACCCGTAATGGGTGGTCGTACCGATTGATTGATTGAATACTAAAGGTGGTTCTTATTTCAATATGAATTCGGATCAATGTCATGATGATCATCTGTAAAAAATAAAGGTAGTTTCTTACTTCATTCTGAATTGAGATCAATGTCATAATGATCATTTGTGTTACTCCAATTTATAATTTTCATAGTTCTTAAAACAAATTGATTAAAATAAAATAATTATTCAGAAAAGCATTGTAACTTGGATTATATTTAGTTGTGCTATCTAGTTTTGAAAATTAAATCCACTTTCATCACTAGTATCCCATAATTTTTCTCTTCCCTATAATCTTTTCATAAGCACATTTTATTTTTCAGCTAATTAATAGAACAAATATCTACCATTGAGGCTCATTTGTTTACACTACAAACTAGTTTAAACATAATCTAGTATAGTAATAGATAAATTATATTTGGTTTTAAAGTTGTATTTTAACTACAGTGAAGCTATAATTGTTAAGGTTTTATGAATATTTAATCTAGTAAATGAATGCTCAAAAGGGGGGTGTAGACAAAATGATGGGATAGTCAAAATTGATTTCAGGGCTTTGTTTGAACTAGTTAAAGAGGTAAACAAACTAAAAGTCCCCAGATCTAGGAGCAGTGGCAAATAGAAGAGGTGGAGGAGAAGGTCATGTTTTTCGATAGGTCTTAAATAACATTTAACACCTATACTATAACATTTATTTATTGATTTTATATATATATATATATATATATATATATATATATATATATATATATATATATATATATATATATATATATATTAATAAAATGTGATATTTAACATTCATATCCTTGAAAAAATTAGGAATACTGATCCAAATAATTTTCTTAACTTTCTATTTGATTTAATAGAAATATTTAGACATTGAGATGAATTATACAAAGTGTTAAGGAAAGAGAATATGTAATCTACAACTTACAGCTGAAGAGCTCGATGAGTAATATTTTATAAGGAATTTGAAAGTAGGAGTAGTAATACATGCCTAATAGATATCTTACTTCTGAAATGTTAAAAAAAAAAAAAAAAAAAAAGAAAGAAACCTAAGGTTTTCCAACCAAAATTCACTAAATTGATTGATAAATATGGATCTATAGGGATAAAATATTATTTGAAAATATTGAAATTATGTGTACTATAACTGGAGCTCTTTTACTCTTTTACAAGCTCTCCGGGGTGACACCTCCACCCCATGGTAGTGGGCTTGGGGTATATTTTTTTCATTAACCTTCCTTTTATTCCTGGTAAGTGCCACTGGATTAATTTTATTTCTAGTTATAATTTATAAATGAAATTTGTATATTAAATAATTTCCAAATATTAGGGAAGATATATTTTGATTTAATTAGTTGTTTTTCACAAATAATTAAATTAAAATAAAATTTGGTATTTGACAACATTTAACCACCAGTTTAATTTTATTTATTCACTTATAATTTATTTATTTTTATTAATTTTTTATGTCTTAAACTAATACTTTTGATTAATCAAAAGAAATAGACATGACTGAATTACATAAATTGCTGCATGAATGTGATCCTAAGGGTCAAAAGCGAAAAGTGCAAGAAGTTTATTTTCTCAAAGCACCAAAACAAAATTTTTTTTTCCTGCTAAAAATCCTATTTTGTCCTTAATGACCACATTCAATGTTCTTTATTTACATTAATCTTTATAGACATAATTTTTTATTTTCTTTTTAACTGGTATTTACTCATAATATTCATTAAAAAAAAATTACATTTCGATTATAAAAACTATTAATATATTTTTATGATTGTAGTCCAAATTATTTAGTAAGCTCTCAAGCATTATGAAAATTATTATTTTATAGCAAATTATATATTACCATCATAAAATTAAATTTTTTGTAAAATAATTTGAAGCAATTTGTTTCGTGGGGCAAACCTGTAACCCAGGGTAGTGTTCCCATATTAAAAAATATGGGTAGTATTCCAGGATTAAAAGTGTCATTCAGGTGTCCTCCTCCATTTATTTTTCCAAACAAATGGTTATCATTTGTAGTAATGCGAAACTACTTTACTATTTGAAGAAATGAAAAAAATCATGCTGAGAAATTTTACTATTTTGAATATGAATATGATTTAATTTTGTTAAAATCAGTGCTATTTTATTATGGAAAATTGTTCAGAGGCAACTTTAAATTGTTGTAAAGATGTTTTGTTTCAGTTTAAAAATCATATATTGGTAATTACTATTTTTTTTTTCAGATATATCTGACTTGCGTCAAAAAATTGATGACTTAGATAGTAAGTATGATTGATTTAGCTATTGTTGATAAATCAAATTTTTTATATGAATCATTGAATATTACAGCAGGGGCTAGCCTATTGCATTGCTAGTGGGGAATAATGTCCTCCCCCCTCTTCCAAGTTCAGTACATAGCACAAATACACACAGAACACTACACTAAACATGTAAATTGATACGACACCCAAACTACACACACTAGGGTCACTTTCCCTAGGAAGCCTATGGGAGCAAGTCAGAGTGCTCTGAGGAGGCAGCCCCTCCATCTGACTCGAGGGCAGCGGACTAATAACCCGCTCCCCTTAAATATATACTATTATGAGACCTCATAGAAAAAAAGCTGTACTGATTAATGGTAACAGACTTGGAAAATGCCAAATGGATCTCAGACTTGGATATTGGAATATCCTATCTTTATATAGACCAGGAGGACTTCAGGTCCTCCTAACAGAATTTGACAACTACAGAGTTGACATAGCCACTATCCATAAGATCCACTGGCTGGACAGTGGGCTTATTAAGTAGAAATACCATAGTATCTATTATAGCCGCCACCAAAAGAATCAAATGTTTGGAACTGGATTCATAGTAAGAGGATGAATGAGACACCAAATTATTGGATTTACTCCCATTAATAAACGGCTCTGTGCCCTTTGTATCAAAGGAGTATTTTATAATTACAGCCTTATTAGCTGTCATGCCCCCACTGAAACATCAAGTAAAGAAGAGAAGGAAAACTTCTACATCTCACGATGTATTTCCTAGGAGAGATATAAATTTTGTTGGGAGACTTTAATGCTAAAATCGGGAAGGAAGAAGTGTACAGATCAACCATTGGTCTCCACAGTATCCACGAAGAGAGCCAAAAAAGGAAAAGGATCATAAATTTTGCTGCATCATGAAACATGATTATAGGAAGCACAGTATTCCCAGGACGACGAATCCATAAGGCTACATGGAGATCACCTGATGACAATGGAGATCAGATAGACCATCTGCCAATTAGTGCATGACACAGAGCTAATCTGTTAAGCAATAGAGTATAAAGGGGCGCAAACTTAGATTCTGACCATTATTTGATCATTGCTCAGATTAGGGCAAGAATTTCAAGTGCTAAGATTCGCAAATCAACTGCAGTAAAGAAGTGGAATACCATGAAACAGAAAGAACCTGGTACACTCATCTCCTTTCAAAAACAAGTTGAGAAAGGAATAACTGATACACTATGCACAATCAATATGGAGAATATTCAGGATGCATGGAATGGTCTGGAAGCAGTCATAACCAAGACAGCAGAGGCTATAATTGGAGTTAAAGATCCCGGAAGGAGATCACCATGGTTCAATGAGTAATGTAGGAGGGTAACTAAAGCAAAAAATGTGTCTTATAAGCTAATGGTACAGAAACGATATACAAGGCAGGCAACCGAAAAGTATAGAACGGAAAGTGTAGAATGGAAAGTTGAGAAGAGACTCCACAGAAAGAAAAAGCGAGAATGGGAGAATAAACAACTCAAAGAAGTGGAGACACTCAGAGATACAAATAGGAATAGAATATTTTTTCAAAAAGTTAATAACGGCAGGACCCTCTTTTGACCGAAACTTCAATCTTGCAGAAAGGAGGATTGCTCACTTCTCATTAATAAGAAAGATGGTCAAGACATTTTAATGACCTGCTGAATGAGAGAGTAACTGATACATAGGAGGATTTGGGAACCCTAACATTAGGCATGACAATATAGAAATAGAATCTCTTCTAGATGATAGAGAAATAAAGCCTCCTAAGCTTGAAGAGATCCAAGATACGATTTACCCAGATGAAGAATCATAAGCACCAGGAGGTGAAGGAATGCCGCCTGCATTATTTGAATGTGGTGGCGAAGAACTAGATAAGACCATTTATGATATAATATTCTTCATCTGGACACAGTAAAGAATACCTCTTAAATGAAAATATGTGATCATATGCATTGTACACAAGAAATGAGAACAATTGGAATGTGCCAACTATCAAGAAATTGCACTACTTCAGTACACATACAAGATACTCTCCAACATCCTGTATAACAGACTAGCCCCGTTTGCCGAAAGTGATATTGGAAAATGGCCAATCCGGTTTCAAAAGAGCAGATCAACAATTGATCAAATCTTCACCCTCTGTATGATTATGGAAAGAAGCCATGAATATAAAATTCCCAATCGTCACCTGTTTGGTGATTTTAAGAGCGCCTATGATACCATTCGAAGACACAAACTGTATGAAGCAATGGAAGAACTGAATATTCCCTCCAAACTAATTTGTCTGGTAAAAATGTCAATGCAAGACATGCAGTGCAGCATACACATTCAGTCGGAATGCTCCTCTGAATTTTCCACCAATAAGGGGTTGAGAAAAGGTGATACCTTGGCATGTTTATTGTTTAATTATAACTATCTTATTATATCTATCGGTCCTTATACGTTTCAGAGTGTCAAGCAATTCTCGTATCTGGGAGCTCAAGTTACCATCAAGAATGAAACAATACTTGAAATAAAGAAGAGAATAGCAGCTGCCAAACGATGCTATTTTGGGCTACTTAAACATATTAGAAGCTCACTAATTAGTAGACGTACCAAGCTCCAACTCTGTAAAACCCTTATCCATCCAGTTTTTATTTATGCTGGCCAAACCAAGACATTTACCCAGAACGATGAAAAAGATCTGCTTGTCTTTGAAAAAAAAATCCTTTGAAGAACGTTAGGACCTGTGAGGGAAGGACTGCCCTGGAGATTTCGGAAGAATAGAGAGGCTTATGAGCTATTTAATGAGCCTAATGTCAGAGTAATCAAATTGGGAAGGGTAAGTTGGGCAGGACACGTAGCTCGGATGGAGAGATCTGAGATCCCGATAAGAGTTCTTGAAGAGCCATTGCACCGTACAAGGAGAGCTGGCAGACCGAAATTGAGATGGATAGATGGTGTGGTAGCTGATGCGAGAGACCTACTGGGAGTCAGAAATTGTAAAGCGGCCGCACAGAACAGAGCTGAATGGCAGAAGCTCATTGAGGAGGCCAGAACCCACTGAGGGTTGCAGAGCCAATGAGATAGATAGATAGATTGAATATTGCATCTTAGTAATATTATTTTTACCCGATAAACATATGTATTGCACTCAGTTGACAAATGTGAATGTGAATTTTGTATTAATAATGATTGATGATAATTAATTCCTGATATCCCTGGTGGGACATGTATATTACTGGGATGTGTATTAATATTATATCCAAATTTGTGTCAAAGCTAAACTTAAGTTTGATTATTTTCATTAGATATTTAATGGTTGCAATCATTACGTTTGATTATTATTAATTTAAAACCTTTTGTTTCTTATATAATTTTTGAGATTTAACCATTTGAAGAATAAATTTCTAAATGATTTTGACTAAAAAATAATATCCATTTAACTATATAAATGGCACTAAGTCATTGAATCATCATTAAAAAAAATATTTAGATAGTTTGAACTATTAAGTAATAAAATATTATGGTTGTAAAAATAAATTTTGTTTATTTTTTACTAAATCATTACCATCACTCTTTGTATATAAAAAAAATAAAAATAAATTTAATGATGACATCTCTATTTAAAAGTTTTCACTTTATAAAATTGTATTTTAGTAATTCATGTTATTAATATATGATTGTATAAATCTCTTTTATATCTCTTTCATTCTGTAATCCTACTTTTTATTTTTTTTTTAAATGCATGAAATTATAGACTAAAACTTTTGAATCATCCTGAATTTGTGAAGATATTTTAGAATCCAGTAAGACATTTAGTTTGTATAATGAGAAATAATGCTATTTAACAGAAATGAAATCCTTTTAATTCATTAATTATCGATTTAGTAATTTTTTTACATTTGTTTTAATAATAAAATATCAAAGATAAAGCTGTGAAAGCACAAACATGATTTGGTTATTTATAAAAATTGTATGATTTGAAGTCACCCTTTTGAATATATATTTAAGAAATTGATAAGGTTGCAGAGAATAGGAATCCTAGTCCAGGACACAACCAATACCTAGGAGAGAAGCTGCACAAAAAAAAGTGATCTTCATCCTATTGTTTATACTGCCAGGGGCAATGGATCAAGCTGTAGCTTGTTGGGGTTATAAAAATAACGAAATATGCCAAGTTTGGTATAAACAAGTTTATTCATTTACAAAGACAAGCAGTACATCTAAGCATCATACAGGCGGCCATTACTACAAGTGAGGGACAAAGAACAGAGTACAAGTAACAGAGGGGGATACAATGCCATCTCGATCTTATGATCTTTATAAACAAGTTTATATACAAAGCATATAAATTTGATTTATTTCCAACACTCTCCCATAAAGCTAATTTATCACTGGCAACATTTATTTATAATTCACCAATACAATTAACTTTACACATTTTTCATGTTGCAGTTTATTTTAGGGTTTTGTAAGGAAGTCCGCTGTTATATCTTCACTGGGAACATAGCTGATAGCAATGTTATTATTTGAAACATGCTCTCGGACAAAATGATGTTTAATGTCAACGTGTTTTGAGCGTTGATTCACAATGTCATTTTTTGTTAAGTTTATGGCACTTGTGTTGTCACAGTGAACTGTTATGGCATTCTTCACTACATCGGGATCAATTTCAAAAATCAAATTTTTCAACCAAATTGCCTCCTGTGCAGCTAAAGACTTTTTCTTCTTCCTCTACCTCCTTTGTGCCGTGAAGCGTGGAGTTGCAGTCTCGGTCCATCTAGCCCACTGGTCCCTGTCCCTGGCTAATCTTCTCATCTCCGGGATGGTGCGTCCTCTAGCTGCCCCCAGTTTTTCAATGTAATCAGAGTACATGCCTCTGGGTCTGCCACGAGGCCGTCTTCCTTTTGGCCTAGCTTCCAAATACCACCTGGCTTTTCTGGTATCGTCCATTCTACAGACGTGTCCATACCATTTTAGTTGCCGCTCTTGCATGGTGAAGCGCACTGATCTAACACCCAGATCCTCCCGAACTCTTTCATTCCTGACGCAGTCTCTCCTGGTCTTGCCAACTATTCTACGGAGGAATCTCATTTCTGCAGATGTTATCCCACTTACGTGCTTGTCGAGGGCCGTCCAACTTTCTGATCCATACAGGAGAACTGGGAGGAACACGGATTTAAAAATTCGTATTTTGGCATCTCTACTTACTTCTCGCTTGCCTATAACAGTTTTGGAGATATGATGGTACACTCCATTGGCCTTCTTCACTCGATTCAGAACCTCCTGGTCTATTTTACCATCTTTACTTATTATGGTTCCTAGATACGTATAAGTATTCGTAAGTTCAAGGGGTTCACCATTACACACAATCCTAGGCTCTGCGTTTTCTCTTCCGACATACATGATTTTACTTTTGTTAGGGTTTATTTGTAAACCCCTAATCTTCAGCTCCTCATTCCATTCCTCCAAGGATGCCTGGAGATCCTCTTCAGAGTCAGCTATGAGTACGATATCATCCGCGTATATCATCGCTTGAGCCAGTACTGGAGTTAGGTTCCAAAAACCTACTAATGCTCTAGGGCATCTCCTTTTACACACCTTCCATATCTCATCCATAAGGAGGACAAATAGTAGTGGGCTTAGGCTGTCTCCCTTATAAAAGTGGAAAGGCCGCGATGTCTGACCATTAAGTCTTACAATGCCCTTTGGGTCTTGGTACACTGATTTTATTGCACTCACCAAGTTTGCTGGCACTCTTCTTGTATTTAGTGTGTCCCATATCTCCTGCCTCTGGACTGAGTCAAAAGCCGCCCTCAGATCCAGGAATGCCAAATAGACTGTCTTTCCTCTGTCCCACGCTTTCTCTACTATCATTCTTAAGGAAAAAATGTGGTCCTGAGTCTGTCTTCCATGCCTGAAAGCCGCTTGCTCCTCTTTGATATCTTCTTCCACAATACCCCGTAGTCGCTGCTCTAATATCCTAGTATATATTTTGTACACTACTGAGGATAGGTAAATTGGTCTATAGTTGCCACATTCGCTTTGGTTACCTTTCTTGTGTATTGGGATTATGATGTTGTTTTCCCATTCTTGCGGCAGCAACTTAAGGTCCCAAATCTTCTGGAACAGCATTTGAAGGCATTTTATCATTTCATTGCCTCCATATTTTATAAATTCCGGAGCTATGCCATCTGGTCCTGGAGCTTTTCCCAGCTGGATTTTGTTGACTGCCTATTCCACCTCGTCTTCCCTAATCGCATCGTCCATATCTTCAGGATGAGTGTCATCTACTCTACCTCTTTTTCTGCAGTCCCTGTAGTTATGATGAAGACGTTCTTCCATCCTAAATTTCATCTGAAAGAACTGCCTCAGACCTTCAGCACTTCCTTTTCTTCGGTCACCAACTTCCCATGATTGTCTTTAACGCTCCTGACCGGTTTTGACCTCTTACCCTTCAAGGCTTTCGTAATATGCCAGAACTTCCTAATATTCTCTCTATAGTTTTGTTCAAGCTCTTGACCAAACTTCTCTCAAGTCATCGTCTTAGCTAATTTGATTATTCTCTTAGTTTCATTTCGGTTCCTGACATATTCATCCCAGTGAATAGCTAACTTAGTTCTATTATAAGTTTTCCAGGACTCCTTCTTGATCTTGACACTTCTTTTGACATCATCGTTCCACCATTTTGTTTTCTTGGTATAGGGCCTTATTTTTTGTTGTCCACATACTTCACTTGCTGTATTGAATATGTTGTTCTTAATTTCATTCCAGAGGTTATCCATCGTATTCTCCCCGTTTACTTCTTGGAGGCGACTTTCGAGCAGTGACCGATATTCTTCTTTTTTATTTTCTATTTTCAGCTTACTAACATCAATCCGATCATATGATTTGTTGAATCTCTTTCCTGGTTTGATTATTTTTGTATCCGCTATAAGTAGTTTGTGGTCTGTGCTTAGTTCTGTCCCCCTTATGACCTTTATATCAGTGAAGAGCCTTCTTAGGTCCCGGTCGATCACAAAATAATCAGCTAAAGACAAGCTCATATATTCTGCCTCACATATTGATAATGCTATTGTCTTTTGTTTCTTACTACACCAAGAAACAGCAGACCCTTGGATTAAGAAGCAACATCCAGTCACAGAAAATCTTCCATTATTTTCATTACCCCAATCAGCATCACAAAAGCCAATTAGGTCTTGTGAATTTTGTCTACTGAATTCTAATTTGTAATCCAGGGCACCTTTAATGTATCTCAACAATCGTTTCACTGCACGCCAATGAATATCTTTATAGTCATTGTTGAATTTACTTAAAAAGCTTACAGCGAGAAACCTGAGATAAATAAAGCAGACTACCAATGGCCTCTTGATAGGGGATTCTGTTTAATTTTTCTTCATCTTCAACCTTTTGCTTCTCTTGAGTGAAATCCATACCAGGTTCCATAGGTGTAGGAGCAGGTTTAGCCTCGTGCATGTTGAATCTTTTTAGTAATTTCAGAGCATAAGTTTTCTGTGATATCCAAATTTTTCCAGATCGTCCATCTGTAGAAATTTCCATACCTAAACATTGTTTAGCTTCTCCTAAGTCTTTCATTTCAAAATTTCTATAGAGTTCTTTTTTCACTTTAGTTGTGAGTTCCTTATCATTTGAAAATATGAGTAGATCATCAACGTAAAGAGCTATTATTAGGGTTTTAGAGCTCCCTTTTAAATCATATATGCAGGGATCAGCTTCTGGCTGAGTAAGCCCTAGGTCCAGCAGAACCTTTTTTATTCTTTTGTTCCAACATCGTCCACTTTGCTTAAGTCCATAGATTGCTTTCTTCAGTTTCCAAACTTTTGAGCTATCTGTTTCGGTTATGCATTTTGAAGGCGGTGAGACATAGAGTTCTTCTTCCATAGAGATATGCTGTAACAACATCCATATGATCTATGTGAAGATCCTTTTTTGCTGCTAATGAGAGTAGGTATCTTACAGATGAATATTTTACTACAGGAGAAAATGTTTCTTCATGATCTCTCCTATAAATCTGAGAGCATCCTCTTATAACTAGGCGAGCCTTATGTATTTTGTCACCATCAGGTGTTTCTTTTATTTTCAAAACCCATTTATGTTTTAATATTTTCGCATTTGCTGGTGGACCAACAACATCAAAACTATAATTTTTTATTAGGGACTTTATCTCTTTCTCATGGCTTCTTCCCATTTGGTCTTTTCTGGCCCTCTTAAAGCTTCTGTGAGGTCAAGATTATTTTCATTTGATTGAGCCAAGTACAGCTCATGATCTGACCAAGTTTTTGGGATCTTTGTTCGTTGCGATCTTCTGAGTACTGGAGTATCTTCATCACTCTCAGGAGCCTCAAATCCAAAAAACGGTTCATCATCTGATTCATGCACTGATTCCATGTTATTTTGATTTTCAGGTTGTTGTGCTTCAACAACCTCTTCATCATCCTCCTCCAGGATCGAATTTCCAATTATTATTGTAGGCATTTCAGAAGTCTCTTCTTTAGACGAGTCTTCATTTGATAATGTACCAAAGGGTTTATTATTTATACCTCTAATGCTTTCAAGAAATTTGACATCCCTTGAAATGATAATACGTCTTGGGTTCTTCAGGTTGATAAGTCTGTAAGCCTTAGAATGGTCACTGTAACCAACAAAGATGCATTCTTCGCTTTTTGCATTTAGTTTACCCCTATTTGCACTAGTGATTAATCTCATGGCTTTACATCCAAAGACTTTTAAATATCTCAGATTTACCTTTCTACATGTCCAAGCTTCTTCTGGGGTCATTCCTTGAAGAGCTTTTGTAGGGCTTCTATTCTTCAGATGCACAGCAGTATTAACAGTTTCGCCCCAATATTTTCTATCTAAATTGGAATCCTCCAACATTGTTCTTGCTCTCTCAATAATGGACCCGTTGACTTTTTCAGAAGTTCCGTTTTGACTTGGGGTATGTGGTGTTGATCGTTGGTGAATAATTCCATTTTCTTTTAGAAATTTATTGAATCTAAAATTTATATATTCCCCTCCATTGTCACTTCTAAATATCTTAATTTGTTCACTTACTTGATTTTCAACTAATTGCTTGAACTCTTTGAATTTATCAAAGGCTTCATATTTGTTTTTCATTAGATAACAAAATGTTTTTCTCGTAAAATCATCAGTGAACATAATAAGATAGCGATGCCACCCCAACTAGGAACAGATTTGGGTCCAAAAATATCTGAATGAATAAGTTGAAGTTTTCTTGTAGAGCTGATACCCTTAAATTTTTCAAATGGTTCTCTACATTGTTTTCCCTTAATACAAGCGATATAGTCACTACCTTTGCTGTCACTAAAATTTATACCTACTGATAATTTCTTCTGCAAAATTGTCATATATTTTCTTTTAAGGTGGCCTAATCTCCGATGCCATAACTCTCTGGGTAATTTTTCAGTATGTTTAGTTTTATCTGCTAAGTTTACTTTTTCAACATTTTGATCTAGTTTGTAAATACCATCAACATTGCTTCCAGTGACTAAGATGTCACCTTTTACCTCACAATCCTGACAGACTACGCATTTTTCAGCATCAAACAATACTTTGAAGCCCTTTTCAGCAATCTTGCTGACTGACATTAAATTGGCAGATAAATTCGGCACATAAAGAACATTGGAAATGGTCACCTCGCTGCTTAATTCAATATTGCCCACGCCTTTTGATGTTAATTTATCATTATTAGCAACAGAGATTTCTTGACTGCTTTCCTTGATGTCCTTTAGCCATGATTTATTACTGGACATATGGGCTGTAGCTCCAGAATCTATAATCCAGTCTTTAGTGTCACTTGGAGCAGTGGATAAGGCAGCAAACAATGTAGTGTTTCTATTATGCTCGCTTTTATTCCATTTTTTCTTATTTCTACACTCATTACTTTTATGGCCTCTTTTGTTACAATTTCTTCACACTACTTTGTCTCTGCATTCATTTGCCTTTTGTCCTTTTTTATTGCAATTGAAACAGGTAATAGTACTTACATTATTCTTGTTGTTTGATGTTAGTGCTGATTCTTCACCAGAGGTATTTTTCGATACTTTCTGTATTAACATTGATCTAATACGGTCAGATGTTGTTTTGGCACCTGTACTTTCTAAACCCATGATCATAGGTTCATAATCCTCTGCGAGACCGTTAAGCATCAGTACTCCTATAAATTCATCATCTAAACCAGCATCTATTGCAGATAGTTTTGGGGATATCAAGAGAATTTCATTTATATACTCCTCCATACTACTGAAATTCACCAATTGGATCTTGAATAATTGTCTGAGCAAAGATAATCTCCTAGTGAGCCCTTTATCTTCATAGGTTCCTTTTAGTTTATCCCATACTTCCTTGGCTGATTTGCATGGTTGTACCATGGGGAACAATGACTCATCTATCAAGAGACAAATTTTTGATTTTGCCTTGGAGTCCTTTTTTCTGTCCCCTTCTATTCCCATAAATCTTCGGCCGTTAAAAGCATTTCGATACTAAATTTCCAATTATTGTAATTTTCTCGTCCGGTTAACCTGGCCAATTCATGGACTTTTCTGTATTCTTAATGAACAACTCGCAATTCACTAAACTCAAAACAAACTGTTTTTAGAAAAAACACTAACTTTGCCATTCAAACTGACTATGATTTTCATTAACTGGGCCCATAACCATTGTTGGAGTTATAAATATAATGAAATATCAAAGCCAAGTTTGGCATAAACAAGTTTATTCATTTACAAAGACAAGCAGTACATCTAAGCATCATACAGGCGGCCATTCCTACAAGTGAGGGACAAAGAACAGAGTACAAGTAACAGAGGGGGATACAATGCCATCTCGATCTTATGATCTTTATAAACAAGTTTATATACAAAGCATATAAATTTGATTTATTTCCAACATAGCTATCATAGCCCAATCTCATTGTCACTTCTTTATCTTGGATAAACAACCAAGGCTAATTTCTAGGTTTATAACATTCCTTTAGTCTCATAGCTTAATACTTAAGCTAAACCTTTTTAGAATCTTCATAATATCTTACTCTAAGAAAATAGTTATTGTTATTTGCTTGTTAGTACATATATGTTATCAATATGTTTGGCACCTAAGTCTATAACTACAAAAAGATTTAAGGTAAGGTAACCAATCATCCTCTTTTAGGGAGGACAGTCCTTCTTTTGTAAGTTCTGTCCTTCCTTATAAAGTGCCATCCTGCATGTCCTTTTTGATATTTTAAGACTAATCAGTAAATCTCCATATTCAATCGATTGAAATGCTTTATTCAAACTTTATAGATGGAGGTATTAGTATTATTTGTATTTGACATGACAATTTGATAGGCATGTAAGCACTATTACGATATAAAACAATAGCTTTCTAGGACATGGAAAAAATATTACAAAACTTTTTGTCATGCATTTATCATATTATAGTACAATAGTATTAATATATAATATATCTTTGCAATGAATAAAATGTTACCTCTATTTACGATATTTTTTTCCTTAACTCATTTGTCCTTTTCATTGTAAGAAGGCTGGTCACCTGATTTAAGGACTACTTGGTGCTACCTTCATCATCTTAATATCATATCTTGAATGTTGAAATCCAAGTCACATCTAAGAATATTGCAGTCATCTACTTTAAAATACTTAGCGGAGTGAAATTAATTGAAGTAAAAGTATGCATTATCAGCTGCATCTAGATATAATAAAAATTTCGACAATTTATTGCTATCAGTAACACAGGAACATACATTATCATATAAAGTACATAAATAATCTATACCAGCTAAAATAAAATAATGTAACACAATAAATAAATATGAAAATTATGATATTCATAGAAAAGACTTTTCCAAGATGTAAACATCATCAAAGTTTTATAGGACTTTGTAACACCTTATTAAAGGGGCAGATTTTCTCTTTCATTTAAAAAATTGTAGTATTAACAACACCCTTATGAACATTTATCCAAGACTTGATAAGTTATTATATATATAGATATATTTTTTTTTAGGCCAAGAGCTAGAGAAATTGATTGATCGTGACTACTTAAATGGTAAGTATACTTGTGCTT
Source organism: Rhaphigaster nebulosa (assembly GCA_948150685.1). Lineage (NCBI taxonomy): Eukaryota > Metazoa > Arthropoda > Insecta > Hemiptera > Pentatomidae > Rhaphigaster > Rhaphigaster nebulosa. The sequence continues at coordinate 132,694,059 of OX411307.1, forward strand.
TTATTAATACTTTTTTCTAAAAAACTAGGTAATATCAAATAATGTAGGTCAAGGCCAAAATCTTCTGTACCCTTTCTTGTACTTTTTATAATGAGACCATTGGCAGAAATGATTATTGGAGTCATTATTATTGCATCAAGGTGAAGTAATTTTTAGCTCCAAGGCAAGTTCTTGGTACTCTTATATTTTTATCCTACTACATCTATGATTCTGGCCATTATATTTATTTTGTATATAAGAAAATATCCGAATGGATTTGCAATACCATGTGGTTTGTAACTGTTTGTGTATTCTATTAACTTTTGATATCACCATATTCTATATTTTTTTTCTGGGGTGAAACAATAATAGAGGACCTCACCATTGTTCAGTAATCGTATTGTCTTACAAATATTTTGGCTACATTATTATGCCTCTTTAAGAAGTCTATTCCAACAAAAGGTTTGCACTCATTTACCACATGCTGAATAAATTCATGTATCTTAATGCAAAGGAGATATTTATCTCCTTTATTATTATTATTATTATTTATTTATTATAGATATTTTTTTCGTTCTAAGCTGATAATGTAACATTGTGTTGTTTTTTCAAGCATATAGTGTATCCAGTGTTAGTATGTTTCCATTATTTTGTTTTGCTATCTAAACCCGAGAAAAATATTCATTCCTTACTTTGTTTTTCTAGTTGTACCTTTGTAAAATTATATGATTAAATCATTATTTTTATAAAATATTTGAATACAATGAAAATTCCAAAAATAAAAAATAAAAAATGGGGTTGCCCTCCCCCTTCTCCCTCCCTCGGCATCTGCCAGGTCCTCCCTCCCTGAAAAATGTTTATAAAGAAATACTAGGAATAAAAGAGAGAAAAAAAAAGCTTTTGCTTTGCTATAACTATGGTGTCAGCCTGCAAGCACATTAGCGTTGAGAGGTAGGTGTCTCCGGGAGAGAGGAGGGGTATTCACTCCACAAAAAAAAAAAAAAAAAAATGATTAGGTACGCTAATGGTTATAGTATAGTGAGTACTGCCACCATTTCTTTATTAATTATATTGATATATGAAATATATTATATACTTAAGGATATTACCCATTTATTAATTGTTATTTGGTTATGGCCTTGATTTGTTGATACTAAATAGAGGAATACTCAGATACATTCATTTGAAATTTTAATCTTCTTTACTAACAAATTTTAATAATAGACCTAATATCTTTTTCAGTAGAAAATTTGCCGAATCTAGTAGACTGTAGTAACCACATTCATTGTAAGTAGACTTATTAATGTATTTTTTAAAACTTTTTTTGTTATTTTGATCATTTTTAGCTAATGGGTCAATCTGAATATGAAAATACTGATTTCAGTCCCATTTATTGTTTTTTACATATATCACTATGAAAATATTATTATTTCATAAATATTATTATTAACCCATTAGATGAACCTATTAACATTCTGGTTGGAAACGGATCAGTTTTACCTGCGATTGGGAAGTGTGATATTTGTGCTAATGCATTTAAAGGAACAGAATAGATTGATATTGATCTTAAAGACGTTTTATATGTTCGATAGAGAGAGATTATAGATAGAGAGAAATGCTTTATTTACAGCAATCCTGCCCAAATATCTTGGGTTGCTACACACAGAGCGTACTCATCAATCTAATGCTAGACATATATATATATATATATATATATATATATATATATATATATATATATAACTTTTTTTTTCTTTCATTTTAACTCTAAATACATTATTCTCATCGCTACATTACCACATTATTATTAAAAAAAGTTATATATATATATATATATATATATATATAACTTTTTTTTTCTTTCATTTTAACTCTAAATACATTATTCTCATCGCTACATTACCACATTATATCTTTTTTTTTTTTTTTTTTTTGCTTGTTCTGTGGAGGGTAAAAGTTTTTCTTTTGTTTTATTCTCATGCAATATTATTATTAATAATAAAAATGTAATTGTTGGTGACAGAGAAAAGGATCTTTATGAATTAAAATTAACTGTCAATCCAAGCAAATTGACAGCATTTTCAATGACCTACAAAGACAGTTTTCAGAATAGGGAAGGATCTGGCATGAGAGATTAGTTGACCAGAATATTGGATAAATGAGGTGTTTCTTAAGTAATTATAACATGAAATTTAAGGATTGTGATAAGCTTTTCTGTGAAGGATGCATGCACGAAAAGCAACATGCTCTCCCCTTCCAGAGGAGTAAGAGTTTGGCATCGGCACCAGCAGAAATCATTCATGATGATATTTGTGGTCCTATGGAAGTAACTTAAATTGGTGGATATAAATATTTCATGTTACTTAAAATTGCAAGCGAATTGTCTGAAAATAAAATAAAAAAATTTCTAACAGATAATGGCCTTGAGGAGGTAAATAAAAAAATGAAACAATTTTTGGAAAGTAAAGGCATTATTCATCAAAAGTCTTATGAATGTACCTAAACAACGTAGAGAGAAATAGAATTCAAAAGCAAGAAAGGAACATTTGTTGGTTATGGGGAAAATATAAAAGGGTAGTCTATTTTGGAAGTGAAGGAAAAGTTCACATTATTATTGAACTTCATTCCAGGAAATAACCAAGTCCCTGATGCATTGATAAAAGCATTTAGAGGAGTAAAATTATGCACATTCAATAAAAGTGTTTTACTTTATTAATGAACAGTTAAATGAAATGAATTAGCATATTTTTTGGTTGTGTTTAGTTGAATTTTATTTTTGTTGTGGATTTGTAAATATTTTGAATTAATTTAATTGAGGGTGGTATGAAAATATTATTTTATTTAAGCAATTCAATTATTATTATTGGGATGATAGTGAACTGAAACTGTTATTAAATAATTTATAGCATTAATAATTATTGTTCTCATATGGATCGTACTTTTGTTTTTGTATTGCATTGCTCCATTAATAAAAAATCTTAGTTGCGTGCAGTTTATCATTCGCTAAACACATATGCACCTTTAATTTATGATAGTCCCAACTACAAATTCCCATATATGTGTGTCTGTATATGTATACATATAAAATCTGTACCACTGCGACCACAAATGGTCTTAGATTCAGTACTTGGTAAGGAAGTATTATTTCTTGACCAATGGTTGAATAAGGAGGTAATATGGTCACCATTCAGGCTCAACTACCAAAGTCATTCCCCATACAAATTAAGTTGTAGCCACTTTAGGCAGGATAAGCCCCAAGAGGGTCTTCCAACCCCAGTATGGATCCACGGCTGGTATAAATTCCAATGGCATTATAGACCTTGAAAATTTTAGGCCTCATGATGTGGTATTTTTACAGACTTTTATGGCATATGAGAGCAATTTGTTTGCGTACAGAGCAAGCAGCAATGCTCTATATGTAACAGTGCACTTTTGAATATTAATAAATGTGTTTATTAACTTCCGGTTGTTATTATCTTTTATACAGTTTCATTAAATACCTCATTTTTTCTTCTCCATATTTTTAAGCTGTATTATTAAGTTAATATACCAGATTGTTTCAGTTTTCAAATAGACATGTCAATCATCATGTATTTAATCTTACTAAAGAGCTACAAATAAAAGAATTTCTCTCTTTTAGTGTCCATTCATACCACATTAACTTAAAAAAAGAAAAGTGAATAGATGAAATAAAAAAGTAACTAAAATTAAGGTTAAAATAAAACATCAAATTAGAGCTATTATTATGTACAATAATTATACTCAGCCTGGCGAACTCCAAACCAAGATTGTTACTCCCACTTACAGAGAAAATAGCTCAACTCTAGGACATTATAACAATTCTCTCACAACCATCAAGAAATCATTCATTTTAAATGTTTACAATGAAAATAAATAAATCAATTATCTTAATAACTACAATTGTTTTGTTTTTCTTTAGGTGGTGATTTGACTGTGCCAGAACTTGCACACCTTACTGGTAAATAAACTTTTTATTAATTATAATTATAGATTATTTCCATGAATGTTTTTATTTTAATTTGTATAAATAAATAACTATTAATTTTAAATGCTCATAATTCTTACAAATAAATTAATCATGTTAATAACTACAATTGTTTTCTTTTTTTCTTTAGGAGCAGACTTAACAACGCCTGAATACGCACACCTTAATGGTATATAGTCTTATAACTAATCATAATTATATACTATTTTTTATTTTTATTATAAACTTATATTTATGGATCACATTGAATATTAACAAAATATTGAGATTTAGTCTGTTAAGCTATGTTAATATTGATTTTTTTATTTTTTATGTTAAGCTATTTTTATTGTAAAATGTTAAAATATACCATATTTAAGGAGGATTCGTAGCAAGTATACTGACTGAAAGTAAAAAAATTAATAAAGAGACAAAATAAACACTTAAAATAAAACATCAAATTAGAGCTATTATTATGTACAATAATTATACTCAGCCTGGCGAACTCCGAACCATGATTGTTACTCCCACTTACAGAGAAAATAGCTCAACTCTAGGACATTATAACAATTCTCTCACAACCATCAAGAAATCATTCATTTTAAATGTTTACAATGAAAATAAATAAATCAATTATCTTAATAACTACAATTGTTTTGTTTTTCTTTAGGTGGTGATTTGACTGTGCCAGAACTTGCACACCTTACTGGTAAATAAACTTTTTATTAATTATAATTATAGATTATTTCCATGAATGTTTTTATTTTAATTTGTATAAATAAATAACTATTAATTTTAAATGCTCATAATTCTTACAAATAAATTAATCATGTTAATAACTACAATTGTTTTCTTTTTTTCTTTAGGAGCAGACTTAACAACGCCTGAATACGCACACCTTAATGGTATATAGTCTTATAACTAATCATAATTATATACTATTTTTTATTTTTATTATAAACTTATATTTATGGATCACATTGAATATTAACAAAATATTGAGATTTAGTCTGTTAAGCTATGTTAATATTGATTTTTTTATTTTTTATGTTAAGCTATTTTTATTGTAAAATGTTAAAATATACCATATTTAAGGAGGATTCGTAGCAAGTATACTGACTGAAAGTAAAAAAATTAATAAAGAGACAAAATAAACACTTAAAATAAAACATCAAATTAGAGCTATTATTATGTACAATAATTATACTCAGCCTGGCGAACTCCGAACCATGATTGTTACTCCCACTTACAGAGAAAATAGCTCAACTCTAGGACATTATAACAATTCCCTCACAACCATCAAGAAATCATTCATTTTAAATGTTTACAATGAAAATAAATAAATCAATTATCTTAATAACTACAATTGTTTTGTTTTTCTTTAGGTGGTGATTTGACTGTGCCAGAACTTGCACACCTTACTGGTAAATAAACTTTTTATTAATTATAATTATAGATTTTTATATATTTTATATTTTTAGCTCATGTTATAAAATTATATTGCTGAGTCTCTTGGGGTATTACCAGTAATAGTAAGGTATTATATCTTTGGATACACATTAAATGTTTTTTATTTATCATTTTAAAATGTTTCTTATTGTCAAATATTAAAATATACCATAATTTCAGATAGCAAGTAGTAGAGATAAATGTATACTCACACATTTACATACAAAAACGAAGCAAATAAAAATAGTTGCAAAATGAACAAATAAAAAAAAAACTAAAATAAAGGTTATAATGAAACATCAAAGTGCAACAATTATTTTGCACAATATTTATACTTACAAGGGGATGCTAGGACAAGGCATCAACGATTTGAATGAAACTTTTTTTGGTGATACTAGGCTGAAAAATATTAGACATATGTCCGACTGTTCTTGCCAATGCCTAGGAGCCGAGAAAAAAATTATTTTATTTTATTTCAACAATTTTATATGTTATTGTTTTCTGCCTTTGTTCTGCATAAATTTGAAAGCTACCATCTACCAATCGATTTTTTTTTTTTTTGTGTAAAATAAGAAAAATATATTTCCAATTGTATTGAATGAGTTTAAATGCACAAAAAAACCAAAAGACGCTTTTAGGAAAGTAAGCCAAATAAAAATATTTTAGGAAAAAGCAAATCAGATTCGTTTTTGGCGTCCATCAAAACCCTTAAACAAGAAATTCCATGGAAATCAAAAAATAGAAATTTTTGGGCTTAATTTTGTTGGAGAATTTTTTTTCCTGCCGTTATTTCTTGTTCCTGGTTTACTTTTTCTTTGTGGTTTAAGTCCTTTATCTTGCTGACTTCTACTTCACGGTTTACTTTTTCTTTCTGGTTTATTTCATCTATCTTGTTTACTAGTTGTTGCTTTTTTATTTCTTCTTCCTCGCTTATTTCGATTATCTTGTTTAATTCTATTTCAAGGTTTATTTCATCTATCTTGTTTACTACTTGTTGCTGCTTTATTTCTTCTTTCTAGCATATTTCGTTTATCTGGTTAATTTCTACTTCAAGGTTTATTTCTTGTTGCTGATTTATTTCTTCTTCCTGGATTATTTCATACATCTTCTTTACTACTTCTTTCTGTTTAATTTCTGCTATCTTGCTCACTACATCCAATTGGTTTACTTATTCTTTTTGATTTGGTTCTTCTTCCTGGTTTATTTTATTTACTTCTACTTCAAGGTTTATTTCTTTTTGCTGATTTATTTCATCTTCCTGGTTTACTTCATCCATCTTCTTTACTACTTCTTTCTGGTTAATTTCTACTAGCTTGCTCACTACATCCAAATGATTTACTGCTTCTTTTTAATTTGGTTCTTCTTCCTGGTTTATTTTGTTTACTTCTACTTCAAGGTTTATTTCTTTTTGCTGATTTATTTCTTCTTCCTGGTTTACTTCATCCATCTTCTTTACAACTTCTTTCTGGTTAATTTCTGCTATCTTGCTCACTACATCCAAATGGTTTACTTCTTTTTGATTTGGTTCTTCTTCCTGTTTTATTTCGTTTGCTTCTTGTTGCTGCTTCATTTCTTCTTCCTGACGTATGTCGTTTATCTGGTTTACTTCTACTTCAAGGTTTATTTCTTCTATCTTGTTTACTACTTGTTACTGCTTTATTTCTTCTTCCTCGCTTATTTTGTTTATCTTGTTTACTTCTATTTCAAGGTTTATTTTTTCTTTCTGGTTTATTTCATTTGTCTTGTTTATTACATCTTTCTGATTTACTTCTTCTTTCTGGTTCATTTCTTCTACCTTGTTTATTATATATTTCTGGTTAACTTTTATATTGTTTACTATCTATTGCTGCTTTATTTCTTCTTCTTGGCGTATTTCGTTTATCTGGTTTTTTTTTTGGTTTTTTTAATCCCAGCATGTTTGCACCGTGGCCTATTAAGGCGTATTGTGCGCTGGCCTAAACCATTTAAAACAGGCCAATAGCCTTTGCAAATCTGAGTAGACTCATCGGGTCCATCATCTCACAGGGCTTAGGGTCAGTGATCCGGTCACAACCAAAGTGGAGGTACCACACCCTTGTCAAAGCATCGCATCCACAGATTATGTGGAAAGCCGTTTCGTCCTCCATCCCACATAGTCTACATGTCAGTGAGTCCCGTCACTCTCCTAATGTTACCCCTATCCATAAACAGAAGAGTCTCACTCCTTTTTGGGCAGGGTCCATCTAAAAACAGTTTGGAGTGTACCTGTTTCCTAGTATTTTCCCAGTAGTTCTTAACTTTTTTGCCTACAGCCACTCTGATGTGCCTTTTGGCATAGCTAAGGCTTATGCCACATGTGGGCTCTGGTGTGCAAGGTTTCATCTCAGAGCCTCTCCTTGCAAGGTGATCAGCCTTTTCATTCCCCAGAATTCCCGAGTGTCCAGGGACCCATTCAACCCTAACCCTGTTGGTTTCAGACAGTTTGTTAAGATTAACTTTGCATTCTTCCACCAACTTTGACCGGGTCGCATGAATATCTGGTTTACTTCTACTTCAAGGTTTATTTCTTGTTGCTGATTTATTTCTTCTTCTGCAAACATTTTTATCTTGTTTTCTTCTACTTCTTGGTTTACTTTATCTTTTCTCTTCATTTCATCTATCCTGTTTACTTCTACTTCAAAGTGTATTTCTTGTTGCTGAGTTATTTCTTCTACCTTTATCTTGTTTACTTCTACTTCAGCTCCTTCCTGGGAAAGTACATCTTCCTGTTTCACAGCTGTTTCTACTACTGATGGATCTTTTATTTTGTCGACTCCTTCCTCAATCAAAGACAGGTTAATTACCTTCTCCTCAGAGACACCTTCAAATTTATCCTTTAATTTTTCCCACACTATTTTTGCACTTCTTTCCCCTTTAATTAAAAAAAACACATTATTACTCACTGTTTTAAGTATGGCTAATAAAGCCTCCTAATTTTTTCTCTGCCAGATTGTTAACTCTGTTACTTCCTCCGGCGGCATTCCTTTTTCTATTGCATCTTCAAAGATCCCACTGAGTACCATATATGCTTCAATCTGCATTGCTCATATTCCATAATTTTCTGGTGTAAGCTTCCGAATTCCCAACTTTATTACGTCCATTGCGTTTTATAAGTTTTAGGGCGATTAGTCCGTAAAACAAAGACCTATATATTTCTTCATGGCGGTTAGTCCGAAAAAAAACTATACAGCACACGATCTGTTAAAATACGTGTTTATTACACTTAACTTGGTGCTTTTATGAACTTTAAACCAGGCTCTGCTACCAAATTGTTGGGGATCAGAGGTATTATCAACAAAAACACAAACAAGTAAGATTAGATACTTCCACAATGGGGCACACACAGCAACAGACTAGGACCCACGCTATCCTCTCAAGCCAGGTACTTCTGTGCCAGTGTTGCCACCAACAGTGTTGTTTCGTTTATTATTATTATATTTACAATGTTACAAACAATGAGAAATAATAAATCAATTTCACCTAACATTTATACAGAGTGATTTTTGTATTTCTCGACAGCAAATGCATTTTTAGTGTTTTTGCTAAGCCAAAATAACATCTTTTTGTTGCGGTGATTCCCCTCTGTACCTCTGGGCTGGGCAGATTGTTTGCACATACTAGCAACCCTAAATATATAAAATTTCTTACACCTTCAAATGTGTAATCTCTAAACATTACAGTGGATAGTGGTGGCCATGGGGGATTGGTAAGTATGTATTTGGTCTTTGCCTAGTTAATTTGTTGACCCATTTTCTGTCCCGCTGCCTCTATTGTTAGGAAGGCCCGTTCTAATTCTCTCTGTGATCTGGCTATAATATCTATATCGTCTGTGTAGACCAGAATTTTGACTGTCTTAGTGAGAATCGTACCTTTTTTTTTTTTTTTATTCCCCCTTCCTAGCCATTTCTGGCATACGGGGTTCAGGAGCAGTGGGGTAGTGCGCTGGGATAGCGCATGCCACTCCTCCCATAAATCAACACTTTATTTTAAAAGTTCCTGCTACTGTGATGCAGTCCGGTGCGTGCTTGCGCACCTTAGGGCTGCACCTTATCCTCTGCCGTGCGGCGTGGCCCCTTCCGGCGCTCTGCATCCGTCCGGATCCGCCCGGTGCCGTCCAGCCCTCCTGGTCAGCCGCATCCGTCCGGATACTGGTCCAGCCCTCCTGGTCCACTGCATCCGTCCGGATCCCATCTCCTCCAGTCTGCATCCGTTCGGTATCATACCTCTTGAGGCTCACCGCCGTCGGGTGGTCTGACCCTTCCCAGGGTGAAGTGCTCAGGGCCGACCACCTCCTTCCACCCGTATATGAAGTCCTTGAAGAAGGGGTATGCCTCCTCCTCCATCAGACGGGGGGAAGTCCGACTCGGCGAGGGCGAAGATCCAGGTACTTCTCGACAACCTGGCTCGGTGTCCTTCTACTGCGGTGCAGTACACGATCACGTGCTCTGCAGTTTCAGGGACTCCACAGGTGGGGCACCGAGGGTCTATGTCCTTTCCGTGTTCCTGTAGTTTCCCTCGGAAACCTCCATGCCCTGTCAGCATCTGCGAGACCCAGTAATCAGGGAGGACCCATCTCGCCTTCAGCCTTTCTTGGACGGTGGGGAAGAACTTCCTTAGGGTAGCTCCCTTCTGACTCCCTATCCACCGTCCATTCCACTCTTCGATAATGTCCTCCCTCAATATCCTCTTCCATTCATTAGGGGTCTCGCGAACTCTGTCCCGGAGTCCCCCCGGTAGCGCGTCAAGCCCCTGCCTCAGTGAGAATCGTACCATTTCTTTGTACATCAGAGTCCTTATCACCTTTTCCAGTGCTAGGTTGAATAGCTGGTATGACAGAGAAATATTAAATATAGGAACCATAATTATGGACAACAAGTATAAATGAATCTATTCATACCACATTTACTGACTGAAAATAAACAAATTAATAAATAGACAATATAAAAACTTAAAGTTTAGCATAAAAAAACAAAACAACAAAGTACATAAACTATTATGCACAGTATTAATACTCAGTAATTACACTCGAGGATATTCTAACGCTTTTCTTTTAACCATTAAATAATCATTCATTCCAGATGTTCATACTGAAAACAAATAAGTTCATTATTTTAATAACTGAAGTTTTTTTTTTTTTATTCCGATATGACTTTGCTGGAATTGCAACCCATTAATGGTATGCAGACTGAACACTAATCATAATTAAATAATATATTTTATTCATGTTATAAATTTATATTTCTGGGTCCCATTGAAAGAAACAGAAATAGAGAGATATTACATCTTTTGATATAGATTAAATGTTTTATATTTTAATATATTTCTTCTTGTGAAATTTTAAAATATACTATAATTAGGGGGAACAAGTATTAAACATAAATGTATCTATTCATACTACATTTACTGACTGAAAGTAAACAAAGTAATAAATACTAAAAATAAAAACTTAAAATTAAGCATAAAAAATTTTTGTTTGTTTATTTTTAAATATTTATATTTTTTTATTTGTTTAATGAGGGGAGGGGTGGATGTCACTTTTCCGTTTCCGTTGAATTTTTCTATGATACAGGGATCGTTTATTAGGTTTTTGAAGGTTCTGATTCCATTTTTCGAATTGAAATTTTTATCGAGCATGCGCCTTTCGGATTACTATGAAAGTTGACATTTCTTGGGTACTCGTATCGTTTATCAAATTTTCAATCACTATATTTTCGAATATTATAAATTACCCAACCAGTTACAATTGAAATGGAAAAGGTTACAATTGAATTGGAAAAGGTGACAATTGATTTGGAAAAGGTGACAATTGATTTGGAAATGCTATATATTTAATTTTTGATTATTTGATTTTATGGTTATAAATATTTTATAGTTGATGGGCAATATTTTTGAAGATCACTTGAAAATGGACAAGGAAAGCTCAAAATGTGATAAATTGTGGATAAAGTGAGGAAGTAGATAAGGGAAATTTTCCTGAAATTTAATAACTTTAAAAGTCGTATATACTGTATGAAAACTTGACAGTGAGGTTTTGAACTGTTTTGGAAAAATAATGAATAATATGGAAAGGAAGAAGTACCTTATGATTGAATATAGTGAAATAGTGAGAAAATTGTCAACAATTCTATATAGGTTGGAGGATTTGAGGTATGTGAGAGAATTGACCAAATTGATCCTAAAAGAGGGTAGGATAGATACACAGTTGAATTATCTAGCAGTTAATAAAATGATGAATCAATGTCCTGTGCATATTTATAATATAATTAAATATGTTGAATCATTTTTTATAAATGAATTTTTCATTAAAAATTATAAAGTTGATTTTTGTGGTATAGTGCTCAAAAATATATTAAATTTGGAAATAAAACCAATTTTTTGGAATAAAAATCTTATTAATAAAGAAGTTATGGAAATATTTTAAATTCTTAAAAATAAATATAATGATAGAGACGATATCAGTATAGATATGGTATGTGAAATTGAGATCAATAAAATAATACAGAATAATTTTGCTTGCTTGGCAAATAATATAATGCATAAAATAAACAGGAACATAATACTGACAGTAAACAACCCAACTTGTAATAAAAGGGTTAAAAAAATCAATGATAGATATGATCAATTAGTTGTAATAATATAGTAAGAAAGATAAAATAAACAACATTAAAACAGAAAATAATAATGTCATTATTATTTTGGAGAAATATAATAATTTGTACAAGATAACAGATAGAATAGCCAACTTAATTGAGATTACTATTTCTAATAATATCGAAAATTTGCTCTCACTAGGTGAGAATTTCAGTTTTGAAGGAATTGACATTGATAAAGATATTATTTACTTAATAGCGGATTTGGAAAAGTTTATGATATTATAGACTTTCTGAATGTCATATCAATGGAACAAGAAACTATATTGGTAATGCTATAAATAACTGGAAAACAGATTTTAAGAAAAATCCTAAAATATCTTTTCTAAACACTCAAATCAATAATAATCTAAAACAATTAAAAAAGTATACGAATAGTAATAAAGCTATAATTGTAATTAGATCAGATAAAAAAAAAAGCTCACCATTATATATAGAAGGTATTACTTACTCAAAATGCAAGCAGTTTTGGACAATAAGGATATTTACAGAAAAGTGAGAGTGAATTAGGAGTTAGTTGAAAAAATAAACTTAGATGTCGAAAAGTCGCAAAAATATGGATATACAGACAAACATATTAAGATAAAATTGGATGCTACAAAATATAGTGACCCTAGAATTCACGGATTGATAAAATTGCATAAGCCTGAGAAGGATTAAGACCAATCCTCAATAATATAGATGGACCGACACTGTCTCTCTAAGTTTTTCAAGCCAACTATGAATTGTTTGAATGAAATGCATAGTTATGATGTGATCAATTCAAGTGAAGTTAAGGAAAAAACTCATGAAATTAAAATTAGATCATAAAGTTGAAAATAAAAATCTGTTGTTTTGATGTAAAAACCTGTTTACAAATGTACCCATTGAGGAAGAAATTAAAATCATTGATGAAAAATGGAGTCTAATAAAGGAACACACAAATATCAAAAATAAAATGATTTATTTGGAAGGAATATAATTGTGCATTCTGAATGGTTATTTTAAATAAAACGAGGGTTACTATAAGCAGTTGAATGGGTTGGCAATGGGAGAAAGACTATCAGTGCTACTAAGTGGTTGTTACCTGAATGAAATGATTAATGAACAGATAAATAATATTGAAGAAAACCCAGTCCTAATAACCAAATATATTGATGACTTGTTAGTCATAACAAGAAATAATCAAGAGTTGGAACAGTTAAATACATTATTATGGGTTCCATTGATAGAAACAGAAAAAGAGATATATTATGTCTTTTAATATAGATTAAATGTTTTTTATTTCAATTTATTGCTTATTATCAAATTTTAAAATATACCATTATTAAGGGCAACAAGTATTAAAGATAAATCTATCTATTCATTCCATGTTTACTGACTGAAAGTAAACAAATTAATTAATTTACAAAATAAAAACTTAAAGTTAAGCATAAAAAAAGCAACAAGTCCAGAAATTATTATGTACACCACAGTATTAATACTCGACCTGATTAACTCCAACCATGCTTGACCCCCTTACTTGTGGATGAAATAACTGAACTTGAGGACAATCTAAAATTTCTCTTGTCATTTCAGATGTTTATAATGAAAACAAATAAATTAATTATCTTATTTATTGCAATTTTTTTTTAGATACCGATATGCCTTTGCTAGAATTGCAACCGTTTAATGGTAAGCAGACTTATTACTAATCATAATTAAGTTCTATATTTTATTCATGTTATAAATTTACATTTATGGTTCCCATTGATAGAAACAGAAATAAAGAGATATTATATATTTTGATATAGATTAACTGTTTTTTTATTTTAATATATTTCTTATTGTCAAATATTAAATATAGGTACCATAATTAAGGGCAACAAGTATTAAAGATAAATGTATCTATTCATACCACGTTTACTTACTGAAAGTAAACAAATTAATTAATAGACAAAATAAAAACTTAAAGTTAAGCATAAAAAAAAACAACCAGGTACAGAAATTATTATGTATTAATACTCAGCCGGATTAACTCCGATCCATGCTTGACCCTCTTACTTATGGAGGATATTACTGAACTCGAGGATAGTCTAGCATTTCTTTTTTCATTCCAGATGTCTATAATGAAAACAAATAAATTCATTATCTTATCAACTGCAATTTTTTACTTCTTTAGATTCCGATATGACTTTGCTCGAATTGCACCCTATTAATGGCAAGCAGACTTATCTCTATTCATAATTAAATAATATATTTTATAAATTTATATTTCTGAGTTCTAATGTTAGAAACAGAATCAGTGAGATATTACGTCTTTGGATATACATATATTTAATGTTTTTTATTTATTATTTTAAAATGTTTCTTATTGTCAAATATTAAAATATACTATTATTAGGGGCAGCAAGCAGTAGAGATAAACGTATCTATTTATCCCACATTTACTAACTGAAAGTAAAGAAATTAATTAATAGATGAATTAAAAACTTAAAATTAAGCTTTAAATATTTATTAAAACAACAAAATACAGACATTATTGAGTACAATATTTATACTCAGCCTGGCAAACTTGGAACCATGCTTGCCCATCCCACTTATGGAGGAAGCATCCAGATTAGGAGTTTCTGCATGAAGAAAATGACCTTTACTGTATACTTATAACTAATCATATTATATAAAATATTTTGTTTATGTTATTAATTTATATTGCAGTGTTGCTATATATATATATATATATATATATATATATATATATATATATATATATATATATATATATCAATGAGCGAGATGATATTTCTTTTTTTCTATTATAAGTGGTTTATATCATCAAATACTAAAATATGCAATAATTAAGACCAACAAGAAGTAGATATAAATATATCTCATTCATACATCTTTACAAACCAAAAGATAAAAAAAAAATTAATGAATAGAGAAAATGAAAATCTAAACTTAAAATTAAAATACAGCTATTATTATGTACAGTGTTAATACTCAGCCTGATGCTGAAACTCCTACCCATGCTTGACCCCTTACTTATGGATGAAATGTCTGAACTTGAGGACATTCTAACACTTCTCTCTTCATTCTAGATGTTTATAATGAAAACAAATAAATTGTTGTTTTTGTTTTTTTTAGATACTAATTTGACTGAGACCGGAGTCCAATTCCTTACTGGTAATTATATTACCATTATATTACCAAATATATTACCATTATTATAATTACTTATCATTATTAATAAATACTGTATTTTATTCATGTTATAAATTTATATTGTTGGATCACTTTAAATATAAACAGGAATAGTCAGAGGTTATGGATTTTTCTGTTTTAAGTTGTTTTTCTAGTAAAAGATTAAATATTATAATATGATACAATTATGGGTTTTATAATTTAATGCAATATATATATTTTCTATTATTTGTTGTGGAAAAATTATATTAATTTTATTTTCGAAAATTTGTTGTGAAGTGCACTGTAACAATGAAATATTTCAAGAATGTTGGATTTTTTTTATATGTTTTGATAAAAAAAATAAAAGTGAATATGTATATGAATGAAGATGAAATAATAGTAGATTTTGGATACAATCATGACAAAATGAGTGCCGAAGGATAGTTGTAATTAGTGCTAGAAGATATGAGATATATAAGAGATATATCCTGATGATGAGGTAATCCCCCGAAATGTTGAAGAGAATTATATAAAAAACCTTATAATAAAACAAAAGATTCAGGAAGAAATTTTGCTTCACAACAAATTATCAATATATATATATAGTAAAATATTTAAGGGAAACAATTAATAGAGAAAATGTATCTACTTATACCACATTCATATACTAAAAATAAATAAATAAAAATAACAGCAACATTTATAAATAGACAAAATAATAAAATTAAAATAAAAGTTAAAAACATTAAAACACAATATTATTGTGTACAATGTTTATACTAAGCCTGGCCTACTCCCAACCATGCTTGTCCTCCTCACTACCGAGGATATAGCTGAACTCCAGGACAACCTAGTGCTTTTCTCTTTACTATTAAGGAACCATCATAATGAAAATATTATATCATAATAAAATATTCTTTTTTATTCATAATATAAATTTATATTGCTAAGTCGCTTTGAATATAAACAGAAATTGGTTGGCACATTGAGGTGTATGATGGTTGTTATCTCCGTCATACTTTTTTTTTTTTTTTCATATTTTGGTTTAAATACACCATGATCTTTTTAGGCCTATTGTGTGCCATGTAATATTAACTGTCCTTGAACAGTTGCATGGAATTAGTGGATTTCCATGCTTGGTGGCTTGAATAATTGATAAAGCTTAAGAATAGGATTGTGGTCCATACCAAAATGCATGTACCATAAACCTGCAAACATATATTGCTAAAACCTCACCGTTAAAAAGTTATGTTTGCCTAAGGGGGCCGATATACCATCTAGTGTCCCGCATATGCTTGCCCTTGAGCCTTTTGCTGTTAGGGAGCCATCAGTGTAACATTTGAGACCATTGTTCGGTCTGCTTGGTATCGTCAATTGTGGCCATAAAATTCCAGATTTTTAGAGCACAGAAAGCCCCTTGTCTTCTTCAATTCCTTGATATAATTTCTAGTTTCCTTGATCTGTCAGGACTTTTTACTTTATTTCATGTTTCACAAATCTATAAATGGAATTCATTGCTTGTGCTTCGGCCTTCATGTGCAATGGTGTCAAGTTTAACAATATTCATAAAAAAGCTAAACAGTATTTATAGTATCTGTTATCGTGAAACAGACAAATCTTTACAGTTTCCCCAGTGTTATTCATGATCTGCTGGATATTGCTTCTTCTTCTTCGTTCCCTCCATTTAAATGACCATGCCAGGAGATGAGAACAAAAACTCGGCAGTCCTCTCGAGATTCCCCAGACTCCCACAAAGTTTCCTCTCCAGTGACACTGGCACTGGCCAAATCTTTTCTCACAAATTTTTTAGCAGTTTGCAGGATTGGAGTATGTGGTCTGATGTTTGTTCAGCTTCTTCGCAGTTGCATAAAGGGCTAGTTCCTATCTATAGTTTTTTGTATAAGTGGGATTTAGACGGTTGTGCCCGGTCCTTATTCTGAAAATATTGACGTGTTCTTTTCTGCTTAGTTGGAATTAGTCATCCTGAGGGTTGTGTGTTGGATGTGAAGCCAGCCATCTTTGTCTAATGACAGCGTTGTTTATGGTTTTTGCTTCATCTATGGTTAGTAAGGGATCGTATTGTTCCATCGATGAACCTTTTTTTGCCAGAGAGTCAGTCTTTTCATTGTCTGCGAGCCCACAGTGCCCGGGGATCCATTGCTGAACTAATTCTGCGACACCATCAACCACGCTTTTGAAGGCTGCAGTCAAATTTTTCAGGTTTGTTTCGGCTTTGTGTGTCGACTTCTCATTGCCTGTAGGATTGATCGTGCATCGGTGAGAATTACTCTTTTATTATTGGAGGCTGAAGATGACTTGATCATTTTGTAAGCCTCAGTAATGGCTTCCTGTTCAGTACGGTAATTGCTTGACCTGCTGCCGGTAGGCATAGCTTTTTCCAGGGTGAATCCATCTGTAAATTCAATATGGATGCCTGAACCCCCATCTCTGAGAGCTCCAATAGCTGAACCGTCTGTGTATGCCCTTATCCATTTGCCTGGTGGGTATTCTTTATTTATGAGTTTTAGGGTCAGGGCTTTTATCTCCTCTGATGATAGTTCGCCTTTGCAGTTTCCCCTTGGGATGTTTTCGACGATCTTAGGTCTGCTTAGTGATTCCCAGGGTGGGCAGAGGGTCGATGGGTCTAGAGGGCTTAATAGACATCCCCAGCTTCAAGTTCTCTCTGCAATGTTTCAGATATTTTTGGTCTCGTCTGTCAAGCACAGTTGGTAAGTTTGTTAAGGCTTCCATCCTATTTACTGGAGTAGTTTTCATGGATCCAGTGATTATCCTAAGGCCATGGTTCTGTACAACCGAGATTCTATACAGGTTTGAGCTTGTGGCAGACTCATGATACCATATTCAAGAACTGGGCGAACATATCCCACATAGAGGTTTTGGAGAGCTGTATGGTCTGCACCCCAGGTTGAGTCAGTGATCTTCATGATGCTTATTCTCATAAGACCCTTTGCTACACATGCTTCTCATGAGTTCTCCATGTGAGCCACTGGTCAAGCTTTATTCCAAGGTGCATTGGTTTTTCTTCGTGCTCGAGGATTTGCTGTCCCATGTTTAGATCAAGTTTCGGTGGTTATCTTTTGGAAAGGGTAAAGATGGTATATTTGATCTTTGAGGCGTTCATCTTCATATCCCACCTGTTTGCCCAGTTCCCAACATTATCCAGTGCTTGTTGGAGTTTTTATTTGGAAATCCATGCTGATTTTGATTGAGACCATAGTACAAGATCATCTGCATATATTGCTGTTTTTACTCCTCTCGGTTAGTAATTTGCAATATCATTCATGAAGAGTATGAAGTGGGTTGGAGATAGAACGCCTCCCTGGGGAACTCCATTTTTAATTTTTTTCTGTCTACTTTTTTTCCCATTTAGATATACTCTAGCCTTCCTGTTACTGAGATAACTTTTAAGCCATACTAGTGCTCTGCCTTCAATCCCGCTTTTACTGGCTTTAAGGAGATCTATCCAAACAGCGATTGTGCTCTCCTCCTTTTGGAAACTGTCTTCTATGTCTTGTACGATTACTGCTACTTTGTCTTCTGTGGATCTGTTTTTCCTAAAACCCGCTTGCTGGGGAATAATTGCGTTATTTTTTTCCAGTATCTACATAAAGCGATTGTTGACAAGCCTTTCCATAAGTTTTCAACGCAGCTGAGGAGGCTAATAGGCATGTAGCATATTGAAACATATTGAACTATCCGGTTGTTTTTTTGGGCTTCCCTGTTTTTAGTATGGGTATGAGAATAGCTTCTTTCCAATGATTTGGGAAAATTCCGGTCCTCCAGCTGTTATTAAACATGTTTAGGAGTCTCTTCTGGGACAGTGGACCTATATTTATCAGCATCTCGTTTGTGATGTCATCTATACCAGGTGCACTCTTTAATTTCAGGGCAGAGAGAGCTTCTTCAAGTTCAGACATATTGAAGGGACAATCAAGAGGAGAACTTTTCTTTTTTGTGTCAACCAGGCGTTTTGGAGCTTCCTTCTTGATGTTCTTGTTTCTTCCTGGATCTATACTAATATTATTGTGCTCCTTGATATTCTTTAGAAGAAGGTTGGTTGCTTCTTTACCTCCAAAGATCCTTACGTCGTGCTCTAATATTACTGGATCATGCTGGTGTTGATCTTCTGCAAGGGTTTTTGCAAGTCTCCAAAGTTTTTGCCCAATTCTTTTCATATTCATTTCACTGGTTTTCTCCCTCCAGGCTTTCTTCTTAGAGATGTTGATTTCTAGTTTCAGTTTGGCTGCTGTTTTTTCTATGGAGGGGTGTTCTTCAGCTTTATTTCTTGCTTTGGACAAGCTGTCTCTATTTTTTCAATTTCTGGGGTCCAGTATGGTTTATAACCTTTCCTGGCTCCTCTTGGGATGCTTCCCTTTGTTGCTTTCAGTGGAGCCTTGTCGATGTTTTTGACTGAAGTTTCTAGTCTTCTCTTTGTAGGGGGACTTTTTCAGTCAGCTCATCTGTCAGGGCAGAGTATTTACCCCAATCTGCTTTCTTATAGTTCCACCTTGGTAGCGGTGAAGCTTCGGATTTTCGGTGGTCAAGACTGATTTTGAGCAGAATAGGTCTGTAGTCGATGCTGCCTAATTGTTACATTACAGTCCTAGTAGTTGCTGTAGCGATATTGTTTGTTGCAAAAGCTAGATTTGGGGTGGTTGTAGTCCTCCAGGTTCTAGAATAGAAGGTGGAGGGATCATCTGCATCTGGTCTATTTATGAGTTGAAGACAGCTATTTGTCGGCCATAGTTCTACCTCCTCCCCCTTGAGTCCAGATTTTCGTAGCCCAATGATGGAGAGTGGGAGTTGAGGTCTCCGAGCATACAGCAGTCTTCCTCTGGTAATGCCATTTCTTCGAGTCTAAGGCATTTGTCATTAGGACAGTAATAATTGTACAGGCGGATGTTCCTTTTCTCAGTCTGTAGGTTTACTCCGATTATTTCTGCTTGTCGTACTTCTCATCTGTATCTCTATGGCTGGAATGGAGTTGTGCACTATACCCAGAACTCCACCTTTTCTTCTGCTTTCGCGATCCAGCCTGAAGGTTTGAAAACCTCGAATTCTGAATCTCAGGTTTTGGTTCAGATGGGTCTCCTGTATGCAGGCAACATCTATTTTCTCATCCAAAAATTTCTTAGTAAGGACGAATTTCTTGTTCAGTACTCCTTCCGCGTTCCATTGTACGATCCGGGGTGGTTTTATTTTATTTCTGGGTACAGCTTCCTTCGTCTTAGGTTTGGGGTTTTCTTTTCTATGTGTTGTGCCACCATTAGCTTGGAGGTGGCCCCTCTGAGTAGGGTCAGGTGCTCTATGTGCCTGGTGGGAATCCACTAGAGCAGCACCTTTGCTAGTTGTTCCATGTCGTTGTATGGTCATAATGGGATGGTTTGCGTGAGGTCTTCTTTTCTGGCGCAGCCAGAACTGCTTGCACCTTTCGGTGAGACCTTTCCGACTTCAGCAAAAGCCTTTTTGTTTTCTGGGTTTGCTCCCCATAGTTTTTGGAGTCCGTTCTCCTACCCACAGGAAAGCAGGGATTATGGGATTACTGGCTCTTCTGCCCTCATGGTCGTTGGGAAGCTTTGTTCCTCGTCTGCCCTAAGACCATTGGCCGGTTGTCACCTGTACCCTAGGCAGGAGTCCTTACAGGGTGCTATCAGCTGGGCCAGCTGAATCCTGGTTTTTAAAGAGATTACTCCTCTATCCCTCCTCCTTTATCCGGGCTTGGGACTGGCAACTGTTGAACAGCAGGCGGACTTCCAGATATTGCTTTGAGCCACTATGACATAAAGGCTTAGGTAACCATAGATCTGATAACTATAATATTTAACCAATAGATGATAATTACTTTAAGCACCCAAGATATACCCACTACTATTTTATTGGCTCATAGCTTCTAGAGCCTAGTTGATATAGTTGTCACTTTTTCTTTATGGCTATGTCCATTCAATTGGTGGTCCAGAGTAGCCCCCAGGTGTTTTACCTCTGTATTTGGATTGATCTGTACCCCAATCAGACTAGGTGATCTGATTACAACATTTTTCTACTTAGCGAAGATGCATATGTTTACACTTTGTGAGGTGATATTAAGACTCTTGCATTTAATCTATTTCACCAGGGTACCCATAGATGTTTTAAGTAAGTAACATTTAGATAATTGTTACCTATTGAGATAGAGATATCATCCGCATATCCTTATGATTAAAAGCCTGCTGTGTTGAGGGTTGTCAATTGAGAGTTAACCACTGAACACCATAGGAGTAGAAATAGCACACCTCCTTGTGGATCATAGGCGTAGACTTAGGGCTGTGATCATCCCCCCAATAATAAAAGAGAGCGGGCGAAAGTATCATTTCACCTCCAAATAATTTGATGTACAAACATTTTAAAAAGCAAAATAAAAATCGATAACAAATTATCTATATGAACCAATAAATTATGTAAACTAAAACCAATTAAGGAGATAGGAGAAGTAGAATAGCTAGCTAAGGCCTAGAAGTAAGATTAAATTTGAAGTAGAATTGAATTCTGTAAATTTCGTTATTTCGTTTAAGCAATAAACAATTCCAAGAAGAAATAAGGCCTGGATGGGCTAGCAGAGAGGGGAGTAAGCTCAACTAATTGGCTCCAGTTCACTATTGATGCTTACTGAGACTTAGGAGGGAGTGAGGGGGGTGATTGTCGGGGTAAATTTCCAGCTGGCATTAAAATAATAAATAATAATAATAATAAAGCTTTTATATACAAACTTAAAGAAACAAAAATTAAGGCAAGTTGTTGTATTGAAGGGAGTTGCAAATCTTGGCGGGTGGTAGATATTTTTGAGTAGAGAGGGCATTTGTTTATAATTCTCATGGATAAATTTTGTATTCTTTCCAGTTTTCTGTAATTTATTAAACAAGCTGAACTCCAAACGGGTGAGTCATAAGTGACATGAGGTCAGATAACTGATTTGAATAGGATTAATTTATTTTGGGGGTTTAATTTGGATTTTTTATTAAAATATGGGAACATTTTGCAAATTATTTTTTTTTGCTTTATCTGTCTTTGTATTGGTATGTTCTGTGAATGTGATAGATCTGTCCAAAGTTAGGCCAAGGTATTGTATGGATTTTTACCAAGGGATGAGGGTTGAGTTTATGAAAACATGATTATTTATATGTGGTTGGCACTTTGTAAAAAGTATGGCTTCAGATTTACTTGGATTGATTTTAGGTTCCATTTCCATTTCCAAGGTAATATTTGTTAATTTTTTTTAAGCTTTGTTGTAAACGGTTAGCTATTGTATCTATTCGATAGGAAGGTGTGTACAAAGCTGTATCATCGGCGTATAAGGACCTCATTATTTTAGGGTGGGTTGGAAAGTCAGATATGAACAGATTAAAGAGTGTTGGGGATAGATACAAACCTTGTGGGAGACCAGCAGTAATAATAAGTATTTTGGAGATAGATTTGTTAATATGAATGTAAAATTGTCTATTGTGTTTTCGTTCTTTGAAGGCTTTGGTTATTATTAAGTGAGGCATGCCAGTTGCGCAACAGTGGAGTGGTGTTTCCTGAAACCAAACTGTTCATTTATTAGGAGATTATGCATTCTGATATGTCTATTAAAACTTTTGAGTATTAATTTCTCTAGGATTTTGGTGATTATTTTCAGTAGGCTTATAGGTCTGTAATTTGAAACATCACCTGGGTCTTTATTTGTTTTTTTATTACGATGGCTTCAGATGTTTTCCAGATAGTGGGAAAGTATCTAAATCTTAATATGGAATTAAATATTTTAGTTAAGAAATAAATAGTTTTTCTACTAAGATTTTTGATAACCAATGAGGGAATACCATCGTCACCTGAAACTTTCTTTTTAGAAAGTTTAGAAAAGGAAATTTTAGTTCCTTAATGATTTTTCTAGTTTCTTTTGGAGAGATTGATGGGAAGTCAATTGTAAACGGTATTTTTAAATAGTCGCGAACAGATTTAGTAATTTTTTGGTTATGATGACTTGATCCCAATGATGAAGTGATCGTGTGGATTGTTTAAAAATGAGTAGCTAGTAATTGAGCTTTATCTTTGTTCAGGTAGGCATAGCTACTATAATTATGTTTTAAAGGAGGAATTTTCGGTGATACTTAAGAAAAAGTTTTGTGGATTTTCCACTAATTATTGTAGTCCGACATGATTTCAAAACTGTTGCCCAATTTTCGTTTTTCCAACTATTTAGATGGCTTCTGGCATTATTATTTAGTTTATAATTAACTAACTTAGTCTGTGGGTTTTTGGTTCGTTGACATTTTTTTTAAATATATTTTTTATGTTTATTAGAGCTTTTAATCGGAAAGGTAAATTATTAGTATTGTGATGCTGATAGGAATGCTGTGGGATGGATGACGACATAGATTCTTTGATGTAGTGATTTAACTTAATTAATGTATTATCGATTTCTACTGAATCAATAAAGGTCGGGTTTATGGTTATTCGGGAATCTAACTCTTTCCGAAATTTTTGCCAGTCTGCGTTTTTTATTACAAAATTGTTTGTTTTTGAAAATGTGGGTAAAGAGGATTGTATACGAAAAATCACGGGCTTGTGGTCCGAGTTCAGACATGATTAGGCAATGAGTGGTGAAAAATTATATATATTTTTAGTAAGAGCTATTCCGGTAATACTCGGAATTATAATTACGCTTTCTCGGAATATGGGTTGTTTCAAACGGCTGTGTAACTGTATTTGGTTCTTGACTATGAAGTTTAATCTAGATTTTGGCTGGCTCTATTACAGTTCCACTGGATGTGTTTTGCATTCAAATTGTGTTTGCCGCCAAAAAGTATAACTTGTTTATTTAAATGAAATAATTTAGTGATGTCTGGGATATTTATTTTATTAGGTGGGATATAGACGGAAATGACGGTGGTTGATTTTTTATTAATTCTGGTTTTAATTGCAACAGCTTGGGTAAACTTTAAGTCAGATACTTGAATGAAATGATGTTGAACATCAGAATGGACTAAAAGCATGACGCCCCCTCCCGCTCTGTGGCGATCTCGTCTATAAATATCGTATCCCGGAACTATGAATCTGTCACTTTGGGAAAGTTGGGTCTCACAAACTGAGATAATATGAGGTTGATTATATTTTAGAAATAATTTAAATTCCACGTCGTTATCTCGGATCGTTTGGGCAATCCACATCATACAATTACTTTTACAGTTGTTAATTGTCATTTGCCATCGTATTGCAACAATTTCAACAAGATACACTGAAACATAAAAATGTAGAAAAATAAAACTAATGACTGTTTAGAACTTATGTTTAAAATAGACTTTGAGGTTTCTGTTATAATTGAGGGATGAGTTAATTTTTTTTTTTAGTATCCACTGTAATAAAAACAAGAAAAATTATGATGTTAACATATTTATTATGGGGTTCGTAATTATTTATTGTTGTTGAGAAGAAGCTAGAGTGTATGTTGCTATTATAGTTGGGGTTTAGTGAGCCGGTGTACATAAGTAATTCTACAAGCTACGATTCATGAGAGATGTAGGCATATAAATATTATAAATATATAAATAAAACACCCATTAGTCAATAAACGAAAGCAATCCTTCTATTAGAATAAGTATTTTTGACATGCCGTCTTCGGCGTTTTTTAATTGTGATAACATTTGTTCAAAATTTGTAATTATCTTACGTTTCATAAACTGAAAATATTTTTTATTTCTTTAAAACAGTCGGATGTAGATGGTTCATTGTTGTTCTTGTTAATCGGAGAGAAGATCTTTTGAGGCCATTGAGATTTCAGGGTTGGTAGAGCTGGAAATGCTTGGTCGGTTTGCTTGAATAATTTCCGTGGTATTGGTTTTAGGGATGGATTTTTCTTACTCAGCTGTAGTTCCAGGTTTCTTTTGTATTTCCCGTAATTATCCACACAGTGCTAATTTTTGTTAGTAGTATTCAACATCGAATTTGAAAGTGATAATAATTCACGCTTGTCCTTGTCGAGTCTCATTTGACGGCATGTCAGGCAAAAAGTAAACAAGCCTTCCTGACGCATTTTCGTGTTTCTAGTGAAGAAGAAACCTTCAACAAAGAGCTTAGATTCGCATTTAGTTGCGTTAGGAATTCCATTGTGTAACCTCACCAAACTACGGTTCGGGGATTTTTTATGGAAATACATTAATAAGACGATCGCCTGCGAAAGTAGAATTATAAACAAAATATGTCAAAGAAAATCCTATTTACAAAAGATTGCGAATGTCAAGGAAAAGTATGATAATATCCAGTATAATATATAGCCAAATATATATTAGGTAATAATGATAAATTATTGAATCCTCATTTTAACTTTAATAACGGCATAAACTAATTATTACTTTATGCGGCTATTAAAAGAACTTTAAAAATAATATAAAAATCTGAAAATATGAGAAATGCAAATAATTAAAACAGTCATTTATTGTGAAATAAAATCCTTTTGTTCTTTTTACATACCTATATTTTATCATTATTATCTTTTTTCATTATTTGATTGCATATAATCATACTTCGTATGACATATGATCCTACTCTTCATGGCATATTTTAATGTTTTTTGTTGCCTATTAATCTGGACTTTAGTTATAACACTGTAAGGAGTTCTGTCAAAGGCATATTTGATATCGACAAATATGCCTATCATGACTTCTTTCTGATCTATGGATTTTTTAATCATTGAGAGCAGACTGTGTAGTGCAACTTCACAGGAATTACCTGATTGGTAAGCAAATTTGTTTCCATCAATTGGAACAATTTTAAGGGCATGCTCTGTAATAAGTTTCTCAACTATCTTTCTGTTTTCATTAGAAATGGTGTGAGGCATATTCGTCTTAAGGCATTAGGATCGAAATCTTTCCTTTGTTTCGATTTTAATAGTTTAGATATTTTCCAACTTTAAATATATCCTTGTGCTAAACTACCTCTTTGAAGTTCTAGTAGGTAGATTCTGTTCACTGATATATCTTTCTGCAATAATGCTACCATGGACAGCTTTTTTGAATGACGCAAAGGAGTTAGTTGCTCATTCTAACCTGCCAATAGTTACAATACCATTAGCTTCTTTCCTCCACTTCTCTATGCTATAACATCTTTCTATAGCATTCTAGCAATTGATTGTGGGGTTAATGCTTATTTTTTTGGGAAGTGCAAATTCGGTTTAGCGCCAAGGAGTCCCACTTCAGCATCAGTAAAGTAAGAAAAACTGACATGTTGCCTCTCCGAAATACTCTTACTTGTTTTTATTATTCTGCACGTTGCTGGAAGATTGTCAACCTTATGACAGAACTTTTTCTACGCCTGTCATTTGGTATTTCTGACAGATTTGTGTTAGTCCACGAGTTTTGGTTGTTAAGATCACTATTGTACTAAACAGAGGTTCTTATCAGTGAATGTATAGTTACAATTTCTTGGCTATAACGGGAAACCCTCTTCGTATTGGACTGTTAGCATAGCATCGAGTACATGTCAAGTGTCCTTCAGACGTTATTTTACCCCTTTGAGAGTAGAGGAGAACGAACCATGAGGAAGAGCATCATTGATTATTTTGTGATCGACCGGGACCTAAGAAGGCTCTTCACTGAAATAAAGGTCATAAGGGGGGAAGAACTAAGCACAGACCACAAACTACTTATAGCGGATACAAAAATAATCAAACCAGGAAAGAGATTCAACAAATCATATGATCGGATTGATGTTAGCAAGCCGAAAATGAAAAATAAACAAGAAGAATATCGGTCACTGCTCGAAAGTCGTCTCCAAGAAGTAAACGGAGAGAATACGATAGATAACCTCTGGAATGGAATTAAGAACAGCAAGTGAAGTATGTAGACAACAAAAAATAAGGCCCCATACCAAGAAAACAAAATGGTGGAACGATGATGTCAATAGAAGTGTTATGATCAAGGAGGAGTCCTGGAAAACTTATATAGTAATTTAACTAAATTACCTATTCACTGGGATGAATATGTCAGAAACCGAAATGAGACTAAGAGAATAATCAAATTAGCTAAGACGAAGACTTGGGAGAAATTTGGTCAAGAGCTTGAATAAAAAACTATAGAGGAATATTAGGAAGTTCTGGCATATTACGAAAGCCTTGAAGGGTAAGAGGCCAAAACCGGTCAGGAACGTTAAAGCCAAGCATAGGAAGTTGGTGGCCGAAGAAAAGGAAATGCTGGAGGTCTGGAGGCAGTTCTTCCAGAGGAAATTTAGTATGGAAGAACGTCTTCATCATAACTACAGAGATTGCAGAAGGAGAGGTAGAATAGTGACACTCATCCTGAAGATATGGACTCAAGAGGGAGACAGCCTAAGACCACTACTATTTGTCGTCCTTATGGATGCGATATGGAAGCTGTGTAAAAGAATATGCCCAAGAGCACTAGTAGGTTTTTGGAACCTAACTCCAGTACTGGCTGAAGCGATGATATATGCGGATGATATCGTACTGATAGATGACTCTGAAGAGGCTATTCAGGCATCCTTGAAGGATGGAATGAGGAACTGAAGATTAGAGGTTTACAAATAAACCCTAGCAAAAGTAAAATCATGTGTGTCGGAAGAGAAAACGCAGAGCCTAGGATTGTGTGTAATTGTGGACCCCTTGAACTTACGAATACTTAACGTATCTAGGGACCACAATAAGTAAAGATAGTAAACTAGACCAGGAGTTTCTGAATCGAGTGAAGAAGGAAATAGGAGTGTACCATCAGATCTCTAAAACTGTTATAGGCAAGCAAGAAGTAAGTAGAGATGCCAAAATAGGGATTTTTAAATCCGTGTTCCTCCAAGTTCTCCTGTATGGATCAGATAGTTGGACGGCACCCTCGACAAGCACGTAAGTGGGATAACATCTGCAGAAATGAGATTCCTCCGTAGAATAGTTGGTAAGACCAGGAGGGACAGCGTCAGAAATGAAAGAGTTCGGGAGGATTTGCGGGTTAAATCAGTGCGCGACACCATGCAAGAGCGGCAACTAAAATGGTATGGACACGTCTGTAGAATGGACGATACCAGAAAAGCCAGGTGGTATTTGGAAGCTAGGCCGGAAGGTAGACGGCCTCGTTGCAGACCCAGGTGCATGTACTCTGATTGCATTGGAAAACTGGGGGCAGCTAGAGGACGCACCATCCCGGAGATGAGAAGACTAGCCAGGGACAGGGACCAGTGGGCTAGATGGACCGAGACTGCAACTCCACGCTTCACGGCACAAAGGAGTTAGAGGAAGAAGAACGAGTAGTAACCCACAGCTGTGATCTATCTAAAGCTAAATTTCATCAAACCCTAATATTTTTGTTATAGTTTTTTGGAATTATTGAATATCGTTTACATTATTCTAGCTTTGGGAAGACCACAACTATCAACTTTCACTTGTTAAATTTAGAAAACCCCAAAGGGTGCTTAGCGTATGCGATCTTTAGATTTTTTTTTTGGAAATTATAATAGGGCCTTTATTATTTAAAACGATCTAATAATTATTTCACCTGGAGTCTCTTTAGTGTTTGATCTAGTTGCAAATTTCTTCGATTTTGAGGTTCTAGGAGAGCAGAACTCATCTTTCTGGGTATGCCCCCATCTTGTTATACAGCAGAATATTTAATGACCTATTATTATTATTATGTTAATTATTATGAAACTCTTCTTTACCTTGACCCATGTGGATCTTCAGTGAAAAGTCCTCGATCCATTTAGGGATCCCATGGGAATCGTGTACTTCTTCTTTAGCATATTAATCTAATGGCCTAATTCATTTGAATTTATTTAAATTGAATGCAATAACTCAGATGTTTTTGGAATTTTAATGTGGTAGGCACTGTTAAAGTTAATGGGGATGAGCTAAATAAACAGCAGAATACAAAAAAAAAATTATTATTGAGGTATTACTTCAAAGCGTTAGACTCATTCATACAAACATGTCCAATACAACAAAGAGTGGTAAGCTCCACTATTACGACAATAGGCACATATAGCCAATACCTAACATAAGAAAAGAAATAAAGCCTTAAAAACACCAAACTTTCAAAAATAAAAAATATGCTTATAGTATTTAATTGAGGTAAATTAGTAGCTACTTTGAATGCCTCATAAAAAAATAAAAAAAAAACTAGTAGGAAAATATATCCATAATTATTCCTGTTTAGGGGCTAGATTACCAATTCTATATTTAAATACCTTAGACCCTAGATTTAAATGTTGAAACCATAAACTTTTTTAACTTAGTTATTCACATCAAGGTTATTTATAATATATGTATATTGCTATTTATAAAAGTTACATTTTCTTAAACCTGATAGCATTTATATAATTATGTTAACAATGAACGTTATTGGTTTTTAGATGATTCAGGGACAAAAAATAAATCACATGCTGTGGCCAACAACATTGAAAGTGGTAAGAAAATTGTAGACCATTTATTTATTTTATTAATGTTAAGATGGTTACCTTTAGAGCAATCTCTTAAACAAATGTAATAATGTTAATTTTTGATATTTGAAATTAACAATTTGACAAACAGCATATCAATGAGATGGTTTTGTTCTATTATCATTTCTTTAGCTAACGTAAAGACAGATAACTGTTGGTAATATGTAAATGTCATTACGTATGTAATGTATCTGTTAGATACAGAATATAATTTATTTATGGACTCTTAATCATATTCTGTGTTTATTAGAGACATTTTAATTTTCTAGGGTGGCGACATTATGAAGATTTTTTTTTTTCTTATCAAGAAAAGATCAAAATGGAAGAAAATATTTTTAGACATATAAAACTACCAATTAATATATACGAAGCATTTTTTCTATTTAAAGAGAAAGGAAAATTTTCAACGGAAGAGATTCTATTAGCGATAGAACTATTCAATAGGTGATCATACTTATTTACACTATCAATAAATGCTTGTTTGATTTGAATAAAAAATAAAAATGTGTCATTATATATAATTAAGATAATTCATTTTCATGGTTAATATATTTCATAATCATAATGTAATGTCTTTAAAAAAACATAAATTAAACAAAACATCTTGCTCGAACTCATACGTTTATTTTGCTCACAAACAATACAAAACAGTACATAACCAAAACATAATCAGAAAAACGTGTCTCTCCCGCGTTCCCGTAGGTAAAACAATCGATACATTCAAATCGATATTGCCTATACCACACATAATATATTAATTTCAATTGTATATATATATATATATATATATATATATATATATATATATATATATATATATATAATAATCTCTGCTGGTTCATATATATTTTCTATGTTATTCCTTCTAAACTGTTTCTTTATATAACTAATGGATTCATATAATATAGCCAATGATAAAGGTCTAAAGATATATATGCAAAATAAAACACTATGTTATTATTCAAAGGAAAAACCTTTTTTTATTAATCTTCAACAGCCACCAGAGGTTAGCAGATGCAGTTATGACCTTATCAGTTTATTATGTGACTTTTTTCGTTAATCTGAGTAAAACATAAATTAAAAATAAAGCCCAGCAGCTCAAGGTTTACTTTTTTCAGTTCAGCAAATATTCATAGCAGAATCAAGAGATGTATGATAAACAGGCACGTGGGGCTGCAGTTGACAAACTGCAAAACCGAAAAAATAAGAAAAAGGAGGGAAGAAATCACTCTGTGAGTGGGTAGGCAGGAGAGCCGGTGACAATAATCAAAATACAATAATTTGCGTCCAGTCATCATTCTCAATACTCCTGCACCTGATAACCTATTACATCTAATCAGCTGCAGCTGCAAAGATGAATACACGACCAAGTGTGAGTGTTTTAAAAATTCACTGAAGTGCTCAACCATTTACGCCAATTGTTTAGGCCATGGTTGTTCCAAAAGAGACATAATTGACGAAATAGCACTGGATGATGATTATTTTATAACGAACCAAAATACTGAAAGTGGGCAGGAAATTCTTGATCAAGAGATTTATTTGTATAACTAATCCACAAATTGAGCAAAAAAACAACAACAAACTTTAAAACGATTTTAAAAGCTATTACAATACAATTTTCGCAAAATTAGGAAGACAGAAATAATCTCCTCCTTCATAAACATCTTAATTTATCCTCAAAACGATTAAAACCTAATTACGTAATAAGCATAGATCAAAGAGCCAAAAAAAATTGAAAAGGATTTAAATTTATATAAGCTCAATTTTTGCAAAAATGAAAATCGTATCCTATATTCCAGTTGGGATGTGAATATCAAAATAAAATATATATCGTTTAGATAGTTTTCGAATATATCGAAATAGTAGTTTGATATATTGATATTTTTGTCCGATAGTTTTAACCCAATATATCATAATATCGATGATTTTATTGGTATTATTTTATTGGAATTGGTATAAGAGTTGGGGGAGTAAACGTTCGCTGTCTAATGTACGCAGAAGATGTTTTGCTCGCGCCGGAGCCTAAGGTTCTTCAAATAATGATAAACAGTGTTGCGAAATATTGTAGCTTGTGGAATTCGTCAATCATTTTGGAGCAAACAAAAATTATGGTATTTCGCAATGGAGGAAAATTAGGAAAGAACGAAAATGGAAATTGGAATAAAAAAAATTGAAAATAGTTAATTATTGTAATTATCTGGGAATAGGTCTTACCCCTCTTTGCAAGCTGAAAACTCTATTCTTAGATAAGTTAAATATCCCAAAATTTTCTGTAAATACGACCAATAATTGCATGCTGAACAAAAATGAAATATCATTATCAAAAAAAGTGGATGTTTATTATGCTCCCGTACGATCAATAATTTGTTGCGCTTGTCTGGTTTGGGGATACCAGATAGCTTATAATTTATATAAGCTCAATTTTTGCAAAAATGAAAATCGTATCCTATATTCCAGTTGGGATGTGAATATCAAAATAAAATATTGATGTATATCGTTTAGATAGTTTTCGAATATATCGAAATAGTAGTTTGATATATTGATATTTTTGTCCGATAGTTTTAACCCAATATATCATAATATCGATGATTTTATTGGTATTATTTTATTGGAATTGGTATAAGAGTTGGGGGAGTAAACGTTCGCTGTCTAATGTACGCAGAAGATGTTTTGCTCGCGCCGGAGCCTAAGGTTCTTCAAATAATGATAAACAGTGTTGCGAAATATTGTAGCTTGTGGAATTCGTCAATCATTTTGGAGCAAACAAAAATTATGGTATTTCGCAATAGAGGAAAATTAGGAAAGAACGAAAATGGAAATTGGAATAAAAAAAATTGAAAATAGTTAATTATTGTAATTATCTGGGAATAGGTCTTACCCCTCTTTGCAAGCTGAAAACTCTATTCTTAGATAAGTTAAATATCCCAAAATTTTCTGTAAATACGACCAATAATTGCATGCTGAACAAAAATGAAATATCATTATCAAAAAAAGTGGATGTTTATTATGCTCCCGTACGATCAATAATTTGTTGCGCTTGTCTGGTTTGGGGATACCATCATTTTGAAGAAGTAGAAAAATTGAATATATTTTTTATAAACAAATTGTTCTCCCATATATTTAGAATATATACAAAGGGTACTTTCTTTGCCAGATACGAGGCTGCCTAAAATGTTAGCTTAGGAAATAATTAAAAAGAAAATATTTTGGCACAAAGTAAACTCGGAACTTAGTAACAGAAAAAATACTCCATTAGAATATGCAAGGAAAAAGAATAATTTTACTTATTTTGGCTGAATTAAAAAATAATTTTAAGGCGGATATGATGGAGAAAGTCAAAGTGTCTGCACGAACTAGTCGAGACTGCTTGTGCCTGCTAGTGGTTAAGGACGAAGCTGGTCTAGATAGGTGGTTAAGGACGAAGCCTCAGCGATCGTACTAGGATAAATGTTTTTAGTGTAAATATGTTATGATTGTGAAAAATTATTGTATTGTTGTTATATAAACTATGTTGTAAAATTGTATATAATATCAATAAAGTTTCATGGTCAGAAATATTCTGGAGTGACCTAAAATTAATGCACTGTTTTTACGCCTCTAGATACCGATGTTTGCTATGAGCCTAAGTACTCGGGTCGAGACTGGCTATTGTCATGTTTTCCTCTATTTATTTTTTACTACTATTTGTAATAATACTGGAGTATCTTTTGATATCCTCTACTTTTGATCTCCTAAAATCCTGATTTCACAAGACTAAGGGCTGGTTCCTCTTAGCCTTGATTCCCCCAAGGTCCAACGGCTTGTTCCCGTCGCCTACATTCCCTATACATAAGCGGCTCCTGAAGGCTTGTTCCCTTCAGGGTCGCGGTAACGTCAGAAGGCTGGTTCCCTTCGGTTACCCTCTTTCTCTTCCGCCTTCACAAGTCCTACACTTTGCTCTATTCTTCTCACCTTGAGATTCCCTCTTAAAGAACACGCAGTATCATGACCTTCGGAAGTCAAGATCACCCCTCAATATATGTCTAATTTCCATGAGCTTTATGAGGATTTAAACAATAATTTAGACGACAGGAATTACATGTTAGATGTGAAAGGGTACAGGATGTTATTGATTCGGCAATATAATACATAATATATATATATATATATATATATATATATATATATATATATATATATATATATATATATATATATAAGTTAAGATAGCGGATATGACAATATTACATGTAATCCTATAGCAGGAATGTAAATAGAGCTTAATGCTATATATAGAGGATTATATGGGCATAAAGAAGAAATCCGCAGATGGGACCAAGAAGTACAGAGTAGTCGTCGACTTCAGGAAATTAAATGACAATACCTTAGACGAGAAGTATCCAATTCCCCGATTCGAGGATATCCTAGACAGACTGAGCGGGGCCACAGTCTTCAGTACCCTGGATTTGAAGGCGGGATATCATCAAATAAGGATGCACCCCAACGACAGACAAAAAACAGCATTCTCCTTCGAGCGGGGACATTACGAGTTCACGCGGATGCCGTTCGGCCTTAAAAACGCACCAATAACCTTCCAGAGATTCATGGATGAGTTCCTAAGAGGTCTAGAAGAGGCATTTTGCCAGATATATATGGATGACCTACTAGTCTTCAGCAAAGACGAGGGGCAACATGTCGAGCACTTGAGAAAGGTATTCGACAGGCTACGAGAATTCGGGCTGAAGCTTTCGGAAGAAAAATCGACCCTAGGCCAGGAGACAATTAATTTGTTAGGGCATTCCATTTCGAAGGAAGGGATTCGGCCAGACGAAAAGAAGGTGGAAGCGATTCGGAACATGGCAATACCAAGAGACGTAAAGGGCATTAGAAGGTTGCTAGGCACGCTAAATTATTATCGCCGATTCGTTCCAGAGATGGCGGAGTATTTGGCACCCCTCAATAACCTGCTGCGAAAAGGCAAGCATATCGTAATAACCCCGGAAATCGAAGATAATATTAGGAGATGCATGGGACGGTTACAGGAAAGACCAGTACTGGCGTTCCCAGACTTTACCAAAACTTTTACGATTACCACAGATGCAAGTGACTACGCTTTGGGGGCAGTCTTGTTACAAGAGGGAAAGGCAGGAGAACAACCGGTGGCTTACGCAAGCAGGCGACTTACGGACACGGGGGCTCGGTACAGTACCTTAGAACGGGAACTTCTCGGTATAGTGTGGGCAGTGGAACACTTCCGGCCGTACGTTTTTGGTCGGAAATTTAAGGTGAACACAGATCACCGACCAATGCGTTGGGTAGGGAAGCTGAAGGAGTCATCCGCTAGGGTCACACGTTGGAAACAGCTCCTTAGCCAATATAACATGGAAGTCACGTATAAGCCAGGACGAGAAAATGTGGTGGCAGACTGGTTGTCACGGGCCATTCAAATAAACGCTATAGACGAAGATAGAGGGGACAACCCGGGGGACATCCGACAATTCGTGAGCGAATGTACGCCGGAGAGGGAAGGAGAACGAGGATCACAGAACTCAGAAGCTGAACGGGAGTCGACAGTTGGAGAAAGTTCAGAGGGTGGAAGGCCGACAGATATGGAGGAAAGGGAAGAAATCGTCAACCCGAAAAAGCGCCAGATAATCTGGAAAACAAGGACCTCGGGCCTGACAAAGATAGATTACGCCCGGGACAACAGATGCAAAATCAGGACCATCTGGTCACAGCGTGGCATTCCGGAGGAGCAAATATCCAGAGTGTTGAAGGACGCCTCCCAACCGGGGAAAACATACTACCAATACGTAGGGAACGAGTCGCTCTGGCAGAAGATTCAACGATTATGGAAAAAATAGGTGTTGACCGAACGTTTGTCCGCTGCAAGCTGATGGTTGAATCTATCCGAGACCCAGAACAGCAACAACCACCAGGGGAAGACAAATCATCGTGGGGTGAACGAGACGTTGCAGGCTCTGAAAAGGAGGTAGTTCTGGTGGGGTATGAGGAAGACGTTCACCTGGAAAGGTTTCAAGTGGGTAACAGTAATAGACGTATTTAGTAAAGTCGCTATGGCCCATCCCGTGAAAGAGAGATCCGCAAATGCAGTAATCGGAGCTTTGGAAACCTGGTTTCAGTTCTACGGAATACCGGAGAGAATATCGTCGGATGGAGGAAGAGAATTTGATAATGCAGAGGTAAAGAAGCAGATGCAGAATCTGGACATTACCAGGCACATCAATACTCCGGGACATCCTAAGACCAGGGGAGGAATAGAGCGATTACACGGCACGTTGGGGGACCACCTTCGCGTGTACCACGTGGACAAGGGTTTGGACCCAGATGTGGCCATGCCACGGGCCGTGGCAGCCTATAATCACTCCATACACTCCGTGACGGGATTTTCCCCTCTCGAGTTCTCTTTGGGCTGCACGACAGGAGGAGGAATATTGGGGAAACCGCAGTAGACGATGAATTTTCGGAGAGGCTGGCGACTAACAAGGTAGAAATCGTGAGGGTGTGGGAAAAAACGCGACGCCGGGTTGAGTCCGAAAAACATAAGAGGGTAACTCGTGAAAATGTGGGGATAAAGGACATAACGGAGAAAATCAAAATAGGGATGATCGTATATCGTAAACTGGCTTCAAACCGAGGCAAGGAAGTCATCAGATACGAGGGTCCATTCAAAGTGATCGCAATTCGTGAACACAACATTGTCACGATCCAGAGCATTCGGGACCCACGAAAACGGCGAAACGTCCATGTGGAGCAATTGAAAATCCCCATGAGGGGGCCAAGCCCGACATCTTAATGTGGGAGTAACCTTTCTCCTAAGTGTTGTAAATAAAGACGTAGGCAATCTGTAAATTATAAGCCAAAGGCAATATTTTATTTCAGTTTTGTGATTGTACGAACCAGGATGAGAAAGTTTGTTTATTTTTGTGTATTTCTTTTTATAGTGGTTTTTTGTTGTATATATAGTGTATTTCTTTTTATAATGTATTTCCTTTTGTTGTTTTTGTTTTGTTTGTTTCATTGTATAGGTTTATGAGAAGTGATCATAAACTGGCAGGGGGGAGTTAAGATAGCGGATATGACAATATTACATGTAATCCTATATCAGGAATGTAAATAGAGCTTAATGCTATATATAGAGGATTATAAGACAGAATAAAGCAGTCTTTCTCCAGCACTCGTGTGTGTTATTTCGCCTCCCTATTTCCTTTTTTTTATTAGTTTTCGTCCGTGAGAACATAAGTTATATATATATATATATATATATATATATATATATATATATATATATATATATATATATATATATATATATATATATATATATAATCTATTTAATTAAGAAATTATTAACAAAACGATGCATATATATAAGCTATGTTTTTTTTTATTGTATATATAAGACAACTCTTGGCCGACGGTATGCCAACAAAGGCTTAGTTTATTTTCAATAAAGCTTTTTATCTATCTATCATAATATCGATATTAAAATTTGAGTATCGGAAACTGATATTTTTTCCAAAAAAGAATTAAATAAACAAAAACAAAAAATAACTTTAATAACGTTAATAGTACTTTGATAGGTTTTATAGTAATTTGTTCATAAATGATCATCATTTATTGGGTAGGAGGGATTAACCTTTGCTCAAGATTAAACTTTGCTTACCTTGTGAGAAAACGATCGTCAAAATTGTAAAATGTAATTGTAATTATATAATTATATAATATAATTAATTGTGTCAATTGGAAATACATTTTGTATTAATTTAAATAAAATAAGTGTATTTAACGTCTATGGTTTTATTTTATAAACCTGATGAAAACTAATGTTATATGGTCCAGTGATTAAATCACTCTGCTCGTATATATATCATAGAATCCTAACAAAGGTCAATAATGCCCTATCAATAATGCTGTTATAAAAACTGCTGACTTTTATTGGAAAAGGGGGGAAAAGAAGGGGTGACAAAATAGAGCTTACCCCGTCTGGCAAAAATCCTAGTCTAATCTATTCTAATATTTATTTGCATGAAACATGGTCGATTTGAATTTGTATGCAATATTTAATAAAAGGATATCCACTTTATACAGGCTCATCATCCAAGATTTCATAAAAAAACTAGGGGAATGCTGTGTACTGGAAGAAGGTGTTCATTTAAATGAAGAAAAGTGGACATTGCGTCTCCAGCAATTGGACAAGGAAGATTTCCTCAGCTTTGTTACATGTTTGATTCTTGCCAAGAAATTTAATGATGGAAGTTTCGTAAGTGCTATAATTTAGAAGTTTATAAAATTTTGATTTGTTTATATTGTTAACATTAATAACATGAAATACCTAATCAAATATGTTCTATTATGATACAAATAATGAATAGAATATCTTTCAATACAAAATTTTCATTAAACTACTGTATAAAGAAAATGTTAGAATATGAAGAAGCTTTAAATTGGCATAAATTGCCTTGGATGACATTTATTTCGTACGCTTACTCTTTAATGACTTATTTTGTGTTTATATTTTATGAGGGAAGTGGAAAAAGCATATAACCTCCAGCTCGTAGGATATCGGATTCAGCATTATGCCCCGATCATAAATTGAGATCCACAATAGGGGATCAGAGTTTGACACCTTGACACATCGTTTGCACGTCCTGCCCCTTTAAATAAATATCTTCTCAATGGAGCATCCAGAAGGCCAAGTTGGAACATGCCCAAAACTAATCTTTACTTTACTGCTTATGCCCCAGCTTTTTGCTCTTTAGTGAGAAAATTGTTTTATGGGGATAATAATATCTCTGCTTCCTCGCACCGGTTTGCGAAAGTAAATACGATAATTCTCTCCGGGAATTCCAAGCGACTACTGGACTACAGATATCCCACTTATGAAAAACTTGTTTTTTCTTCAAATATATTTTATATCATGATAATCAGCAATATTATTAAATTTTATAAAAGTCAAAAATTATTCTTTTTTAACGAATAATTTATCTAGTTTACGATATTACAATTGGGAATTACCTAACTTTTAGTAATTTATATTTATATAATATAATTTTTAGTTAGCGCTCCTAATGCAACAAAAAAAGTGATCTACTTAAAAAAAAAACAAATTTCTTGCTTTTCTGTGTGGAATCATCTCCTGACCTATAGTCCGGTTTTTTTTTTAAATTTCTAAAAATTTTTAAATAAATTTAATATCTATTTTATTTTTAAATATATGCCTGTTTAAACACTCAAAAAATATACAGTCGAACCTCTGTATATCGAACTTCCATATATCGAAAATCTCTATGTATCGAACTTTTTTTAGGAACCTTGAATTTTTATTAGAAAAAAATATTCTGTATATCGAATAAAATTTCTATATATCGAACATAAAATTCCCATTAAAAAAAAAGGGTGATTGTTATCAAAAAGAGTCCTTAGTTTACGTACATAAGAATGGGTAATAATTAAATAAGAAAAAAAAATGTTCCACTGGTTTGCAAAGCAGTGAAAATTCAGGGAAGATTTTGTTTCAGAAGGAGCACAGGAGTACCTAAAATCTCTAAATCTCTTACCTAACAACAAGACAGTAAAATTTTCATTCATTTTGATCAAATTCAGTTTAACTTTGCCTTTCTGGTTGTGAGCATGGCTCTTAAACACGTCTTCAGTGATGAATTATACACAAAAAGACATAAGAAGCTATTTTGCGTGGAAACAAAAATCAATTAGTTTTTAAGTATGCTTGCATATTTTTAATACATATCTTTATTGAATTATAAATGTAAATTTGTAAAAAACCTGCAATCACAGATGTAATTTGAACAATTTTTCAAATAAGTGTTATTTATCCTTCAGTTTTGTTTTTCTATAGTCCTAAAAATTGCTTTTGTTACATCATTAACCAAAACAAAATTCCATTGATACTTATTCAACCCTAAAGAATAGCTGTAATTATTTTTAGCCTGAAAAAGGTGAAAAATTGAAATATTTCTATATATCGAATTTTTTTATGGAGCCTTCGTGTTCCATATATAGAGGTTCCACTGTGTATCCCTTAACTTGCCCGAAAAATTTTATGATTTTTTTTTTAATATTTTAAAACTATATTTTTTACAAAAAATGTTTTGAATTTAATGTTTTTAAAAAAACATTTGAGCACTCGCTTTCACCATACCCTGGAGACATAAGTTTTTATGACCTCCTAACCATTGGAAATTTTAAAAATTTAAATACCATTAATTTTTTCAAAATAGCACACTTACCTTCTAATTATTACTTTCAATTTGAACTTGCATTTTTTTTTTCATCAATATATATACCAATGAATGATTTAGTGGATCAGGGCGTGGATAGTAACATTCTTGAGAATTTTGAATTTTAAAATTTATTTTAAATTTTAATATTTTAGCCATTCACTATTTACTGATGGTAGGTCTAATCAACAATAATATACACAAAAATCGGGAGCTCCATAATAATTAGAGGCATATAAAAAAAAAAACTTCAATGTCAAAAGATGCGAATTTGATTAGTCTCGTGGAATGACCCATATATCAAATATTTTTTATATATATCAAACACTCACACAAAATCATCTTTGTTATTATTGTTGTTTGTTTTAGACAATTTCCAGTACAATAATAAAGGAAATATTGTTAAAGTATGGGAAAGAAGTGACTGCACAAGATTTAGTCCAGCATGAACTTAAAGTGCTTGATGTGCTGAATTATAATGTGAGTTTGACAACAAAAATTATTTTGCTATCATTATGTCAATTATCATGTTGGAAAAAATAATTAAGAAATGTATAGATAAATAATTAATGTAAATGATTTAAATAATTGAAACTATTTATTAGCAGGTATTTCAGTTTTATTTGAGATGAAAAATAATACAAACCCCTGACAGTTAGTTACTTAGAGGTTGCTTCCCTGTTGAGGGGCACCAATGAACTAAATATTAGCTGACTCAATGATTAACTTATATGCTGTCTTGATTGAACTACATAACTATGAACAAACATGCATAAATAATAAATAAGCCATCCAAAGGATGGAAAGGAAATATACAAAGGATGGAATTAAATATTTGTGATAGGTACCAGCTCATTGTTAGGTGAGCAAGTAAGTATTTAAGGGGGAATTGGCGAAGATACTGAATCAAAATATTGATAAATTATTGATTCTTGATTTCTTAAATCAAGATATAAAAATCTAATTGCTCAAACCAATTTTTAGCTAAAACTCAAGAGTCAAAAGTATTCGTATACCTGTTTTAAAATAAATAAAATAAAAATTGTTAACATTATTCCCATGTAGCAATTTAAAAAAATAAAGCCATTTAATATAAACATCAACACTTTAATAAAAAAATATATATTTATGATAATATAAATTGTAAAACATTGGAGTATAAACCAATAAATTATTTAAAAGAAAACAGTCAGCAGAGTGAGCCAAAAGTATTCGCATACTTTATTATTTTTATATTAAATTACCTATATTACTATATTCAATTTGTAATAAACATTTTATTAATATTTAGTGGGGTCAATATTAGCCACCTTTGGGTTTTAATACACATTTAGGACGTTGTATTGAATTATCTCATTTTTGCTTGAATGACCCATGAATTTTGTCCCATTCCTCGGCAATAACACTCTGTAATTAATGGAAATTGGAAATATTGTTTTTTCAGACTTAATCCTTAAGATATTACCACAGGTGCTATATAGGATTAATATCCGGTGACCGAGGGTGGTTTACCATCCGTTTTAGTACATTGTAGAGGATCCACATCTTAGTTCTCCAAGCTGTCTTTTCTCGTTTCGTAAATTTGTCTACAATGATTGGGAGATTTATTTTAAAATCCCAATATATTCTATATGATCCATTATACTGTCTAAATATCAAGCGATCCCACTCCAGCAGCATTGATGCAACCCTAGACCATGGGTGGCTTTCCTGTGTTTAACAGTGTGGACTGCATTTGTCGTTTATGTTGCGGCATTCCTTTTTTCTAGTTTTTGACTTCCACAACTATCGAGCATTTCAATTTTAATTCATCGGAGTAAAACAAATAGTCGCCATTTTGTATTCCGATCGATCTGGGTTGCCAGGCTGACAGATTTTAGCTTAGCGTCCTAGGCTCTACCAATTTATACATTTTATTAGGTCTTTCGGGTTGAATTGACCTGTTGTCAGCTTTTAGTCTGTTAGGACCAGTGGCGTAACTAGGCCAACATGTGTCCAGAGCAAACTTCAAGATATCTGCCCCCAGGTTCGGAACTAGGGGGGACAAAGGGGACATTTGCCTTGAGCGGCATAATTTAGATGGTGGTAAATTTTGAGTAAAAGTTATTATTAGATTAAATAAATAATATTTGTTTCTGCTATTTGACAGTTTTGACCTTAATTCAGTCAAAAAATGAGTTAATGAAAAAATTAAGCTTGCCTCCCCTCCGTGAGGCAAAAATCCTTGTACCAGTTCTGCCGCCACCTGGTATGATTCTACTTTATCTGCTTCTATGGAAATATGATACCGACAAAGTCTTGATACCGGGCACTCATTCAAACACTTGAATCAAATATTCGATACCACTAAGGTATCCAACGGAATACTGGTAAGTGGTATCAAACCGATTGGTATCGT
Source organism: Rhaphigaster nebulosa (assembly GCA_948150685.1). Taxonomy (NCBI): domain Eukaryota; kingdom Metazoa; phylum Arthropoda; class Insecta; order Hemiptera; family Pentatomidae; genus Rhaphigaster; species Rhaphigaster nebulosa. The sequence continues at coordinate 132,736,389 of OX411307.1, forward strand.
AAATCCCTATCAGCTTATTATATACATTATTCTATAATTGCTTATTTAAACGTACGTTCGACTTAAATCCAATGAAATCGATTATCTTTTCGGAGCTTAAAAAAGAATGGAAACAAATAAATTAGTAATAATTATTTTGGGCATTTTAGCGTTCCCCTTTAAGCGGAGGCCGTCCTCTTCGCCCTACCCTAGCTACGCCTCTGGTTAGGACCTTAGCAGTTCTAGTTTTTGGGCATAGGGCCATTCTGAACCCAAAAGTACTTGCTTTTAACATATATATTTGTTAGCTGTCAGAGTTTCTTAGAGATGAATAGAAAACACCAGAACTCTGCCACCTACAATCAGCCCCTTCTTCGAAATTTTTTTTTACAGCACCAGCTTCACCTTTGTCCTGATACACACCCAATTTTCATTAAATTCTGCAATTTATGCTACATAGTCGAATATGGACTGGAGCAGGACATACGACATATTGAGGAGGTATTGGACGTGAGGAACCTCATGTTGACAACGGATCAACCCTAATCCTTTATACCTTCTGAGATCATATAACATCACTGTAGAGGTGGCTGGGCAGTCGTGTCCCTCTCCCCCACAACAATCTGAAAACCTAAAACGTTGGGAAATTTTAGTTTCCCGTACTTCAAACTGTGAAAACTGCGGTAAAACATTTTAATTAAATAGATACTAAAATTTATAACTAATACGAGTATCTTTTAAGTTAGATTGAAAATGGTCTTGATTCCTTCTAATAAAGCAGACATATTATGTAAGGAGCAGTCTGGAGAGGCTAGGTAAGTTCTGGTAATACATTGTTATGGACAAAATTGAGTTTTAGCTTCCAAAGCCATCTCACTCTCCAGCTCTTACTATTAGCACCTATCGGACTACTAGCTCCAGCCGATAGGCGAGAATTAGGTCCATTTGTAGCAAATCTGGAATGTTTAAAACATTCCCTTTTAATAACATGTCACTACTACCGGGTCGAGAATGATTTAGTGATTTCACAACTTCACAGAGAAGGGTACTCTGCATAAAGTCAGTCATCGGAAGGTATTAAGAAACACTTATTTATTTCTTACTCTTCTGGGCAAGCATTCTTGAAAAGGATAAATAAATCTTAAACACTATAGCCACAAACAAATATGGAGGAATAGTTAATTTGTAGGGAATAGTAACATCAATGTGGTATTAGATAATAAAATAATTGGTTTAAATTAAAACAAACAAAGCTTCCTTTCTGCTAACCGATAAAAGAAGTTAATTAAAAAAAAATTAAGGATCAAGTTAAAGAGGTATCTCTACATTTGGGCTTTCTAGCTAAGAAGGCTGTGAGCTGGGCATGAAAGGGATCAGGCTTACACCTGTTATCTGAACCACTTCATGAAATCAGCCACCTCTTGGCCAAGGGAATGATCAGGGCATAAATCCATCTTTCTTGGCTGACAAACGGAGGGAGTCAGTTCCATTCAATATATTTTCTAAGTATTCTTAGTTCAATTATTTCTTTCCTCTTGATAAGCTAGAAATGGTAATTCATAGTGTCCACTTTAGGTAACACAAGCATCTCTAAAATTTTAAATTTACTGATTCTTTGATATACAGAACTAGAATACTTACCATAGGGGCATATCAAGTTCTATGTTAACCATTTTAATTATGCATCGACAAACTGAATCTTCGAATATTACAAAAAACTAATCACTATTAAAATAAAAAAATTAATCACTTTGTGTTGATTACTTTAGCTTCTCTTTACCCTTTTGCATTCCAGCTTATATTTATCATATATTTTTGGCTTTAAGCTCTGAGTATTGCGACCTTTGAGTCAGCTATCAAAAGGTGAATTTGATCATATACTTTGTCATATACTTAGGCGTGTGCACTTGGGGTGCCATAGGTGCACAAGCACCTGATAATGCGTGCCCACTTGGGGTGCCATAGGTGCACAGGCACCTGATAATAAGTCATAACTTTTGCTGCCCAAGAGCATTAAATTTTTTATTTAATTTTAATATAAAAATTGTTTAAAATACGCTTTAGATTTTTCAGGGTACAATTTTCCAGAGGAGTAAAGAATATCTCTGGATCCCCGCCTGACTGGGGAGTATGGAAGGATCCTCTGGTACTATAGTGCATACACCTCCTAATAAAGGATGCTGTGCACGCCTTATGGTCATATACTAAATTATCTATCATCATTTCTAATAATTTCTCCTCCCCAAAATCCCAAGACTTCATAAGATGTGGTATTGGTATAAATATTAATATAATATTTTTATATTAATTTACTTTTCAGGTAAGCACTCCAATACTAAGTACATATTGTAATTCCTTATATGAAATGGTTCATGGTTATGAGTTTGGTATAACAAGGCAAGGTTTTTATGCAGCATCATCAGAATTGTACAAAATATATTTTCTTAACATTGATGAAATTAATAATCATCTGTGAGTAATTTTATTACTTTCACTTACCTACCTATTTATGAAATATTTTTACTTTCACTTACATATGTATGAAATATATAGTTGGGGGAAATATTGCGATTGTGAAAAATTTTGAATACAATTTTTCAACGGAAATACACATTTTAAGGTTCCCTGAGTACATATAATCAAGTCTCGCAAAATAGTCTATGTGTGAACATTCTAGCTCAATAACAAAATGCTGTATGTTACAGCAACTTTTTAGCTAAAATTGACTTACCGGCAATGTCACTTGATATTGAACTAAGGATTTTCTCGAAAATGGCTCTTGCGATTTTTATTAAACTCGTTACATCAATGAACAATCAAATGTCCATTAATTTGTTTGGATACACTTGAATGTGAATGGGAATACACTTTCAATCGCTGTTCAATCGCTTGAAACCATCCCATCTTCAGGGCGTCTTCATAAGAATCAGTTCCCTAAAGATTTTGAGAAGTGCCATCAATCAATATGTTTAAATTTCTCTTTCAACTCATCTATATTTATCATTATTGTTAATATGCATATTTCAGCAAGGGATTGAAAAACCAATATTGAAATGACAGTATCCGCTAATATACTCTATATTGTATTCTCCATCATAAATATACAGATTCCTTTGGGTTGTCTTGCTTAGTGCTTATAGGATATACATTTGTATATTCTGTCCTTTAGATGTAACAATATTAATAATTGCTATCTTCTTTTAGTACCATAAGCAAATTATAGACTAATTAATAATAATTAATCTATTAATCTATTAATTAATCTATTTATTTCTATCTATCTATCTATTTATCTATTTATCTATTTTCTATTTATCTATCTATCTATTATTAATCTATTAATTAATCTATTAATCTATATTATAGGATTCAGTATGACTGAAACCAGTGTGATCTTATTTAGTGTTATTTTTTACAGGGATGAGTCACTTAGCTCAAACATGGAGCTAGTTGGAGTCGGGATTCTGTGCACAGTGATTTATCAGTATTATACTCAAAAAGAGAAAAGCATTCCAAGCTTATTACTTGAGATGATAGAGTGCCTGACACATCTTAAGAAAGACATTATTATGAGAATAGTCTTTAAATTATTACAACTGACATCAGATGCCTAATAACAACTCTGACAGTGAGAGTCGGTTTGGGAAGATCACAACCTGTCCCAAGCCCATGTTTAGTTCAGTCCATTCCTTGAGATAACATTGTAGTAAAGGCATAACTAAACATTTGGGTCATTTTAATGAAATTGGTACCTGCTTGATTAAACTCTGCTCTTTCCACCATAGCTTGTAGAGCAATGTTAAATAGCAATGGACATGATTTCGTCTTACTCATGATTTTACAGCGAAAGGCAGGTCCAACTTCCCATTTATTATCATCCTGCTGGCACAGGCTCTCAATATACATGCTGTGAGTAGGATCAACTTTGAGGAGATGTCCATCTCTTCCATTTCCCTGTAAAGTTAAACAAATTTTTTTAGCACCAGTGTTTCTTGTTAGTGAGCTCTATACACATTAATCTGCCTCTGCTAGCTGGGTTTGGGACCGGTTGTGATCTTTACATTGTGGTCTTTCCAACCTCACAGGTAGAGTTTTACATGCATATATATATATATATATATATATATATATATATATATATATATATATATATATATATATATATATATATAATGATAAGAAATAAAGGAATGTTTTTCATAGAGTTATGGTGTAAGAAGCATTTCTGCTGTATTGGTAGGAAAATCTGTGAATGAAGAATGGAGGTATCTAAGCTGATTAATGACTAAATCTACAGATGAAAACTGCTAGGACAAAGTGAGGAAGCGTTAAAAGATAATATAAGAAGTTTTTTGGAGAAGCAAGATGTATAAAATCGGAATTCATAGATTCCAGCCCTACAGTGAAACATACTGATGGAAAAATGGTCTTAGAGCAGATTGTACAAGATAAGTGAGAAGAGTATTTTTTTTTACTTTCTAAACCCCTAGATTGATGGTGAAAACCATGAGGAGATGGACATCTCCTCATAGTTTATCCTGCTCACAGCATGTATATTGAGAAACTGTGCCAGCAGGATACTAATAAATGGGAAGTTGGACCTGCCTTTCGCAGTAAAATCATGAGCAAGACGAAGTGATACCCATTGCTATTTAACATTGCTCTACAAGCTATGGTGAAAAGAGCAGAGTTTGATCAAGCAGGTACCATTTTCAATAAAATGACCCAAATGCTTAGTTATGCAGATGAAGTGGCCTAAGTTTTACTGTTCCTCAAGGCTGTAAAAGAGTATTCTTGAATTTTTATTGTATTAGCTTTATCTGAAAAGTATAATGGACTTTTCTCGCTATATTCATATGAAATATAGCAATGAATGATAGTTCGGTTGAACATCTGCGTAGATTTCAGCTATTGTTAACCTTAAAAGTTAATGCTAGGAAATAATTGGAAGGTTCCAAAACACAAAGCATCAAGTCTCTAAAATACTAGTAAATAATTAATCAGTCTCAAAAGTAAAATTACAGATGTTCAAATGAGAGGTCTCTTGTTTACAATGCTGGATGATTTTACATTTTCTTATTTTAAGGAATGGACTGCTCCAAATATAATGAGGCAAGTCAATTTCATTGATTTGGTTGTTATATTGAAAGAAAATATTGCACCTAACTGCTCCTATGGTATACTGTTAAGCAGTTAATTTGTAGAAAGCAAATGTCTGCTGATGCAGGAGTTACATAGCAGATCTTAAAGTGCCCACTACAGCATGTGAACCTCCTAATTGCTTACTAACCGTGGATTATGAAGATTCTTAGTCTTTCTCCTGAAGAAGACCATAACTTTATTACAACTAAGGAGTCTATCGTTAAGCCAAATGATGATTTATCTCATCTGTTTGCCTTTAGCAGTTTAAATATTCGAAAAGAGACATAAAGCGATGAACTATTGTGGTAAGGTAAGAAGTGTGTGAAACAAAACAGAGGAAAAATCTAGAACGAAAAAAATTGCAAGCACTAGGATTGCCACTGAAACTCGTGCAGTATGCAAAAATGACACTATCTAATATTAAATGTCGTGTTAAGATTCAGGACAACTTATCCAGGAAATTTGATTTGTCTAATGGCTTGAAGACAGGGTGATCCACTGTCCCCAACTCTGTTTAATTTAGATCTATAAATGATAGTGAGATCCATCAGGACAAACTCTGGAGGAATAATAATGAGCAGACTAACGTAGCATATGGCCTATGCAGATAATGTCGTTATCACTGGCAGAACCTCGATATTATTATCTGGTGCTTTCCAGGAGTTTCAGGAGGCTGCGTGTAAATTTGGTCTTGATACCAATGCAGTATAGAAGCCCAAATACATGAGATCCTCTAGAAGGGACAGGCAAGGGAACCCTTAAATTTCTGTATGGGTTCAGAATTTCAACAATGTGGACAATTTCAAATACCTAGGGTCAGTTGTAACAGCGAAAAAGAACATCAAAGAAGAGATAAAAGCAAGACTGGTAGCCGTCAGTAGGTTTTTGCATGCACTTCAGAAGGTACTCCACTTTAGAAATCTTTCAAACAAAGCTAAGATAATAATATACCGGAAAATCGTCACACCTGTGGTGACATATGGCAGCGCAACGCAGGTTCTGATCCAAGAACATGAAAAAATTAATTAGGTGTAGGAAAGAAAAGTCCTCAGAATGATATATGGATCAATTAATGAATCAGAACAATGGAGATCCAGGAAAAATCAAGAGCTAATGGATATGTATGGTGAACTAGATATAGTGGTATTCATTAATATTGCAAGAATCTGATGGTTTGGTTATGTGGAAAGAATTGCCTACCAAAAAGGCTGCTACCTCCATTGCCAGAAGGAAGGTGAATGCAAGGAAGACCACGTCTGAGATGACTTGATGACGTGGAGGCAGACCTGTGCCGGGTTGGTGTGAGAAGATGGAAGAGACATGCAGTTTTGACAGAGACGAGTGTATGAGGATAATGTCGGAGGCCAAAGTCCTACAGGGGTTGTAGAGCCAATGTACTGCTAGATAGATAGAGAATAGGCTGGTGAAAAAGATTTACCAAGACAGTATTTTCGCCACAAGGAAAAAGGGAAGGCTAAGGGCATGATGGAAGGACAAAGTATTGGAGGATATGTGGTGGGCGGACATCCGTATACAGGATACAGCCCTGTGGTAGCAAATGTTAAAGTAGGGCAAGGACCACTTCGGTCTGCAGTGCCAGAAGAAAAAGAAGACCTTACTGTTCTCACTTGGGTAATGATGCTGAGAGAACAAAGGTTAGCCATTGATCATCAGGTGTGTGGTGCTAGATATATATACAGTAGAGTAACCCATTCACTTATAAATAACCCATTAAGTGACTGGTATGATTTGTATGTTACTAAACAAATTGACTGTGATACATTTATTTATGATATCTGTGATAGCTTTGGGTTCTAGAAGGTTTATTATAAAATGCTAAATGGGATATTGAGCAGATGTCTGCCAATGTTTATGATGTTTGATACATTCCAGACAGTGTTTATGTTTTGTTCTTAGTTTGTATCCCTGTCGTTCCAATAGCATATGAATTTTTGGATATTTTTTACTATTAGATATTTTAATATACTGTTATGATATTAATCATTATTGTTTAATTGATCTATTATTATACTATTGTATGTTATTGTTCATAGAACTCTGTGAGATCTGTTTTTGTCATCATATTTTATTAAAATATTATTTTTGCTATGCATTTGCCTATATATTTTTTTTTAATTCATTTTACAATTCCTTTTTTTGTAATTTAATTATTCATCCCATATCTGACTTTTGTGTAATCGCCCTAATAATAGGATACTATTATGGAGAGATGGGATACAAAATCAATTTAAGAGTAAATATGATTATTGATTACCTATCCTCAATGTATTTATGATTGAACAATGAGAAACATCTGTACTCAGAATCATCCAAACCAGACTGATGATAAGAAAATAGTTTTGAACTATGCTGGAAAGCTGATTTTGATATATCATTGACAGTTATTTGAGAAAATGCCTCCCAATCAGGTAACACCAACTTTTTTAGTAATTATATTGAACTGAAAGAAGTTAAATGCACTAGTATTATAAAACATACTTTCTAAATTAATTAAATTTAAAGTTTCATTTTGAATACTTTTAAAAATGATATGAGGAGGTGCGAGGAAATAAAAATAACAGTCAAGCATATATATTTACTGTATTCCTTCATGAATTATAACAAAACTGTTAACAGTCTTTTTAACAACTAATTTGTAATAGGTAGACAGTTCGATAGATGCTGATAAAATGTTTTTTCTAGTGAAAAATGGTCTGTTTAATAATTATTTAAACACGTGTCTGTTAAGCATATTTAAACATTGATAAAAAAAATGTAATAGAGGGTAAAAATGTATTTATCAAATTGAAAATTATTTAAATACTTACATTACTAGTGTTGAGCATTCTAATGAATGTTAATCATTTTATTTTATTAAACTATGTTTAAGTTGCTGGAAGAATATTTATATAAAAAAGAAAGGTATAGGTGCACATCCAGGAAGTATAACTATAATTCAATTGTATATATACAATTTAATTAGATTTAATTATTGCTTTTATAAAGCCATTTCATCAACTATCTGAAAAGTTCAGATCACAGTGCTTATAAATAGTAAGATGTCACCCACTCCTATGAACTTTTCTTTATCCAAGATCTTAGGATTAGAATTAAGCATTTTTCAATGCACCTACAATGAAGTGATGTTTACAGCTTTACATTTATAAAACCATCTGGCACAATTATATCCAATTCTGTTCCTTGTTTCACTAAATACACTACATAATAAAACAAATAATTGGAATATTTGATTTAAAAAATAAAAATAAAATAAATAAATAAATAAATAAATATATATATATATATATATATATATATATATATATATATATATATATATATATATATATATATATATATATATATATATATATATATATATATGAGGAATTAGAAGTAAATAACTAAATTTAATAAATTTTTTTTTTAAAGTGAACACAATGTTACAGTATATTTTTAATGTCATATGTTTTTCCTTACTGAGTTATTTAATCATTTTTATGTGAATTGGAAATTAAATTAAATAGAAACATCTATCTCCATGGAAGTGCCAATTTTAAAGTCATAGTATTATGCGAAATGTTCGCAGAATGTTTATTGTAACGTCATATCTAAAAAAATTAACCAAGTGATAGTTAAGGGAGATATATTTAGAAAATTAATGACCATTTTTGATAAAATCTGCAAACAAATATATAGTATCAATTTAACTAATTATGTCACTAGTTAAATAATTGGAAAACCCACTTTTAAAGTATGTTAGAGGAATATAAATGCAAATCACCATTGACAGCTTTCTTTGTGATTAATTAGAGGCACATATCTATTCTCTAAAATCTATTTCATAATCTGGAAAATTCATTCTTGTATAATCAGAAAATAAATAAATTAAATTAAATCATAAATACAATAACAACAAATAAACAAAAATAAATAAATTGAATTAAATGTCAATTTGTTTTAAATTATTACTTAATCATTTCTAATTCTATTGTTGTCCACTAATATTCTTTATTTTTTTATTATGTTTTGTTTACAAACTAATACAATTTCATATATAAAAAATCAGAAATGTTGTGCAGTACAATGTGTGCACTTTGAACTTATAAAATTAACAATTTGATTATAAGAAATTTAGGCCTATAGTTACTAAAATAAATAACTGAAGTTGTTGATTATGTTGGAAGAAGGCTTAAAAATACAGCTGTCATAAATTGAGCACTCTGTTAGATTTATCTGATTGAATGTATTTGCGAAAGAAATTTCTTTAATATCCGAAAGATATAATTTCTTTTAAAATATAAAATGAGTCAATTTGACGAAGAAAAAAAAAAAAATAAATTTTGATTTTGTATCTTTAATCTAAACATAGAAAGACAATGAATTTTCTCTTATAATTTTAGCATTCTTGTTATTGCCTTTTAACACATATTAAGTGATAGATTCAGAATAGATTGTAGAATGATTGATTATTATTTAGTTGTCTATAAAAATAATGATCAAGTCCTTAATTGGTTTATATTTGTTTGAAGGTCTTCTTTTTATTTAATAATATATCTTTACATGTTTTACTTGAATTTACCAATATTTTTGATGGAGAGGATATAGTTTGATTTGATTTTGATTTTCATAGGGATCATCACAATAGTCCATAGGAAGATACTGTAAACAATGGCATCATTTCTTCTTTTCATTTTATTCCGTTTTATGAAATAATAATGGATTGAAATAAGAATAAAATAATGTGACTCAGGAGTTTTATTTAAACATAAACTCCTCATCTCACACAGTCAAACATTTAATTTTGTTAGGGTTATAAATATAATGAAATATCAAAGCCAAGTTTGGCAGAAACAAGTTTATTCATTAACAATAACAAATAACATCTAACCATCATACAGGTCAGGAATGTGCATCATACAGGTGGCCATTACTGCAACTGAGGAACACAGAACAGATTACAAGTAGTAGAGGGGGTACAATGCCATCTGAATCTTATGATCTTTACAAACAAGTTTAAATACAAAGCAAATAAATTTGATTTATTTCCATAAATCTAATTTATCACAGGCAACATTTATTTATAATTCACTAATCTAATTAGCTTTACACATTTTTCATGTTGCAGTTTATTTAAGGGTTTTGTAAGGAAGTCCGCTGTCATATCTTCACTGGGAACATAGCTGACAGCAATGTTATTATTTGAAACATGCTCTCGGACAAAATGATGATTAATGTCGATGTGTTTTGAGCGTTGATTCACAATGTCATTTTTTGTTAAGTTTACGGCACTCGTATTGTTGCAGTGAACTGTTATGACATTCTTCACTACATTGGGATCAATTTCAAAAATCAAATTTTTCAACCTAATTGCCTCCTGTGCAGCTAAAGACAAGCTCATATATTCTGCCTTACATATTGATAATGCTATTGTCTTTTGTTTCTTACTACACCAAGAAACAGCAGACCCTTGAATTAAGAAGCAGCATCCAGTCACAGAAAATCTTCCGTTATTTTTATTACTCCAATCAGCATCACAAAAACCAATAATGTCTTGTGAATTTTGTCTACTGAATTCTAATTTGTAATCCAGGGTACCTTTAATGTATCTCAACAATCATTTCACTGTATGCCAATGAATATCTTTATCGTCATTGTTGAATCTACTTAAAAAGTTTACAGCATAAGTGATGTCTGGACGAGAAACCTGAGATAAATAAAGCAGACTACCAATGGCCTCTTGATAGGGGATTTTATTTAATTTTTCTCCATGTTCAACCTTCTGCTTCTCTTGAGTGAAATCCATACCAGGTTCCATAGGTGTAGGAGCAGGTTTAGCCTCTTGCATGTTGAATCTTTTTATTAATTTTAGGGCATATGTTTTCTGTGATATCCAAATTTTTCCAGATTGTTCATCTGTAGAAATTTCCTTAACTAAACATTGTTTAGCTTTTCCTTAGTCTTTCATTTAAAAATTTCTAAAGGGTTCTTGTTTCACTTTAGTTGTGAGTTCCTTATCATTTGAAAATATGAGTAGATCATCAACATAAAGAGCTATTATTAGGGTTTTAGAGCTCCCTTTTAAATAATATATGCAGGGATCAGCTTCTGACTGAGTAAGCCCTAGGTCCAGCAGGGCCAGCACCTCCATTTTGAAGGTGGTGAGACATATAGTACTTCTTCCAGTTCACCATAGAGATATGCTGTAACTACATCCATATGATCTATGTGAAGATCCTTTTTTGCCGCTAATGAGAGTAGGTATCTGACTGATGAATATTTTACCACGAGAGAAAATGTTTCTTCATAATCTCTCCCATAAATCTGAGAGCATCCTTTTATAAATAGGCGAGCCTTATGTATTTTGTCACCTTCAGGTGTTTCTTTTATTTTCAAAACCCATTTATGTTTTTGCACTCGCTGGTGGATCATAAACATCAAAACTATCATTTTTTATTAGGGACTTTATCTCTTTCTTCATGGCTTCTTCCCATTTGGTCTTCTCTGGCCCTCTTAAAGCTTCTTTGAGGTCGAGATTATTTTCATTTGATTGAGCCAAGTACAGCTCATGATCTGGCCATGTTTTTGGGATCTTTCTTCGTTGCGATCTTCTGAGTACTGGAATATCTTCATCACTTTCAGGAGCCTCAAATTCAAAAAATGGTTTGTCATCTGATTCATGCACTGATTCCACATTATTTTGATTTTCAGGTTGTTGTGCTTCAATAACCTCTTCATCATCCTCTCCAGGATCAAATTTCCAATTATTATTGTAGGCATTTCAGAAGTCTCTTCTTTAGACAAGTCTTCATTTGATAATGTACCAAAGGGTTTATTATTTATACCTTGAATGCTTTCAAGGAATTTGACATCCCTTGAGATGATAACTCGTCTTGGGTTCTTCGGGTTGATGAGTCTGTAAGCCTTAGAATGGTCACTGTAACCAACAAAGAAACATTCTTCACTTTTTTCATCTAGTTTACCCCTATTTGCACAAGTGATTAGTCTTATGGCTTTACATCCAAAGACTTTTAAATATCTCCGATTTACTTTTCTACCTGTCCAAGATTCTACTGGAGTCATTCCTTGAAGAGCTTTTGTAGGGCTTCTATTCTTCAGATGCACAGCAGTATTAACAGCTTCGCCCCAATATTTTCTATCTAAACTGGAAATCCTCCAACATGGTTCTTGCTGTCTCAATAATGGACCGGTTGTCTCTTTCAGAAGTTCCATTTTGACTTGGGGTATGTGGTGTTTATCGTTGGTAAATATTTCCATTTTCTTTTAGAAATTTATTGAATCTAAAATGTATATATTCCCCACCATTGTCACTTCTAAAGATCTTAATTTGTTCATTTACCTGATTTCTTCTGCAAAATCGTCATATGTCAAATGTCAAAATCCTATAAATTCTTCATCCAAACCAGCATCTATTGCAATTAGTTTTTTGGATATCGAGAGAATTTCATTCATTTCGGTTTCCTACTGATTCTACTGAAGTATTGGCATGGTCAGCTTGCTCTGACAGAGCATTCACAACTGCATTAATTGTTTTGCTTTCACTTCCCATTTCTTCCTCTTTTTCTTCTTCATGGTGGGAAACTAGGTTTGGATTTTTTCCTATTTTATTTAATCTGAAACAAATTTAAAAAATAAAATAAATAGTGATAGCAAAATTGTGTACCTAAACAAACATTTCTATACTACCTAAAATAATTCCTATAAGTTCCTTGTGTGCTACATAAAACAAAAACTGCTTACATCATTTTAAAATCAGAAATATACAATTTAAAATATCTTCTCTTTCTTCCTCTTTGATGCCTTTCAGCGTAGAGGCGCCTCTATCCACCGGAGCCAGTCCCCTCGATCCTGAGCCAGCTGCTTCATTCCTCTCAAAGTCCTTCCTCTCTCTCTCTGCCCAACCTGGTGACATATTCATCATATTTCATCCTTGGCCTGCCTCTGGGTCTTTTGCCAGTTGATCGAGCTTCCATTATCTTCCTTGGGTCTCGGTTCTCGCTCATCCTGCACACATGTCCAAACCACTTTTATTAGCATTTCTTGAAGGTGGTTTTCAATGAAGATATGGCCAGTTGCTCCCTTATCGTCTCATTCCTGACCCGGTCTCTTCGTGTTCTGTCTGCCACTCTACGCAGGTACTTCATTTCCATGGCAGTCATATGGCTAATGTGTCTGTCCAACTTTACCCAACTCTCAGAACCATACAGTAGAGTCGGCAGAAAGACAGCTTTAAAGATGTGGATCTTGACCTGGTTAGTGACCTCTCTCTTTCCTACAATAGTATTGCAGATCTGATAGTATATTTTATTTGCTTTTGCAATTCTGCTGGATACTTCTTTGTCAATGGCGGTAGTGTTGCTAACCACCGTTCCGAGATATGAGAAGTCATCAACAGTCTCAAGCTCCTCGCCGTTACAGAACAGGTATACATCTTCCTCTTTTCTTGAGATTGCCAGAACTTTACTTTTAGTGGAGTTAATAGCCATTCCTTTTCTCAATAGCTCTTCTTGCCATTCAACCAGGGCCCGCTGCAGCTTTCCTTTATCATCACAGACAAGACAATTTAAAATATGACAAATTTTATTACTGATATTTTAATTATTTTGATTGACATTTACAAGATCCCAAGACGCTGCTTTGTGGAAATCAAGACTTGATCAGATAAGAATTGGAAAATTTTGAGCAACTGCAGTCTTAGAAGGAATTGTCTGAGAGGTAGGATTGAAGGACTAGGTATAAGGTTTGGGATTGATGGATTTTGAGCTTGAAGAACAAATCAGTATTTCACAACCAGAAGAAAGCTTTTGTTATGCCCAGAAATGCATCAGCACTATGTTGTTTACATTTAAAATCTGAGGTGATATAGTCAGCAAATTAGAGGCACTATTTAGCAACAGTACATCTTGAGTAGGATCCACACTTACCTGAAAAAGATTTTTCAAAGGAATAGGAGTAGGCTAATTGGATGGTATGATAGGGTATTTATTACATTTATAGTATTTGGGAGATATGCCTGAGTTTCGGAAAGTAATAATAATTGAGTGTTTATATGCCAGAGGAAAATAGAGGCTACAGTTGTAAAGTAAATGAGGAAGATAGTCACAAATGAGTGGATCATGAGATGTTAAATCCTGAACACAACATGTCGTATTGTCATGAAAATAGATTTCAACAAAGAGAAAACGATTATACATGTAATTTGGTTTTTCTATCAATAATAAATCCCTAGAACAGAAATTATGTTATTTAATCGAATCAGCTCAAAAGTAGTGAGTTACCAAGAAATTTATATCTAATATTTTGTAGAATTCAGTTTTTAAATTACAGAACACAATAGATGATAGCCTTATTATTTTAAACTGTTGTATCCTCACAAATTAAAAAATAATATGATATCATTAATCATCTAGCTAAGCGCTATGACTGTTATTTATTAAACTTTAACTTATTTCTCATTATAATACACACTAAGTGCCAATTGGGACTTGTATGATAACATCTAAGGGCTTTGATATTGTGAAGGCAGACTACCTAATTAGCTGATAAAAGCTAAGAGAAGACAGATTTATGAAGAGTTATTCATGGAAGATCAATAATGTAGATTGGGGTTTTCAACTTGTATAGGCTCGAGGACCACATTGCTGATTCTCAAATGATAATGGGCTGCACATTGATAATAGGCCAATTTTCATAAAATAGAAAGGAGGTGCCAGTACATAATAATTTGCTGAGCTTACTTGAAACAACTATTTAATCATTTTAAAAGCTTAAAACTCTATTTCCCGTCATCATCATCATATTAAATCCTCTTTGAACTGCTTAAGCAGTATGAGGAGAAAGCCTATTGAGCCCTCACCAGCTCTGTTGGTATGCCATTAATTGCATAGGCATGCGCAATATCCTTTATTAGGGAGTGTACGAACCATAGCACCGGAGTGGGGTCCGTGGATATTCTTTACTCCCCTAGAAAATCGTTTAAAGAACATGCTGTCTAAAACGTATTTTAAACGATTTTTGTATTAAAATTAATCCAAAATTTTAACACTCTAGGGCTAAAAAAAAGTTTTAGCTGAAGTTTTTTAACTTTAGTTTCAAAATTTTTTGTTTTTGTTTTTTTTAAGTTGAATCTTTAAAGTTTGCTTCTATCCACTTTATAGGGAGAAAAATATATTTCTGAGACATTAGCAGGTGCCTGTGCACCTGTGGCATCCCCATGCGCACGTCTATGATTAGTTGTCTTCTTTTATTTCATTTAACTCCTCTTTCCTAGAAGTCTTTCTTTACTTAATCTTCCCATTTAGTTCTAGGTCATCCTCTTTCTCGTTTCCCCTCTGGCTCGATAGGTCTCATTAGCAATTCTGCTAGGTTGCATCCGTAAAAGGTGTCCAAGCCATCTTATTTATTACATCATTGACCGGTTTAATGTTGAGTTCGACCTGATAGTGGTGTTATGTACTTGATTTCTTCTTGTTTTCCCCTCAATCATTTGAAAAAATCTTATTTCTGGCACTGGCATTCTTTTTGATATTTTTTTTTCAGGGCCCTTGATTCCGAAGAGTACTTCAGAATGGGGAGAAATGATGAACTATAATAAATATAGCCACTTTTATCTTCTTTTCCACCTCTCTTAATCGTTTGAAATATTCTGGCCGCATCTGCAACTTGTTCGGTCACCTCCAAATCAATGTAACCATTTTCGTTCAGGTGCACACACATTGATGCGGTATTTGAAGTTTCTCACATGTTCCAGGATTTTTTTTTCGACTCTAATGACCTGCATAATTCTCATTGGATTCTTCCCAACCCTTATCACTTTCGTTTTCGTAGGGTTTGTGATCATATTGATCTTCAGCAATTCTTTTAGCCTGCTGACCTTGTACTGAAGATTCCTATCATCTTCTGAGAAAATAATAATGTCATCGGCAAATGCAAGTAAGAGAGGCTCACTGGTCTCAGATTGGCATGACCTAGATGGAGCTATCTCTTTTTCTCCGTGGCTCTCCGAATAGCTCAATTCATAACTAACATGAACAATAGTTGACTCAGACTATATCAGACAGACTGCGGGATTACTATCGTGGTTTCAATTTTTTGAGAAATGTAGTTGGCATATCTTATCAAGTTTAATGTTTTATTATATAGACTTTCAACCGCAATTGCATCCAAAATGAAAATTACAAACAAACATTAGCTAATATACCTAAGTATAACAATTGAATTTTGAATAGACGATATCACTTCATTATAATTATTATGAAATAACAACAAAAGACAAAATGAGAATAATATCTATAAAATAAAAAAATAATAAATAAAAATAAGCCATGCGGTGCTATACTTATAGAACGGCTGGCTATTGGCTCATTCAATATCAACTTTGTTTTTTCTCATTTTCATCTTACAAAAATTAATATTTGAATTAGTTCGCTATGATTTTTTTCGTAACATTTTAAATTAAAAAAAAAAGTTTTAACAGTATTTTGGGACAGTAAAATTTTCTTGCGGGCCTCCAATTAGAAACCACTGATCTAGAATGGGAAGTGTATCGACAGTATGACTGCAACATTAATTTATAAGTTAATTTACTATTAGTGCATCAAACTAAAACTGTAGCGGGTTTATGCTTAGGCAGACTGGAACTAGTTGCGCAATTTTCGGGGGCAAAAACATTAGAGTAATTTTTTTTTTAAATTAAAACAAATTAGTATAACAAGTTACAAATTATTTCACATTTACTTATTATCTATTTATTTTTTGAAATTCATTATTAATATTTTTTCAAAATCATTATACCAATAAAAAATAATCTTCATAAATGCCCAAGGTATGGGCGTATGAAACTTCTAATTGGTTTATTTCAAAATGGTGGATGGTAACGTCTAGTTCAGAGGATCATCTTGGTGTGACGTGTGACATGGATGCCAAATCTGAAGAAAATCCGCCTATTTTCTTTTACCTATATATGAAATATATTGCGATCGTGAAAATGATCGAATTCGAGTTTTCATCGGAAATACGCGTTTTATGGTTACCTGTGTCCAAATAACCAAGTCTCGCAAAATGGTCTGCGTGTATGGGTGTATAACAGCCTAGATCCAAAACGAAAAGTTGTACGATACTGAAATTAAGTATTTAAGGCATTTAAACGGCTCTAACGATTGTGATGAAACTTGCTTAATATCTTCTTCTTCCTGCCCTTTAACTTTTCATGAACGTAGTATATAATTGTATGAAAGGTAATTAAATTATCTAAAAAATAAAAAAGGGAATCATCAAAATCGGATCGGAATTAGCAAAGATACAGCGTATCTTATAAGGACTACAAGACCCTAGATAGATAGCTGAGTGCATCCGAAAGAAGACGGATGCGACCGAACCAATCCGCCAATCTGTTGTCAACAATACGCTCCGTAATAATGTAATGTAATAATACAAATGTAGAAATTAACTTAATAAATTCTACTTTTATATTATTGAATGAAAACAAAATGTTTCCATGGAAACTAAACGGAAACTTTTGAAATATATTTTCAACTTGGCAAACTTAAAATATATAGGTAGTGTACATAATTGTTGTACTAAAATTGTTTAAAAAGACTGTTTTATTGTACATGTGTTGGAGGAGATGTGAAGAAGTGAATGCTGCTGAGTTTGTTATAAGTATGTGAACTTTATAAAATTATATTAAAATATAATTATTGTAGGACGGTAAGGGAAATTGTGTGATGCGCACACCGCACCAGATATTTTTTTTTTAATATGATTTATGAATACAACGTATCTTGGAATGTAAAATCCAAAAATTTTGAGAGGAGTTAATTTTCTTTTCTTGTTCGGTTACAAAGGTTCATTGTTGAAAATAATAAACCACAAAATGAGATCGACAATAAAAACGATAAAGTTAAAAATTCTAAAAAAATTACTGCGGACGTTTTTCGGGTATAACAAAAGAGGGTAATTATTAGGATCTCACGCTGCTTTATCAGAAGGGGGCGTGGCTCACGTTGTTGACATTGAGGTCACGTCCCCACCACCTTCCCTTATTGGCTAATGTTAATTTTTTTCTAGTAATTTATCTCACATTTTTATTGTCATAGGATTAATTAAAATGTATCTAAAATATAAAACTGTCAAGATTTGGCCTGTAAAGATATATGGTTCTTCAGCTGGTCGTGCACCAATTCAAGTTAATAGGATAATGATAGTAACTATTCATCAAAATATTCTTTTTCTTGGAGGATAAAAAGTGTTACCTTGAAATTTTCTTTTATTAACCCTGGAATCCAAGGGGTCATTCGTCCCCCTTCATTCCTAGTGCGGAGTCAAATTGACTCCGCTCATATTTTTCCGCGTTTCATCCCTCCAATTTGATTTCTAACCCATTCTTATAAATAAATAGATATTTTGATATAACATTGAAACATCTAGGATTATTTTGTTTTCTAACACTGTTTAATTTTTTAATTGTTGATGAAATACCGCCAAATTATCAAAACATTTTTTTCAATATGAATTATTAGGGCAAATGGAAGAAAATCAAGACAAACTAATAACCAACACTTAATTTATTCTGGAAGTAAAGGTTGAAAAGATAAACTCAAAAAATTGGTACATATTTATATATAAAAGACAATTCAATAGAATAAACCCTGGAGTAAACTTATTCAAAACAAAAAGAAACTCATCGCCACCATAGAAGGTTGGAAAATTGGGAGAGATAATCGTTCTCTAGAATCTAAATCAAGAGACCGAATTATGAAAAATTGCTGTTCATAGCCAGGTAACATAATTATGAACAAATGATATTTTGAACAAATCAGCAGTGAAGACACAATTTCTTCTGGTGAGCCCCGCAAATCAGACGATTACATTTTGTACAGGAAGTGGACGTTGTGCGCCTAATTGCTGACGGGCAAATACTGCAATACTTCCTTCCAGCTGCTGATGTAGGATTGAGTTTAGGTCCAGCTTTTAGAGAAGAAGCTGACGGAATTGGCTGAGTAGGAACTGCAGATCGGGCTACAGTTTTCTGAATGGCGAATTTCAGTTCACTGCTGATACTCTTGAGCCTTTCCAACCGCAATTGTAGGTAAGTCATTCATGCAAAGTGATCAGGAACTGTAGGCGAGTCAGAAGTTTATCTGCCATCTGTGTTCTGAGGCTTCTCGAAGAGGTCCCTTCTGATTTCTAGCATTTTGTGTTTCCACTTTTTGTTTTGTCCGATGTCATTTCCCTTTGCCTACGGTAGACGTTATGCTTGTAAACAACATAACTTCACATAAGCCAAGTTCAGTAGATTGTAGAAAACACAAAGAGGCCACCTTTTTGTCTTACGGTTGCAGAGAACGTTTGAGCACAGCAGGTCAAGTGTGTCAACCCCTCCCTTCGTGGCATTATAAGAATGTATTATAAAAGTTTTTTTACTGAATGGGTGAAGTTTTGGGGAGCTGTGCATAGACAACACCAACGACACCATTTTATTTTTCTTGGCCTTATATGGCACAGCAGTCATATCCTCGTTGAAGATGAAAAGAAAAAGCCAATCTTTATTTTTTTGAAATTGGGATCCCTGAAAGAAGGTGGGAGTTCCCTTATATTTTTTCTGATGTTACCAAAATCTGTAAGCCCGTTTTGCAGCAACTTGGAGACAATGGGACACTGGTGAAGCTGTTCCATGGCAGCTCTACATGGCTATTCCATGTGCTGAGTCAAATTGACTCCTGCTTTGGGGGTGATATTCCATGTGCTGAGTCAAATTGACTCCTACTTTGGGGGTGATATTCCATGTGCTGAGTCAAAATGACTCCTCACCACCCATGTTATTCCTAGCCGGAGTCAGTCTGACGCATTGTCCATGATACTTACCTTATGTAGCCAGGAAGGGGAAAGTTCATTCCAGTTGACACTTCACGTAATCCTAAGGGGAGACCTGGAGGAGGCATAGCTAGACGGAGGAGCGTTTCAGCCCACCCCTCTCCCCCCTCTGACGCTCTTGAAGTCCACGTGGAGTCAAAATGACTCCCCCTTGGATTTCAGGGTTAATTAAAGGTAATAGAATATTTAAAATTGATATTAATATAATTACACCTCCTAGTTTATTAGAAATTGACCGTAAAATTGCATATGCAAATAAGAAATACCATTGTGGTTGAATGTGAACTGGTGTTACTAAAGGATTAGCGGGAATAAAATTTTCAGGATCTCCTAAAGTTCAAGGTTCTAAAAGAATTAATAAAATAAATAATAATAGTGTAATTATTATTCCTATAAGGTCTTTAATAGAGAAATAAGGATGAAATGGTGATTTGTCATAATTTGAATTTAATCCTAATGGGTCATTTCTTCCTGTTTGGTGTAAAAATAATAAGTGTATGATTACTATTGCTGCAATGATAAATGGTAATAAGAAATATAACGTGAAGAATCGTGTTAATGTTGCATTATCAACAGAGTATCCTCCTCATAATCATAATACTAAAGTTTTTCCTAAATAAGGAACAGCTGATAATAAATTAGTAATTACTGTTGCCCCTCATAAAGACATTTGTCCTCAAGGTAAAACATACCCTAGAAAAGCAGTTCCTATTACTAGAAGTAATAGTAAAACTCCAATAGAGTTATGCTTAATTTATAAGATCCATAATATAAACCCCGCCCAATATGAAAATATAAAGAAATAAAGAATAAAGAGGCTCCATGGATTGGCTGCTAATTTTGAATATGATTTGAAAAAAATTGCATTTTCACCTTTAAGCCAGTTGGGCTATATATTAAGAATTTTATTTATGGGAAATTATTTTGATTCTTATTTTCATATATTAACTCATGCTTTTTTTAAGGCTTTAATATTTGTATGTGCAGGTTTGATTATTCATTGTATAAATGATTCTCAAAATATTCAACATATGGGTAATTTAATTACCTGTATTCCTTTTACTTGTTCTTGATTTTGTATTTCTAATTTGTCTTTGTGTGGATTCCCCTTTTTATCTGGGTTTTATAGAAAACATTTAGCTTTAGAATTTATAAGTTATGGATTTAATAATGTATATATTTTTATTTTATTTTATATTTCTATTGGTCTTACGGTTTGCTATAGTCTACGTTTAATTTATTTCTGCTTTGGAGGATCTAATAGATTAATATCAAATTTAAATTATAATGAATATAAAATTATATTATTATCATTAATTTTATTAACTATTATATCTATTTTTGCTGGAAGAATTTTAAGATGACTAATATTCCCATATCCTGAATTTATATGTTTCCCTTTTATTTTAAAGATTCTTCCCTTAATTTTTGTGTTTTTAGGAGGTTGATTAGGTTATAGTTTATCTTTACTATACACTAATGATAATATTTTTGGTATTTTAAATAATTACCTTACTGAATTTATAAGTTGCATATCATTTATGCCTAATTTTAGAACTTATATAACTTATAACAAGGCTTTATCTTTTTTGAGGATAAGATCATCTTTTATAGATTTTAGTTGAGGTGAATATATTATTTCATCTTCATTAATTAAATTAATGAATTATTTAAGTTCTTTTTATTCATTATATGAGGTTAATAATATCAAAATTTATTTAATTTGTTTTATTTTCATGTTCTTTTTTATCATATTAATTTAAAGTTGGGTATCTTAAATTTTAAAGTTTAACTCTGAAGTAGTTAATACAGGCATTAGTTTCCCAGGTACTTCTAAATATTAAAAATCTTATTTGCTCACTGAAAATGAGGGGTTTTAGAATAAACTATATAAATAAGAGAAAAACGGAATTTAACCGCTTTAAAAGATAGTTAGCAGCTTCTTTTAGATTCTTCATTCCCTTTTAATTGGATTTTAGTATTAATCAATAATTTCATTAACAATGAAAAACCTCTAATTTTGGCTTCAATTAATTAGATAAGGGATTAAATTTTAGCCTAATTTTAGGTCGGAACTAAATGTAAATTTTACTTCATTACCTAATTTGAAGTAGACTATTTATTTATAGTATTTTTTAATTGCAAATTAAATGTTAAAATTATAACTACAACCCCTATATACTTATTTGGCTCATTCTAGTACTCCATTATTTCATTCATGGTATAATCCTAAAATTAGGACAGTAATAAATATTATGATAGTTACAATTAATGTTTTAGTTAATCTTCATTTTATTGTAATACTGATTGGTAATATAGTTGCAATTTCAACATCAAAAATTAAGAACAATACTGCAATTAGGAAAAATTGGATAGAAAAAGGGGTAAGTGCGGAACTTTTGGGATCAAATCCACATTCAAATGGGGAACTTTTTCTTGATCTTTTTTTAATGTTTTTGAAATAATTGTACTATATTGTATTGTAATATATGTTATAATAATTTAAATAATTATTGATGTAATAATGTAAAATATTATCTTTTCTTAAATTTAAGATCTTTTGATTGGAAGTCAAATATATTGTTTATACTAAAAAGATAATTTATCTACCTCATCAGTAAATTGAAATGTAAAGGAATAGTCATACTACATCTACGAAGTGTCAGTATTAGGCTGCTGCTTCAAATCCAAAATGGTGATCTATAGAAAAGTGGTATTTAATATGTCGTATTAAGCAGATTATTAAAAAAATAGTTCCAATGATTACATGTAATCCATGAAATCCTGTTGCTATATAAAAGCATGATCCATAAATTGAGTCACTAATACAGAATAAGGCAATAAAGATTAATGTAACTGCTGGTATTATAGTTCAAATTAATTCAATTGTTTGTCCTTCTAGTAAATATCGATTAATTAAATTATTTTTAGTTAATCTTATTATAATATATGCCACTATAACAGTGATTATGGATAAAATCATAATTTTGTGATCATGAAAGAATATAAGCTGTTGTATTAGCGAATAATTTGCGTCTTGAGTTAAAATATTTCCTCATGTTGCTATTTCTAATAAAAGAGTTACTGCTCCCAAGATTGTGGATACTCCTGCTAAATGTAGAGAAGAAATAGCTAAATCTACTGAAGCTCCTCTATGAGATAAATTTCTTGATAAAGGAGGATAAACTGTTCAGCCAGTACCTGCTCCCGCTTCTGTTAATCTTCTAATTATAAGTAATGTTAATGATGGTGGTAATAGTCAGAACCTCATATTATTTATTCGGGGAAATGCTGTATCTCGAGCTCCAATTATTAAAGGTACTAATCAATTTCCAAATCCTCCGATTATAATAGGTATTACTATAAAGAAAATTATCACAAAGACATGGGCTGTGACTACAACAATATAGATTTGATCATCTCCAATAAATCTTCCTGGTTGTCCTAATTCAATTCGGATAATTAATCTTATGGCTGATCCCACTACTCCTGATCATATTCCAAATATAAAATATAAAGTTCCAATATCTTTATGGTTAGTTGAGAATAATCATTTATTCAAAATTTTGATAGTGTGACTGAATAATAGGTGATAAATTGTAAATTTATTTATGGCTAGTTAAGCTTCTTATCAATTGGTTAATATTAGCTTTACAGTCAATTATAATATGATATTAGACTGCAATTCTAAAGTAGATGAATATCTAAAGCTTATATAATATTTATATATCTTTAACTTTGAAGGTTAATAGTTTCATTTAACTTAAAGCTTTATTATTTTAAATGTTATAATATGTCAAAGATTGTAATTACTGGTAATATTAAGTTTGTTATTAATATTAAAATAGTTAAGAATTTACTTTGATAGTTTATAGACCATTTAATTGACGAATTGTAGGATAAACATGTGTTAGTTATTACTCGTAAAGAGTATATTAAAGTGATAAGTCTAAATATAATTATAATTAAAATTATCATAAATTCCTTATCATTAATTATACTTTGCATAGTAATTCGTTTTGGTAAAAATCCAATGAAGGGTGGTAATCCTCCTATACTTAATATTATAACAAAAAATCTAATTTTTTCTATATGACTTATATTTATTCTACCTATCTGTTTAATAAAGTATAATTTATAGTTAAAAAATGAATAGCATATTAATGTAGTTATTATTCTATGAATTAATAAATATGCAAATCATATATTTATGGATTTATTAATATTAAGCTGATATTCATCCTAAATGATTAATTGATGAATACCCTATTACTTTTCGTAAGGATCTTTGATGTAATCCCCCTAATCTTCCAATAATAATGGAAGATATAATAGAGATATTAACAATTGTTGAGTTGTTTAAGTTTCTAATCATTATAGTATGAAATAATGAAATAATTTTTTTTATTAGAGAGGAGAGGATTAACTCTATAAACAGAGTATGAACCTGGTAGCTTAAATTTAGCTTACCTTTCTTATGTTTAAGTGTTTGAAAGACAGAAAATTTTGATTTTTCTAGTTATGGTTTAATTCCATAAAGCATAATAAGAGTAATTTTAATACATGCTCTATTCTATCAAAATAGTCCTTTTATTCAGGCATCTTATCTTATCTTTGTTCTAAATTCATGACTAGTAATTTCAACTATCTGATATCTATATTCATGGTTGATGATCTAAATTCATGACTAGTAATTTCAATTATCTGATATTTATATTCGTAGTTGATGATCTAAATTCATAACTAGTAATTTCAATTATTTAAATTTAAATATATAGGGAGCTATAATAAATTCTATTATTTAATAATTATTATATCTAGATATATAATTTCAAGGAGCAATTATATATATCTATGACTTAATTAGATCATAACTAGTAATTTCAACTATCTGATATCTATATTTATGATTGGATATATATATTTCAGTTATTAGTAAGGGGTCTATATATATATATATATATATATATATATATATATATATATATATATATATATATATATATATACCCCACATTGCCCAAATTTCCCGACGGTCAATAAGTACCCTTAAATTATTCCATCGTTCTCGACATCTTCTCCCACAACCTACCCGCAAACTCCTTGTGTCCTCTATTATCTTTCCCCACTTTGACTACGGATGTGTGGTATACGGGGGCCTCTCGAATGTGCTCGAGGACAGATTGAAGCGGATCATGAACTGCTTTTTAAGATTTGTCTTCGGCACCTCGAGACGGGCCCATGTGTCCCACCTATACGGCAAGTTGGAGTGGCTCTTCCCCTGCAACCGTAGACAATATTTCCTCGGATCTTTTCTATACCAAACCATCACCACCCACCATCCTTCCTACATCTACAGCCTCCTACAATTCAAATCCTCGGTCCACGCACTGGAAACAAGATCTCGCCTTTCTGACCTCCATACTCCCTCCCACAGAACCAAATCATTCGAACGCTCCTTCCTCGCCCGCTCCTCTACCCTTTGGAATTCCTTTCCTTCTAATATCCGCCATGCTTCTTCTCTATCCTCATTCAAATCCCTCCTTTTCCAACACCTTCTTTCTCTCCAAAATGATGCTCTCTAATTGCGAAATTTCAGTTTAGGATTAACATCTGGATCAGAAGTGGATAATGGATTTTAATGTACAAACTTTGCTAATCAATTCATTAATTTTGTATTTTTCATTTTCTGTTTGTTTTTTTTACTTTTTTCTTGTTTTTTCTCTTTTTTTTTTGTTTTGCTAAAATCAATTATATTTTTTCGATAAAAAAACCTATTTATTTGCTTATTTATTTTACAGAAGATATTGTAAAAATTAATTGTTCTATATTCTATAGTCTTATGGCCAGATAATGTTACTGTTTTATTAGCTCCTTCTTGTTATTCTTAAGGGACCTAGTCCCAGAATAAAGTTCTTTTATCTATCTATCTATCTATCTATATATATATATATATATATATATATATATATATATATATATATATATATATATATATATATGTGTGTGTGTGTCCCATAATTTATATATTTAAGATAGTAAATATTACTCTTTATGAAGAGAAATTGTATAAATTAATATTTTTTAGGGAAAATTAAATATTAAATATTACAAATCTTAGTATATAAGGGGTCCGGAGGGCCGTCTAGTCTATCCTATTAACAAAATCTTCAATCCTATATCTCCTAAAGACTATCCCCCAATTTCCATCCTCTCTAACTAATATAATATAAACTGTTAAAACTTAGTTCTGAAACAGGGATAAGTGCTCCATAATGTCATCATATTTAAGTATTCCTTTTCAACTAATAAATATGTAGATTTTGGAGGTCTGATTGCACTATTTTAACTAATAGCATTTTTTTTTTCTTGTCAACTTCCCTCCCTTCTAAATATCATTATTTTAGATTTTTCCAGATTAAGTTGTAAATTCCACAATGCACAATATTTTTCCAAACAATCATGAGTTGAAGTGTAACTGGATCAAAACCAGTGGACTATGTCATCGCTATAAGTGAAAAGTACCACACTAGAGCCATTGTCCAAGTACTCCTGTAATATATTCCTCCGTGTCATTAATGAACCGGCTTATAAGAATGAATTGGAATTATGCTCTTACTTTATTCCAGACAGTATTTCAAAGAATTCTGTCAATCTATTTAGGTGCCATACTGCAATCCTTGTTTCACTATATAGGCTCATTATCATTTTAGCCATTTTGGTGAAAACTCCTTATCTGATATAATTTGTAATATAGTGTCCAATGGTCAATGCTATCTTATTGCACCTGTATAGTGGTATTTTTTTACAGTATATTTTGAAGTTATTGTCTTTGTGCCAAGTCTTTGACTTTTTGGATAAATCATTTTTTATAATATTGCTTTTATAATTTAGTGTGTTTTTTAAAAACAATGTGTTTTAAATAATTATTAGTTATGAGAAGATAAGTTGCTTTTTTAAAACCAGTTTTAACAGAATAGTACAAAATAATTAAATTTGTCATAAAGATATTCCTATCCTATCCTATCTGACTGAGCTATGGTCCTTGCAGGACTTTGGCCTCCTCAGTGATCCTCTTCCACTCAGATCTGTCTTCGGCTGCTCTTCTCCATCCGACGACACCCAGCGACCTAAGGTCTTCTTCCACATGCTGCAGCCAACGAAGTCTAGGTCTCCCTCTGCTTCTTCTTCCACCTGGGTGTCCCTCCATCATCATTTTAGGGAGCCTACTACGCTCCATTCTTTGTACGTGTCCCATCCATCTAATCCTGGGACTCTTAATGGTGGAAACAATATCTTGTGCTTCATGCAGGTTTCTTAGCTTCTCATTGGTCTTCATCCGCTGTTACCCTTCTTTCGTAGGGCCAAAGATTCTTCTGAAGATTTTTCTTTCCTACCTGTTTAATAACCATTCATCATTAAGTGTCGATGTTCAGGACTCGCTTCCATATACAACCACTGCTTCCTCGTTACACTCCTATTTTGAGGGCTCTGGATGTATCCCGATTTCGAAAAATTTTCATTAGGGATTTAGATAAGGGAGTGACAGGTCCCAAGTATTACCGGTCTCCCTGCTTAACACATTTCTTAATATTGAATTGCTTTGAAAGTTCTCCTTGAACTTTGACTACTCCTTTGCTGTCATGCAGGGTCATCTTGATAAGCCTCATAAGATTCATAGGGCATCGTAGGAATTTTAATTTTTCATAGAGCACATTTCTGTCTATACTATCGTAGGCTTGCTTATAGTCTATAAACAGGTGATGCTATTCCACATTCCATTCCCGGCATTTTTCAAGCATCATTCTCATACTGAAAATGTGGTCTATTGTCGATCTTCCCGGGTGGAATCCACATTGATACTCGCCTAGAACCTCTTCTGCTCTCTTGACCACTCGCTTCATCG
Source organism: Rhaphigaster nebulosa (assembly GCA_948150685.1). Lineage (NCBI taxonomy): Eukaryota > Metazoa > Arthropoda > Insecta > Hemiptera > Pentatomidae > Rhaphigaster > Rhaphigaster nebulosa. The sequence continues at coordinate 132,764,311 of OX411307.1, forward strand.
GCAAAGCAAGCCAGCCAGTCTTCGCTAGTATCTTACACGGACCAGATAATGATCTGTTGAACAATCTGCACCCCTGTAACTCCTTACATGTTCTATATCACTTTGCTGATTGCTTTCAATCATGGGTTCTTGGTTTTTCCATCCAGTGAGACCCATGTTTCCAAGTGGATAGGTTTATGTTGAAATTCTGTACTTGAGATTTTTAGGCTCTTACTTGCGGCGAAATCCCAAATATCCTGTTTGGCCTCCCATCGACTGAGTAATAAAGATATTACCAACTAATTTTATATTTTATAGGTAGTAAGGTCCAGAGATTTTCTTCTATGATTCTCAAATATTGCAATCATGAAAAAGATTTTTTTGTTCCTATAATTTATTGAATAATTATTATAATTATACTTAATGTTTTGACTAACTTTTAAACAAATATTTGACATGTCATAAAACATTGAATCAGGTAATTAAATTTTTGTGTTAATTGATTTTTGCTTTTTATAATGGTTGTTTCACTTTTCTTTGCTCATATTTCTTGCATCTGACCATCGGCTGCTTGAGTAATAAATGTAGGAAAGAATAAGCGATGGTATTATGAATATTCAGTTTGATGTAATGAGGTGTTCAAAAGTGTAGAGCAAAAACTTTGAATCTGATATTCCAACTAATTACAATTTTTGAGTTGTACCTTTATTCTACAATGTGTGTGATAAGTACGTAAGAAATTTATGAAAAAAAAAATATTTCTTTTTCTTCTGCAAATTAAATTTAATTATACTATGTAAGTTAAAAATATTGTCTATGATTGCGTAATGTTTCTTTAACTCTGGATGAGATTGTTTTCCAATTGTATTAGTTTCTACCCATTGTGTCAGTCTAGTCTTTAGTAAGGCTATAAATAATTTAACTATTGAGTTTCCAAAGTCATTTCCCCATGATAAATTGGGTTATTCTTATCTCCTACCTTATAAAGTGGCAATATAATGTATCACGGCCAGAAGTATGTGAGGGTAGGCCAAAAAGGATATTTGCCCTGGGCGGCAGAACAGAGTGGCATACTTTGAAGAAAATTTTATTTTCAGTTAAGTAAAACATATTTGCTTAGTTTTTCCCTATTATTTTAACCTTCAAAATGTTACTATGTGGTCCATAAAGTCAGTTAATGATATTTATTTATAAATATACATATTACCTAAAATACTATTATATAACTGTTGACTTTTATTGGCAGTGGTAGCGAAATTAAGCTTGCCTTCCCTGGTAAAAATCCTAGTTTCAAAGATTTTATTAACATAATTCAGTACTTATTCTGTTTTCATTTGGGTCCTTTTTCAAAAATTCAAAAGTAATTTTATCGGAACCAGACTTTATTGGTCTTAATTTTAGTTAATACCACATGAGGTTCATCAAGGAGGGAAGGGCATCTAGTTAATGATTACGTATAAGTGGCTGCGCATACTGCATTCAGAGAATATGTAATGGTTAATTTAAGAAAGTGTTAACGTTTTGGAAAATTTTTGAGAAGAAATATGAAAGATAAGCCTCCAGTGCATTTTTTAAATAGAAAAAAATAATCAAGAAAAACTTATCCTTTAGTTCAAACAAGTATATTTTAAACAAACAGTTCTTATAATATAACATATTTAATTAGAAACAATAAATTAAAAACCAAAAAACATATTTCCTTTGACACTTTTTAATTTGATTAATGATGTTTACAAAGTATGAGGTACTAAATACATTCTCTTAAATGCAATATATATGATAACAAACACAAAGTTACTTAATTTGACAAAATAACAGTTACGTTCAATCGACTTTTAATGAATGTAATACTTGACGTAATACTTAATTTGACAAAATAACACTTACGTTCGTTTAAATTTAACAAATTCGCTAAGAAACATGAAATTGAAAAAAAAAAACAGATACATACTTCCTATGACAAAATAATAAACAACTTTTAATTCACTTTGTAATTAGATTGATAACATTTACAAAGTATGAAGTACTAACTACATTCTCTTAAATGTTATATTTTTGATAATGAACACAAAGTTAAAAAAACAAAAGTGATATACAAACTTCCTTTGTAATTAGGTACATATACTTCACGAAGTACCAACTGTTGGAAATAAATCAAATTTATATGCTGTGTATATAAACTTGTTTGTAAAGATCATAAGATCGATATGGCATTGTATCCCCCTCCACTTTATGTACTCTGTTCTTTGTTCTGTTGTAAGTAATGGCCGCCTGTATCTTTGCTGAGATGCACTGTTTATCATTATAAATGAATAAACTTGTTTATGCCAAACTTGGCTTTGATATTTCATTATATTTATAAACCCAACACCAACAAGTAAAGTCTTTTACATTTAACATATAGTTACTCAGTGAGAGCCATATAAACACACCATGATTTCATTTTTTTGTTCCCTCCTCTACATTTTATTTTTCATGGTGGACAAAAAATTTAATAAAATTGTTTTAGACAAAAGTTATGTTTAACAAAACACAAAGTTCAATAATTAGAGATGTACTGAATGAAATTGAATGTCACTAACTGCATTTAACTACAAACATGATATTAAAAAACAAAGCAATTTACTAGCAAAGAATATTTAATCTTCAAAGAATCTATTGACAAAATAATTTACAATTCTTTAAGTGAACTGTGTAATTTGGTTAATAAAATATAAAAAGTACCAACAAGCAACCTGACAAATTTTATTTAGTTATAATTAACATATATTAATTGAACTGCAACATAAATTTGACTTTAAAAATCCTATAATTCTTGATTGCAGACATACAACTAATAATAGACAAAAATTACTTGAAGCTATCCGTGAATAACAATCTAAAAGCTATCCATAACAATCAATCACTTTGGCATAGGAGATACTTAGTCAGAGAACTAGGAGGCAATCAATGGCTTTGCCTTCTGTAACAAAAATAAAGATGTGGATATAACATCGGAATGAATTATATAACCATAAACAATAGCTATCTCCCAAATGAGGTTACATTGAAATACTTACCCATTTATTAGTTTCGGATCTTTTATCAGTCAACTGAGGGTGTTGAGCAACCTACAACAGGGCGAAGAGGCATGGTATACTTAGTCAGAGAACTAGGAGGCAATCAATGGCTTTGCCTTCTGTAACAAAAATAAAGATGTGGATATAACATCGGAATGAATTATATGACCATAAACAATAGCTATCTCCCAAATGAGGTTACATTGAAATACTTACCCATTTATTAGTTTCGGATCTTTTATCAGTCAACTGAGGGTGTTGAGCAACCTAAGCTTCAACAATAGGGTGAATACAGCATTGCATCCTTAGTTAGGGAGCTAAGAGACAATCAATCACTTTGCCTGCAATGTCTCAGGAGGCATGGGATGAATTGTGAAAAATGTGTACACAGTGATGGGAAGTTGAGGACCAAGATGGTCCACCGATTTATGTGCATATGGCTTTCAACCCAACATCCAAGAGACAGTATTTATGACAAAAATTAAAAAACACAAAAATAAGCAATTGCTATACAGGCTGGTTTAATTATACATATTAAATGAAATGTAATATAAATTAGTATTATAAAACATTTATGAATTTAATTAAGACAAGAGATGAAATGGATGTGGTACTCAGCAGGTTTTAAGTAGATTATATCAAAGAGAAAAGGTTGTTGCATTTATGCAATTACAGTTACATTAAACATTTAATATGTATAATAAAATTGCTTATAACTGAAGCTGAATGCATAACATTTGAAACTAGTTTTCAATAAAAACAAAATAATAGAAGTGGCAAATAATTTATCAACCCCTAATGAATGAAGTTAAAGCTATCTTGAAATACATTTGTAGATTGGTCTCAATTTTTGTAGGGAGTTTTGCATGGATTCGTAAATCTTGAGGTGTGATGATGCCATAGGGGGTTCAGGAATAGTGGTGGAAATCAATGAAGTGAACTGGGAAAAGTTAAGAGTAAAAAGTAAATAAAAAAAACAAAAGTAGGAAAAAGGAAATCAGGCGTCCCTGTATCTTAGATGCTTTTGAAAGAGAAATAAGATAAGTTTCTTCCAGCCTATTCAAAATCGTTTTTGGAAACTACCATCTTTTCTGGCAAGTAGAGAGGATATGATCATCTCCAAAATACCATCAATACCATTATCACAGGAGAACTTTGTTGATCCTTCAAGTGGAGCCCACTCGCAAAATATCAAAAGAATTCCATACTTCAAGAACATACTGATGGATACATCACCAAATTCTGCTGGATGCACCATTCTTAATGAACATGTCCAGGCATTGAGCTGAAATAAAAATAAAGATATAACATAAAAATGAAGTTTAAAGAAGTGAAACTGATGTCTCCGTAATGAGGTAACATTGTAATACATAAATTCTCACCTGTTAATCTCCAGGTGGAAATTGCCTGGACACCTCCATTAAGAAATGATGCAATCTGACGGCGACAGGAAACCTTCTCTTCCAGCAGAATTCGGCCAAGTAGCCAGCAATATGTTCTTCTCTCCTCCCAAAACCTGGAATCGCCGCCCTCATAGGTCTCCAAGTTCTTGCAATATTCTGCGTGTGTGCTCCACTATCTGGGTCAACTAAATTTTGACTGTGATTTACAGTGAGATGCTGATATTGGGGGTAGTTTCCAAGTCCAACATATGACCTCCACTCATCAGAAATGATAATAGATCCAGGGGCAATACGCCGCAGTATAATCTCCATCAAAGTCTCTGCCGTACGATTCTCAACACTCTCGAAGAAACATCTCCTAGTTCCTCTTTCAAAAGCACCGAAGATCCAGGTGCCTTCTATGATTCGTCCTCTATTATATTTTCTTTTTCCTACTTTTACCTCGTCGATTTCCACCTCTATTCCTTCACATCCGATGACATCATCTTCCCTCAGAATTATAGAATCCAGACAAATCTCCCTACAAAAACTGGACTAGCCAACAACTGTATCTGAACCCATCTTTAATTCATTCATTAGGCATTGCTACCTTGGATATGGAGCTGTAAGCCATAAGCAAACAAATCGGCAGACCTGGCTCAGCTTTAACCTGCAACTAATGAGCCAGGAATTGATTTTGATTGTTCTACTAAAATTGCATTTGACTTTAACATCATTAATATATATTGATTTTTGACATCTGAAAAAAAAAAAAAAAATGTTAATCAATTGGGTTAAAAGTAATATTAGCAACTTTTTAAATAATTTAAAGCGAAGAATGCCCTACATAACTAAATTAATTTATACTGAGCATTATAAGCAAAGGGCAATCATAAAAATGAAAATTAACATCAAGTAAAACAAAAGTTTATTTAACTGTATATGTCTTTTTTAGGCTTATAAGTTGAAATATAGCCTGATGGCATAAGGTTTCAATTAATTTGGTACCAAAACCTAATCAGATAACAATAAAAAGCATGAAATGATTCAGAAAGCAAGATGGAGCTTGGGAAATAATGCAAGGCACATGTTTGCAATATTAGATATTACAAACACATTAAATGAACATGATGCTTAGGAAATAACACAGGGCATATGTTTCTAAAATTAGTCATACAAACTCATTATGGCTATAGCATTGCTAAGTTTATTTTTAAAAAATTAAAGAGACATTACATTCGAAGAATTGCAGGAAGTTGATGATGGTTATTATCTAATCAGATAATAATAAAAAGCATGAAATGATTCAGAAAGCAAGATGGTGCTTGGGAAATAATGCAAGGCACATTTTTGCCATATTAGATATTACAAACACATTAAATGAACATGATGCTTAGGAAATAACACAGGGCACATGTTTATAAAATTAGTTATACTTACTCATTAAGGATATAGCATTGCTAGGTTTATTTAAAAAAATTAAAGAGACATAACACTCGAAGAATTGCAGGATGTTGATGATGGTTATTATCTAATCAGATAATAATAAAAAGCATGAAATGATTCAGAAAGCAAGATGGTGCTTGGGAAATAATGCAAGGCACATGTTTGCAATATTAGATATTACAAACACATTAAATGAACATGATGCTTAGGAAATAACACAGGGCACATGTTTATGAAATTAGTTATACTTACTCATTAAGGATATAGCATTGCTAGGTTTATTTAAAAAAATTAAAGAGACATAACACTCGAAGAATTGCAGGAAGTTGATGATGGTTATTATCTAATCAGATAATAATAAAAATCATGAAATGATTCAGAAAGCAAGATGGTGCTTGGGAAATAATGCAAGGCACATGTTTGCCATATTAGATATTACAAACACATTAAATGAACATGATGCTTAGGAAATAACACAGGGCACATGTTTATGAAATTAGTTATACTTACTCATTAAGGATATAGCATTGCTAGGTTTATTTAAAAAAATTAAAGAGACATAACACTCGAAGAATTGCAGGATGTTGATGATGGTTATTATCTAATCAGATAATAATAAAAAGCATGAAATGATTCAGAAAGCAAGATGGTGCTTGGGAAATAATGCAAGGCACATGTTTGCAATATTAGATATTACAAACACATTAAATGAACATAATGCTTAGGAAATAACACAGGGCACATGTTTCTAAAATAACTAATTTTATTAATATCTTAAATAACTAACTCATTAAGGATATAGCATTGCTAGGTTTATTTTTTTTCAATTACCTAACAGCAATTGGCCTTCAATTTCCCTGCACGGTGCTCCACATTTTTCACAATTCAAAAACTTCCTAATTACTCCATGCCTCCTGAGAAATTGAAGGGAAAGTGCTTCATTATCTCTCAGCTCCGCAACTAAGGATACAAGGCCATGTTCACACCCTTGACAATTCATAATACCTTGCATCATGAGAAGAAGCTTGAAACAAAGTGAGGACATTTTGGCAGAAAGGAAATCCTTATTTGTGAAATTTTCAAAAAATTAAAGACATTACATTCGAAGAATTGCAGGAAGTTGATGTTGGTGGGGAGACGCGGTTTTTTCAAAAAATAGGGGAAAGGGGAAAAATGGTGGGGGTAACTGGTGACGTGAGGATGCATAACCTTACTTAGGCCACGCCCCTTTTCTTATCAGCAGCGTGAGATCCCAATAATTACCCAAAAGAGCTATTGTCTGCAGGGTGCTTGATTTGGTAAACAGGCCTAGAGAGCCGAAACCCTAGAAAACAAAAATAACTCGGCCCACACGCTCAAGGAATAATCGCGGCATAGGCAGCCACACACAGACCAATGGCCGAAAATGCATTTTTTGGACTCAAGGAGCTTTGAAACGCTAAGATCCGTTGAAAACTGCGCATCGAAAATTCGACACGATTACAATACCTTCTTAACCTAGCGGTTAAGGAAAGTAAAACAAATCTGTTCTTTCGTTGACTCAGAATTTTACTGAGTACCTACTCACATAGTGGAGCACGTTCTCAGTTTTATTTATTTAGAAAGGTGAGTAGGTACTCCAAATCAATAATCAACCCAAATTAGGAGTATGTGCTCCATACACTTAGCAAGTATTCCATTGTGTAATGTCTCTTTATTCAGATCTAATTTTTTTATAATCTACTGATTTGCTAGATAGTTAGAAAATACACAAAGTAAGTAAAAACTAGGCATAAGTAAAATATGTTAGCAAAACTACAGCACCACTAGCAAAACCGCTTCGCATTTCCTCTCTAGCGCTAACGCCAGCTGTTCGTAACCTTGATTTGAAGTTCTTGGTGTTATTTAACTAGACGCGGCTGTTGAGATAACTAAGCAGTGGCTGTGGCCTCGCGGTAACGCGCCTGATTACCGTGTGGAAGTTTTTCAGTTCTTACCCTGAATTTTTTTTTATTATTTTATTGATTTTTATATCTCTGATATTTATAAATTACTAAAAAAAGATGTCATTAAATTTTTTGTATTAGTTTAATTTAATATAGATGAAAATTGTTTCAATTAAGCTTTTTTCTATGTTTATTATTTACTTGTTCTTTTTTACAGTAAAATATTCAATATTTATGAATTATATGAAAGGCTCTTGTTGCAAGGGCATTTGTATGCGTTATCCCGTTCTTTATGAAGGTGCGTCCATGGGTCCGGCAAACCCCCATCTGGAGGCCCTGATCCCAATAGCATTTCAGCTGAAACTCTTTCTACTTAGACCAAAATTCGTCCATCTAGCTTCACCTTATATTCAGATTAATAATTAGTGGTAGTCCTGGAGCCAGCTTGCAGAAAGTCGAGCTAAAACTTTTAAGAGCACCCCATAATGTCAAATTCTAGAATAAACTATAGCTATAATACGCACCACAGTAATTAACAAAAATAGGGCACTAGCATGAATTTTCATTTTTTGTTCGTCGGTGGAGATTAGGCTATAAAAATAAAAATGTAAAAACTCCGGAATTTTCCCGATGCATATTCGCAAAAGATAAGTTGCGTTAAAGGAAAGTGGAGGGGATAGGGCTACGGAAAGGAGTTTGACACCTCACAATCCGCCAGAGCCTCGTTCAATCCATTAGATGTCCTGTGCTTGGCAAAGCGTTTCCAGCTTCAAAACTTCCGTCCAAGAAATATCTTTTAGTTTTTCTTTCTCTATTTCATCTTTGAATAAATATATTTAGTTTAAAATGTGGCTATTAGCTCTTAGGGCATTTTCACTCGGTTTGATAAATATCGTCGGATCCTACGTTTCCTGCAGTCTGAAGCCCCCTCGATAAATATGATGTTTGTCCGACATTCGATTTATCGGAGTGCGCCAACACGTCCTTCCTTATAAATAAATAAAATAAGCTAGCCATAAAAATATAGAAACGGCACATATGATAATAGTAATTTCGCGTCTCTTTAATAGGCAATGATTTTTTAAAATACCTCAAAATAAATTATTTCCTTCTCAAAAGTTACGTTAAACTTAATTTTTAATGAATGTTTAATACATTAATACAAAAATTCTTATTAAATTAAAAAAATATATATATTTCCTTTGTGCAAGATATTTTGGCTATTCAAACGCGCCATTTTTCGCAGTGTATGTGTGACTTCGCAAATCATATCAATAAAGCAATTTAAACGACTTTGCGTTGGTTCTAGTGAAACTTGCTAAATTTGGTTTTATTCAGTAAAACCATGGAACAAGAGCGAAGAAAACCTTCGTATAAGTATTGTCTTGTACCTATGTGCAAGAATACAACGAAAAGTGCACCAGATAAAGTATTTTTTCTCGTTCCAAAAGACTCAACTATACGAACAAAGTGGTGTAAAGCCATGAGAAGATATAAAGTATCTATAATAACCATTTTGCATTGTTGTGAAGACCATTTTGAAGTAATTATAATGAATACGTCGTATTCTTTAGAATCGAATTTACAATATCGTTGCTTTATGCTAAAAAAGTATTGTAACCTCAAAAAGTTTGGATTGAATATTAGATGAACTTTTATCACTTTATATTTTTTATTTTTGGGCTACATATTTGTGAGTCAATGTTTTTTTTTTTTTTTTTTTTTTTTTTTTTTTTTTTTTTTTTTTTTTTTTTTTTTAGTTAGAAGAAGATACAGAAAATTATAAAGCTACAATACAAAATAATAAGTCACCATACGATTCCCGTTGTGATCTATAGCAAAAATGTTAGAAATTAAAATTTCTGATAACAAAGTTAGTTATAGAAAAGGACGGTGTTGTTGGAATTAAATTTATAATGGCAAAAAATGACTTGATTATCTATCTTTTTACCAACATTGTTTACAATATAATGGGGAAAATTTTAACTTATTTTACTTTATATTAAAGTACCTTTAAACTATCAATTCGATAAATCTAATTGAATTAATTACAAAACAAAATCTTTGTCATTCACGTCTACCAGTCTCTATTCCAAATTGACAATTACGAAAAATCGGGGACATTAACAATTGGTGTGAGTTTGTAGCGTAATTGGTGTGAGTTTTAACTGACATGGGGATGCTACGGTCGTGGCATCACCAATTCCAATGAAACTTTTTTGGATATACTAGGTCGAAAAATATTATATATGTGTCCCAAAAATTAATTTTTAAAAAAAATATTATTTCAACGATTTTTATATTATTGTTTTCTGCCTTTACTCTCTATGAATTTCAAGGTTCTCATATACCAATCAATTTGTTGTTTTTTTATAATATAAGAAAACAATATTGCCGAATGTATGAGCTTAAATGTACAAAAATTCCAAAAACCATGGTGTGATTTTTAACTGACAAGGGTAAGCTACGGTCGTGATATCACCGATTTCAATGAAACCTTTTTTGGTGATATTAGCTCGAAAAATATTAGACACATTTCAGAGGATTCTAGGAGCCGAGAAAAAATTATTTTATATAATTTCAACGATTTTTTATCTAATTGTTTTCTGCCTTTTCTCTGCATTAATTTCAAGGTTCTCATGTACCAATCGATTTGTTTTTTGCGTAAAATAAGAAAAAAATATTGTCGATTGTATTAAATGAGCTCAAATGTACAAAAAATTCCAAAAACCAAATGACGCTTTCAGAAAAGTAGGCCAAAAAAAACATTATTTAGAAAAAAGCAATTCACATTCGCTTTTAGAGTCCTTAAAAACTCATAAATACAAAATTTAAAAAAATAAGAAATCAAAAAATAGAAATTTTTGACTTGATTTTTCTGGAGGATGATTTTTTTCCTGCGTAATTGGTGTGATTTTTAACTGACAAGGGTAAGCTACGGTCGTGGCATCTCCGATTTCAATGAAACCTTTTTGGTGATACTAGCTCGAAAAATATTAGACACATGTCAGAGGATTCTAGGAGCCGAGAAAAAATTATTTTATATAATTTCAACGATTTTTTATCTAATTGTTTTCTTCCTTTTCTCTGCATGAATTTCAGGGTTCTCATGCACCAATCGATTTGTTTTTTTGCGTAAAATAAGAAAACAATATTGTCCATTGTATGAAATTAGCTTAAATGTACAAAAAATTCCAAAAACCAAATGACGCTTTCAACAAAAAACAAGTAAGCCCTTGGACATGTGTATATTAATTAATTTAATGATCTCAGGGAATCATTCTAATTCATTTATATAAAAGAAACCCCCGGGATGCCACCCTGAGAGGTCTCAATAAAGATTATCCTTACTAATCTCCATAATAGAACCTTCTCATACATTACTAAATCTCATAATAAACTGCTTACAAAAATGTATATATATATATATATATATATATATATATATATATATATATATATATATATATACATATACTCCAATGAAAGAGAATGTCCCTTACTTTTCCAAGGGTAATCGTGCTGATTGAGGAGAGTTGTTATTTGAAAGTAATAAATAAAATAAATTCAAATGCAATCTCACTAAACATTATATTTTAAGATAAAAGAAACAATTAACTGGAATAATACTAATAATTAATATTTCAAATGTGCTGATCAGTTTACAATGTCCCTATAAACAATACGTACTTACAAATTAGAATTCTTCTTGGCCAAATAGAAACTACAGTATGTCTATGGGAACTATACTTGAGGAGGTGTGACTTGATGATCTAGACTGCTTTCCGTTTTCACTTCAAGTGCATTGTCCCCCGATTCTTCCGGCTTTCTCAGGTAAAATAGCAAATGGTGATTGACTATATCTATTCCATTACACTACTTTCTTTGCTGGAATTTCAAATTATCAGAGTTGGTTGGGTAGACATAATTAAATGACATCCTCATCTCAATGTAGAATATTTCATGTATAATAATTTTTGGCTTTGTGTTTGTTTAATTATTAACGTACATAGTTTTAGTAGTATAAGTTTTGGCCTTGTTCATAATTGAATTTTTACTTTAGTCTTTATCCTTCAATGATATAAATTTTAACAAGTAACGTTGTGATATCATTTAATTTATTAATGATATAATTTTGCCGTTGTAGTTAGTTTTAGCAAATAATGATTTTTTTAACTTTGTTACTTATACTACTTTAGTAGGATGACTTTTAGCCTCTTATTTCTAATTTATTTCTTAACTTTTGTACGTTTAAATTAAATTTTATAACATAACTTAGTATAAATAATCTTGTACGTTTATTTCTTTTTTAAGTACATACATACTGTAGCAATGGATTACTATAGATTTTAATTGTTATTTCTAGCTTGTGATATATTTTTGTATATTTCATGTCTTGAATTTTTCATTAATGTGAGTTTTAGTTTAGTGTAGTATTAATATTTGAATTAAATGCAAAAAAAAAAATAATAATTGTTAAATAAGTCTAATGATAATTGTGTAAGTTGAGGTAGGCTCTATTTGTATAGTGTTCTTCCCTAGAAACAAATATAAATAAATTTAAAAAAATATCGAAATTTCTGTGCCGATATAATTAAGATATTTCTTTTATTAAGTTGATTAACATCTGACTTTAAATATAAAGAAACAGGTTATCTCCTAATCTTCTTCCAGTTCGTTTAGAAGTGTTTTTTTAATATTATAAAAATATTAACAATAATTTAGAATATAGGTATTTCTTTGCCAATATCATTAAGACATTGTTCTTATAATATCGATATTTCTGAAACGATATAATTACGATGTTGTTTTTAAAACATCGATATTTCTATGCTGATATTATTGATATGATTTTTAAAATATCGATATTTCTGTACGGATATAATTATATTTTTTTATAATATTGATATTTCTGTGCCGAAATCATTAAGATATTTTTTTTATTAAGTTGAATATCATCAGGAGTTAAATATTTAGAAACAGGTAATCTAATCTTATTCCCATTTGTTTAGGCCTTTTTTTTTTATTAAAAAAATTGACGATGTTTCGGTATATCGATATTTCTGTGCCGATTCAATTAAGATATTGTTCTTATTAAGTTCACTTGCAACATTATATAAATATTAAGAAATTTTGTTTTAATATAGGGCAATATATGGCTTTCATGTACTCTCTTCTCCTTTATTTCATTAGCGTTTAGGGGAAATACTTCCTTATCATCAGAATAATTTTTTTCTCAGCTTATATTTCTCTCCCATTGTCCATATTTAAAAATTTCAGCATTTATTATTGTACCAGCTAATGCACAATAATAAATGCTAAAATTTTTAAATATGGACAATGTGAAAGAAATATAAGCTGAGAAAAAAATTATTCTGATGATGAGGAAGTATTTTCCCGAAACACCAATGAAATAAAGAAGAGAATACATGGAAGTCATATTTGCGCTACAATAAAATAATTACAGGAACATCCAAAAAATTACAAGAAAGAAGATAATTAAGAAACTTCTTCTTCATCTTTGTCTAGTGTCCTTAGTGCCTTTTCAGTGAAGGGGTGCATTAAGCCAGGTTTACAGATCCTAAGTACGTATAGTCCGACAAGACTTCCATATTTTCACCGTTGCAGGAAATATGGGCTTCCTCTTGGGTCCTGCCCACCTGTAGGATTTTACTTTTAGCTATATTAATCTTCATACCTTTCCTTGTAAGCTCTTATGCCATACTGTGACCGCATGTTGCAATTTTTGCTGAGAGTCCGAAATTATAACTGTCATCCGGATAAAGAAGTGTCTATATGACAACAGAGCTTAGGTTTCATTGTCCAAGATGCTTTCTACGTGTTCTCCGGATACATATTGAGGCCGCTTCATCCATATATAATATAAAGAGTAATGGACTTAACTTAGACAGTCTCCTTGTTTGACTTCTTGATTGGAGTAAGTCGGTTTGATGGCCTCTGCCAGGTTCTTTGGCACATTTTTCCTCCTTAAGGCTTTCCATATTTTCTCTCTTGGTACCGAATCTAAAGCCGCTTTTAAATCGAGAAAGGCTAAGAATATATTACGATTCCGGTCCCAGCTCTTTTCAATAATGTTTCGCTGCGGAAAGATATGGTCCTGAGTTTCAATATAAGTTCAGAATGCATTCCAAACTCCACGCATTTGTAATATTTAGGTTGGCACCACTGATTACTATTGCATTTTAAAAAATACTGGGAGACTCCAAGCATTTCTGAATTGCTGAATTATAGACAATATTGCAGTAATTATAAAACCTAGAACTACAAAAGCTTATGCAGTGGATGAGGAGAGAGAGTGACAAACACAACTATACATAAAGACTTTATTCTAACACCTGACCGTTACAATACCAGGAATGCTCCTAGCGTAGGAAAGCCAAAACCACTAGGCACCATATATAGTCATCACTGGATTACCATCACAAACCTATAATACAACACTATCCCTTAATCCAATTATGGTAACAACTTGCACATATAAACAAATTGCAATAGTCCTATTCCATTGCGACAGAATACAAGTTTACATAATGGAAGAGGTTTAGTCAACATATCAGCATAACATATTTGTTGAGTCGATAAATAATCAATGACAATAAGACCATTTTTCACTAAATCTCTAATAAAATGAAATTTGATATCAATACGTTTGGTTCTAAACTAATTTTTGTGCACTTTGATTATCATTCATTATAGGTAACCTTACAACAATTTTAACTAATTCTTATAATAAGCCTATCAGAAAAATAGCTTTCTTAGCACATGTAATAGCAATATATTCCGCCTCAGTACTACTTAGTGAAACAGACGATTGCTTTTTAGCTTCCCAAGACAAAGGGCCTCCACAGCATTTAAAAACACAACCACTATAAGATTTTCTATTGGTTAGATCATTTGCCCAATCAGCATCACAATAGCCAATTAAATATTGATCATTATATTTATAAACTAAACATAAGTCCTTTGTTGCTTTTAAATATCGTGTATTTACTGGCTTTGAATCAGACATATTATGTAAATTTATCTAATATACTATCAATGAAAGATTTTTGACTAATTTTAATAAACCCATTATCCCTCTGAATATTTAATCCTAAACAGAGCTTAGCTTGGCCAAGATCTTTAATACTAGATTTATAACTTAAATATCTTTTTCTTCATCTGAATAATTAGCAAATATAATAAATCCATCTACGTATACATCAATAAAAGTAAATAGATTCTCAAAAATTTTGCAGAAAATACAGGGTTCATATTATGACTTAACTAATTTATACATGAAAACTACTTTTCAATTCTTTCATTCAAAACCCTACTGGATTGCTTGAAGCCATAAAGAGCCTTTTTGAGAAGGCAAACTTTATTCCTATTTTAATCGTCAACAAAATCTTCTGGTTGTTCCGTAAAGATCAACTCAGATAGCTCTCCATTCAGGAATGCAGTATCAACGTCCAAATGAACAAGATACAAATTAAATTTAGCTGATAAAGCAAATAATAATCTCAAACTTGGTTTAGAGGTAACTGGAGAATAAGTCTCCATATAGTCAATACCACATTCTTGAGTGAAACCCTTAGCTACTAACCGAGCCTTATACTTCACAGGTTGACCACTTTCATTATTCTTAATATTTAACAACCACTTACACTTCACTACACTTTTCTTCCCAGGACGATCAACTAGATGCCAGACTTGATATTTTTCTAGGGCTTCCATCCAGAGATTCTTGTCCTGTGAATCCATCGCCTCATCATAATTACTGGGTGCATCAATAAATAAACATTGATAAAGTTCAAATACATCATATCTGGAAGATGGATTAACATTTCTACAGGGTCTTACATTTTTATCTTCCTTAGTGAAACACATGACTGCTTTTTTTGCCACATTATGAAAAGGCCCAGATCCATCTTCGGTTGCCTGTTCCCATCTTGACTGTCTATCTCAGTTCCCTCAGATGGAAGCTCATTTAACACCACTCTTGGTAGTTCCGAAGGGGAAATTTCTTGGAAATTAACACTACGTGCCAAAATTACTTTTCTATTTCCAGGGCACCACAGTCTATAACAATTTGGAGAGTACCTTAACATTAAACACTTTCTGCTTCTTTGATCCAATTTTCCTCCTCTATCTTCTAAAGGAATATAAGCAAAATCTATGCTTCCAAAACATCTTCTTTTATATAAATCTGATTTAAAGCCTGCAGGCAGAGCTCTTGTGGGTAGCGTATTGATGGTGGATATAGCTGTTTTCACGGCTTCACCCCAAAATTCCTTTCCTAGTTTAGATTTAAAGACTAAACATCTAGCCATTTCCATGATAGAGCGGGTCATAAGTTCTGCGATTCCTGTTTGAGAAGGATTTCTAGATATATTATATTCAATTTGTGTCCCATGGCTTTTACAAAAATGTCTAATTTCATGACTCATTTATTCGCCCCGAATGTCCTCTCTTAAATGACCAATTTCACATCTAAATTTAGCACACACAAAATCTCTATAATCTTGAAACGCTTTATTCCTCTTTTTCAATAGGTAACACAATATAAAATGTGAAAAGCAGTCGATAAATGTTATAAAATAATGATAGCCATCGTAGGTTTGGGGATTTATGGGTCCACAAATGTCACTAACTACACACTTTAATATTTTTGTTGCCTTACGCTCTTCAGGTAAACATTTCAAATAAGGTGTACGAGCTTACTTTGCATAAATAATAGCTTCACAGAGATTCTTCGGTGGGTATTGACACAAATGCCCCATTCTTCTGCCTGGTTTGCAGCTAAACTGGCACTATCAACATTCACATAAAATTTCAAACTCTATTACCCTGAAATAATAAATTATTTCCTTGCCACACTGGTACTTGACTGTTTTCAAAAATGACCTTCATGTCTACCTCTTCCATGCATCTGACAGACAATAAATTTTCACACACCAACGCATTAATCAAAGAAATTTTTCTTCCTGACTCAGCTATCGTATTTCCACAGAAAGATGCAGTCACTGATTCACCTATTTTTGCTACTCCAATTTGTCTTGTTGTTTCCACTTCATCTAAGAGATGCTTTCTCCAACAGGATTTAATTAAGTGACAACTCATACCACTATCAATTACAAACTCAATGTTCAATAGAGAATTGTTTATAAACACATTGTTGTCATCAGTGAGGAAAGTTACTTCCCTATCACCGTTATCCATGTCAGCAGTGTTTCCACCAATGTCCGTCGCGACCGTTATTAGGCAGCTTCTTATTCGGACATTGGTAGCTATTGCCTCCTCTTCCTTAGTACTCATAACACTTCCCAGTAAAATTTGAAGTTTTCCTACCTTGTTTCACAAAGTTTTGTTTTCTGTCCTGGTGATTAAATTTCTTATCAGAATGTCTATCCTTTTTTGTTATAGGCCCTAAATGTCTCACTTATCTGTTCTCTATTTCCCAAATTTGAATGCCTTGTCTCTTCTGCCAATAACTTACTCTTCACAAAATCTAGAGTAACTGATGTTGGGTCTATGGAAAACAAAATATCTATAGAAGTAACAACAGGCTTGTAACTATTCAGCACAGCAGATAAAAGTTGGATAATAACTTCATCATCATCCATCTAACCTGCAAATGATTTCAATTCAGCTAGAGTTCTCAAATTCTAGAAGAAAATTTTGAGCACTGGCACCTTCCCGCATTAGGTTTCTCTGCCACCTCTGTAGGTCAATTCTAGAAGCTAGCCCTTTCTTCTCATAAGTAGCACTTAATGCATTTATCATGTCCTTGGCAGTCTGCTTCTCCTTATAAGTACACAGTCTGACACCGATTGCACAATTATGTCCCTCGCGTCTGACTTCTTAAAAGCGTCTATTGCCTTCGGGTCATTTGAATTTAGACCATCTAAAACCAATAGCACACCATGCGGATCCAAACAGGTCTTAATTCTTATTAACCAATTAGAAAACCTGCCGGTTCCGTCAAAAGGTCTAACATAACAATATCCATCGCCTGACCCCACGTTTTCAATTTAACCCGTATAGTAAAAATAACTAAATAAACACGTCACAGTAACATTCTCTCTCCACACGGTTACCCTGGGCACATAACCTGTAGTAATTATAAAACCTAGAGCTACACAAGCTCATGCAGTGGATGAGGAAAGAGAGTGACAAACACAAGTCATGATGACTTTATTCTAATAACTGACCGTTACAACAACACAAGGAACGCTCCTAGCGGCAGGAAAGCCAAAACCTCTGGGTGCCATGTATAGTCATCACAGGATTACTATCACAAACCTACATATAATACAACAAATATATCATAAAAAAGCATTCTTATTCTTTTTTTTTTTAACGTAGGGATTACTGAAAAGTCAAAAATCATGCAGTGGCAAGTAGTACAGTAAAGTACTAAACAAAAAATTTGTAAGCATAAAAAAGTTTATATTTGTTTTTAGTATCTCGATAAACCCTTTACTTAACTTTACTCATTGTGCCTTTATTTGTTTTCATGGAATAAAATATATTGAATTGAAAAGGGGAGAGGGACGTCGGGATTTGCTTTGCCTAGGGGCGTCTATAGCTTAATCCGGTCCTGTCAACACCAAATATGATAAAATACATTTTCTGCCCCCAGCCTGACTCGAACTACGTAAAAATCTGACCAGGCTATTTAGCCAAGCTTGAATATCAGTTCTTGAAGTAACTTAATGTGATGTACATGTTTCTAACTACACTTATATTGACATATTTGTTAACATATTTTTGTAACCCGAATAAAGCAGAACTCTTTTACATAACAATAGCTGTCATAATTGCATATTAACTAATTTTTGCTACTTCAATTAGCCGATTTATACAAAACAAATTACTTTTGAGAAAATATAATTGAATTTTGATAAAATAGATTAATCTTGATTATTTTTATATTGAGTACATCAATAGTAATAAAAAATGGTCAAATTAATAAAATTATTTTTGTAATATTGGCTATGCTTAAGGTTAACATAACATAATTTTATTTTATCAGTTTATATCACTATTTTTTTTTAAATGTCAGTATGGGATATTTCTAATAAAAATTTCAAGTATACTCATGTGAACACTAGGCAGTGACACCAAAATAGACCAGGTAACACTGAGTTAATTCAATGTACGATTTATCCCGACTTTAGTAACCGAAGCCAATAATTTTATTTCATTATTGCATTAAAAAAAAATAGTTATAATTAAAACTTATGCCATTAAAAAAAAATGTGCTCTTAAAAAAAAGTTAAAAGTTTATTTATTTAAAATTGAAATTTATTTAAGTGGAATTTCAGAAGGCAGTGGCATTTTCACGTTTGATGACTGTTTTGTTGAGGCATTATCAAGGTATTGAAAATTTGCTTGGTAAATTTTATGTGGATAATAGTCTTATTTATAAAAACCTTTAATTAATTGAAGATTAATTAGGATAAAAAAGATTAGAAATGGATTCAGCACAAAATGGTAAGAATTGTTTGTTTTTTTTAATCATTATTTATAACATAATTAGTATTCCATAAAAAGTCTAGTGTATATGCAATGGCTTAAACATTCATGCCACTATATACACTTGAATTTCAGAATATATTAACTGTAACTTCCATAATTTTATCTAGTTTACATTATAATTTAAAATAATAATATTTATCAGTTAATACTAAAGATGATTCTTATTTCATTTTAAATTGAGATCAATATCATAATGATAATATGTGAATAGTAATGGCGGTTCTTACTTTATTTTGAATTGAGATCAATGTCATGATGATCATTTGTGATACTTCAATATCTAATTTTCATAGCATTAAAAAAAAGTCTATGTGCTCTTAAAAAAAAAATTTGACAGTTTATTTAATTAAATCGCGCATTAATTGAAGTGAAATGTCATAAGGTAGTGACATTTTTACAGTTCATAGTTCTGTTACTTTTGTATCAAGCTATTGAAAATTGGTGTGATTGATTTGATATGGAAAATAGCCTTCCATAAAATTAATTAAGGCTAAAAAAATATTAGTAATGGATGCAGGACAAAGTGGTAATGAATTGTGTTCCTTTTCAATCTCTATTCATAAAATAATTGATATACCATAAAAAGTCTAGTGTAGTTAAAATGGCTTAAACATCCATGCCACTACTATTTACACTTAAATTTCAGAATCTTTTAACTATATCTTTCATAATTTTACCTAGTTTGCATTATAATTTAATATAATAATATCTAACAATTAATACTAAAGGTTTTAATATTAAGTATTAATATTAAACCAATGGATGTCACTTCACTAGTCCAAATCATAATAACTAGATTTTGTAACATCTTCAGAAGTTCATTCCCTCCTTTCTTAAATAATTCAGCCGGCAATTCATCGAAGCCAGGTGCCTTGTTGTCTTTTAACTTTTTTAAGGCTTCAGAAAGCATTGTAACTTGGATTATATTCAGTTGTGCTATCTAGTTTTGAAAATTAAATCCACTTTTATCACTAGTATCCCATAATTTTTCTCTTTCCTATAATCTTTTCATAAGTACATTTTATTTTTCAGCTAATTAATAGAACAAATATCTACCATTGAGGCTCATTTGTTTACACTACAAACTAGTTTAAACATAATCTAGTATAGTAATAGATAAATTATAGTTGGTTTTAAAGTTGTATTTTAACTACAGTGAAGCTTTAATTGTTATGGTTTTATGAATATTTAATCTAGTAAATGAATGTTCAAAAGGGGGGTGTAGACGAAATGATGGGATAGTCAAAATTGATTTCAGGGTTTTATTTGAACTAGTTAAAGAGGTAAACAAACTAAAAGTCCCCAGATCTAGGAGCAGTGGCAAATAGAAGAGGTGGAGGAGGTCATGTTTTTCGATTGGTCTTATTTTTCGATTGGTAATTTATTTATTGATTATATAATATATATATATATATATATATATATATATATATATATATATATATATATATATATATATATTAATAAAATGTGATATTTAACATTCATATCCTTGAAATAATTAGGAATACTGATCCAAATAATTTTCTTAACTTTCTATTTGATTTAATAGAAATATTTAGACATTGAGATGAAATATACAAAGTATTAAGGAAAGAAAATATGTAATCTACAACTTACAGCTGAAGAGCTCGATGAGTAATATTTTATAAGGAATTTGAAAGTAGGAGTAGTAATACAGGCCTAATAGAAATCTTACTTCTGAAATGTTAAAAAAAAAAAAAAAAAAAAAGAAAGAAACCTAAGGTTTTTCCAACCAAAATTCACTAAATTGATTGATAAATATGGATCTATAGGGATAAAATATTATTTGAAAATATTGAAATTATGTATACTATAACTGGAGCTCTTTTACTCTTTTACAAGCTCTCCGGGGTTACACCTCCGCCCCATCGGGTATATTTTTTTCATTAACCTCGCTTTTATTCCTGGTAAGTGCTTCTGGATTAATTTTATTTCTTGTTATAATTTATAAATGAAATTTGTATATAAAATAATTTCCAAATATTAGGGAAGATGTATTTTGATTTAATTAGTTGTTTTTCACAAATAATTAACTTAAAATAAAATTTGGTATTTAGCAACATTTAACCATCAGTTTAATTTTATTTATTCAATTATAATTTATTTATTTTTATTAATTTTTTATGTCTTAAACTAATACTTTTGATTAATCAAAAGAAATAGACATGACTGAATTACATAAATTGCTGCATGAATGTGATTCTAAGGGTCAAAAGCGAAAAGTGCAAGAAGTTTATTTTCTCAAAGCACCAAAACAAAATTTTTTTTTCCTGCTAAAATCCTATTTTGTCCTTAATGACCACATTCAATGTTCTTTATTTACATTAATCAATATAGACATAATTTTTTATTTTCTTTTTTACTGGTATTTACTCATAATATTCATAAAAAAAAAATTACATTTCGATTATAAAAAGTATTAATATATTTTTATGATTGTAGTCCAAATTATTTAGTAAGCTCTGAAGCATTATGAAAATTATTCTTTTATAGCAAATTATATATTACCATCATAAAATTAATTTTTTTGTAAAATAATTTGAAGCAATTTTTTTGAGAGGCAAACCTGTAGCCCAGGGTAGTGTTCCCATATTAAAAAAATTGGGTAGTATTCCAGGATTAAAAGTGTCATGCAGGTGTCCTGCTACATTTATTTTGCCAGACAAATGGTTATCATTTGTAGTAATGCGAAACTACTTCACTATTTGAAGAAATGAAAAAAATTATGCTGAGAAATTTTACTATTTTGAATAGGAATATGATTTAATTTTGTTAAAATCAGTGCTATTTTATGATGGAAAATTGTTCAGAGGCAACTTTAAATTGTTGTAAAGATGTTTTGTTTTAGTTTAAAAATCATATATTAGTAATTACTATTTTTTTTTTCCAGATATATCTGACTTGTGTCAAAAAATTGATGACTTAGATAGTAAGTATGATTGATTTAGCTATTGTTAATAAATCAAATTTTTTATATGAATCATTGAATATTACAGCAGGGGCTAGCCTATTGCTTTGCTAGTGGGGAATAACGCCCTCCCCCCTCCCTTCCAAGTTCAGTACATAGCACAAATGCACACAGAACACTACATTAAACATGTAAATTACATGTACAAGGACACCTAAACTACACATCTTAGGGCCACTTTCCCTAGGAAGCCTAGGGGAGCAAGTCAGAATGCTCTGAGGAGGCAGCCCCTCCATCCGACTCGAGGGCAGCGGGCTAATAACCCACTCCCCTTAAATATATACTATTATGAGACCTCATAGAAAAAAAGCCGTACTGATTAATGGTAACAGACTTGGAAAATGCCAAATGGATATCAGACTTGGCTATTGGAATATCCTATCTTTATATAGACCAGGAGGACTTCAGGTCCTCCTAACAGAATTTAAAACTACAGAGTTGACATAGCCACTATCCACAAGATCCACTGGCTGGACAGTGGGCTTATTAAGTAGAAATACCATAGTATTTGTTATAGCCGCCACCAAAAGAATCAAATGTTTGGAACTGGATTCATAATAAGAGGACGAATGAGACACCAAATTATTGGATTTACTCCCATTAATAAACGGCTTTATACCCTTTGTATCAAAGGAGTATTTTATAATTACAGCCTTATTAGCTGTCATGCCCACACTGAAACATCAAGTAAAGAAGAGAAGGAAAACTTCTACATCTCACGATGTATTTCCTAGGAGCGATATAAATTTTGTTGAGAGACTTAAATACTAAAATCGGGAAGGAAGAAGTGTACAGATCAACCATTGGTACAGTATCAACGAAGAGAGCCAAAAAAGGAAAAGGATCATAAATTTTACTGCATCATGAAACATGATTATAGGAAGCACAGTATTCCCGGGACAACGAATCCATAAGGCTACATGCAGATCACCTGATGACCATGGAGATCAGATAGACCATCTGCCAATTAATGCATGACACAAAGCTAATCTGTTAAGCAATTGAGTATAAAGGGGCACAAACTTAGATTCTGACCATTATTTGATCATTGCTCGGATTAGGGCAAGAATTTCAAGTGCAAATATTCACAAATCAACTGCAGTAAAGAAGTGGAATACCATGAAACAGAAAGAACCTGGTACACTCATCTCCTTTCAAAAACAAGTTGAGGAAGGAATAACTGATACACTATGCACAATCAATTTGGAGAATATTCAGGATGCATGGAATGGTCTGGAAGCAGTCATAACCAAGACAGCAGAGGCTATAATTGGAGTTAAAGGAGGGCTCAATGAGGAATGTAGGAGAGTAACTAAAGCAAAAAATGTGTCTTATAAGCTAATGGTACAGAAACGATATACAAGGCAGGCAACCGAAAAGTATAGAACGGAAAGTGCAGAATGGAAAGTTGAGAAGAGACTCCACAGAAAGAAAAAGCGAGAATGGGAGAATAAACAACTCAAAGAAGTGGAGACACTCAGAGATACAAATAGGAATAGAATATTTTTTCAAAAAGTTAATAAAGGCAGGACCCTCTTTAGACCGAAACTTCAATCTTGCAGAAAGGAGGATTGCTCACTTCTCATTAATAAGAAAGATGGTCAAGACATTTTAATGACCTGCTGAATGAAGGAGTAACTGATACAGAGGAGGATTATGAGAACCCCAACATTAGACATGACGATATAGAAATAGAATCTCTTCTAGATGATAGAGAAATAAAGCCTCCTAAGCTTGAAGAGATCCAAGATATGATTACCCAGATGAAGAATCATAAAGCACCAGGAGGTGAAGGAATGCCGCCTGAATTATTTGAATATGGTGGCGAAGAACTAGAAAAGACCATTCATGATATAATATTCTTCATCTGGACACAGTAAAGAATGCCTCTTCAATGAAAATATGCGATCATATGCATTGTACACAAGAAATGAGAACAATTGGAATGTGCCAACTACCGAGGAATCGCAGTACTTCAGTATGCATACAAGATACTCTCCAACATCCTGTATAACAGACTAGCCCCGTTTGCCGAAAGTGATATTGGAAAATGCCAATCCGGTTTTCAAAAGGGCAGATCAACAATTGATCAAATCTTCACCCTCTGTATGATTATGGAAAGAAGCCATGAATATAAAATTCCCAATCATCACCTGTTTGTTGATTTTAAGAGCGCCTATGATACCATTCGAAGACACAAACTGTATGAAGCAATGGAAGAACTGAATATTCCCTCCAAACTAATTTGTCTGGTAAAAATGTCAATGCAAGACATGCAGTGCAGCATACACATTCAGTCGGAATGCTCCTCTGAATGAAAATTCAATTCATGGTGGAAACACCAATAAGGGGTTGAGAAAAGGTGATACCTTGGCATGTTTATTGTTTAATTATAACGATCTTATTATATCTATCGGTCCTTATACGTTTCAGAGTGTCAAGCAATTCTCGTATCTGGGAGCTCAAGTTACCATCAAGAATGAAACAATACTTGAAATAAAGAAGAGAATAGCAGCTGCCAAACGATGCTATTTTGGGCTACTTAAACATATTAGCTCACTAATTAGTAGACGTACCAAGCTCCAACTCTATAAAACCCTTATCCGTCCAGTTTTTATTTATGCTGGCCAAACCAAGACATTTATCCAGAACGATGAAAAAGATCTGCTCGTCTTTGAAAAAAAATCCTCTGAAGAACGTTAGGACCTGTGAGGGAAGGACTGCCCTGGAGATTTCGGAAGAATAGAGAGGCTTATGAGCTATTTAATGAGCCTAATGTCAGAGTAATCAAATTGGGAAGGGTATGTTGGGCAGGACACGTAGCTCAGATAGAGAGATCTGAGATCCCGATAAGAGTTCTTGAAGAGCCATTGCACCGTACAAGGAGAGCTGGCAGACCGAAATTGAGATGGATAGATGGTGTGGTAGCTGATGCGAGAGACCTACTGGGAGTCAGAAATTGTAAAGCGGCCGCACAGAACAGAGCTGAATGGCAGAAGCTCATTGAGGAGGCCAGGACCCACTGAGGGTTGCAGAGCCAATGAGATAGATAGATTGAATATTGCATCTTAGTAATATTATTTTTACCCGATAAACATGTGTATTGCAATCAGTTGACAAATGTGAATGTGAATTTTGTATTAATAATGATTGATGATAATTAATTCCTTATATCCCTGGTGGGACATGTATATTACTGGGATGTGTATTAATATTATATCCAAATTTGTGTCAAAGCTAAACTTAAGTTTGATTATTTTCATTAGATATTTAATGGTTGCAATCATTACGTTTGATTATTATTAATTTAAAACCTTTTGTTTCTTATATAATTTTTGAGATTTAACCATTTGAAGAATAAATTTCTAAATGATTTTGACTAATAAATAATATCCATTTAACTATATAAATGGCACTAAGTCATTGAATCATCATTAAAAAAAATATTTAGATAGTTTGAACTATTAAGTAATAAAATATTATGGTTGTAAAAATAAATTTTGTTTATTTTTTACTAAATTATTACCATCACTCTTTGTATATAAAAAAAATAAAAATAAATTTAATGATGACATCTCTATTTAAAAGTTTTCACTTTATAAAATTGTATTTTAGTAATTCATGTTATTAATATATGATTGTATAAATCTCTTTTATATCTCTTTCATTCTGTAATCCTACTTTTTATTTTTTTTAAATGCATGAAATTATAGACTAAAACTTTTGAATCATCCTGAATTTGTAAAGATATTTTAGAATCCAGTAAGACATTTAGTTTGTATAATGAGAAATAATGCTATTTAACAGAAATGAAATCCTTTTAATTCATTAATTATCGATTTAGTAATTTTTTTACATTTGTTTTAATAATAAAATATCAAAGATAAAGCTGTGAAAGCACAAACATGATTTGGTTATTTATAAAAATTGTATGATTTGAAGTCACCCTTTTGAATATATATTTAAGAAATTGATAAGGTTGCAGAGAATAGGAATCCTAGTCCAGGACACAACCAATACCTAGGAGAGAAACTGCACAAAAAAAAAGTGATCTTCATCCTATTGTTTATACTGCCAGGGGCAATGGATCAAGCTGTAGCTTGTTGGGGTTATAAAAATAACGAAATATGCCAAGTTTGGTATAAACAAGTTTATTCATTTACAAAGACAAGCAGTACATCTAAGCATCATACAGGCGGCCATTACTACAAGTGAGGGACAAAGAACAGAGTACAAGTAACAGAGGGAGATACAATGCCATCTCGATCTTATGATCTTTATAAACAAGTTTATATACAAAACATATAAATTTGATTTATTTCCAACATAGCTACCATAGCCCAATCTCAATGTCACTTCTTTATCTTGGATAAACAACCAAGGCTAATTTCTAGGTTTATAACATTCCTTTAGTCTCATAGCGCAGGAACAACCAGGGTGCAAAAATTAGGCTTAATACTAAGCTAAACCTTTTTAGAATCTTCATAATATCTTACTCTAAGAAAATAGTTATTGTTATTTGCTTGTTAGTACATATAGGTTATCAATATGTTTGGCACCTAAGTCTATAACTACAAAAAGATTTAAGGTAAGGTAACCAATCATGCTCTTTTAGGGAGGACAGTCCTTCTTTTGTAAGTTCTGTCCTTCCTTATAAAGTGCCATCCTGTATGTCCTTTTTGATATTTGAAGACTAATCAGTAAATCTCCATATTCAATCGATTGAAATGTTTTATTCAAACTCTATGGATGGAGGTATTAGTATTATTTGTATTTGACATGACAATTTGATAAGCATGTAAGCACTATTACGATATAAAACATAGCTTTCTAGGACATGGAAAAAATATTACAAAACTTTTTGTCATGCATTCATCATATTATAGTACAATAATATTAATATATAATATATCTTTGCAATGAATAAAATGTTACCTCTATTTACGATATTTTTTTCCTTAACTTATTTGTGTCCTTTTCATTGTAAGAAAGTTGGTCACATGATTTAAGGACTACTTGGTGCTACCTTCATCATCTTAATGTCATATCTTGAATATTGAAATCCAAGTCACATCTAAGAATATTGCAGTCATCTACTTTAAAATACTTAGCAGAGTGAAATTAATTAAAGTAAAGTATGCATTATCAGCTGCATCTAGATATAATAAAAATTTCGACAATTTATTGCTATCAGTAACACAGGAACATACATTATCATATAAAGTACATAAATAATCTATACCAGCTAAAATAAAATAATGTAACACAATAAATAAATATGAAAATTATGATATTCATAGAAAAGACTTTTCCAAGATGTAAATCATCTTCAAAGTTTTATAGGACTTTGTAACACCTTATTAAAGGGGCAGATTTTCTCTTTCATTTAAAAAATTGTAGTATTAACAACACCCTTATGAGCATTTATCCAAGACTTGATAAGTTATTATATATATAGATATATTTTTTTTTAGGCCAAGAGCTAGAGAAATTGATTGATCGTGACTACTTAAATGGTAAGTATACTTGTGCTTTTGTTGCTTTCATTAATACTTTTTTCTAAAAAACTAGGTAATATCAAATAATGTAGGTCAAGGCCAAAATCTTCTGTACCCTTTCTTGTACTTTTTATAATGAGACCATTGGCAGAAATGATTATTGGAGTCATTATTATTGCATCAAGGTGAAGTAATTTTTAGCTCCAAGGCAAGTTCTTAGTACTCTTATATTTTTATCCTACTACATCTATGATTCTGGCCATTATATTTATTTTGTATATAAGAAAATATCCGAATGGATTTGCAATACCATGTGGTTTGTAACTGTTTGTGTATTCTATTAACTTTTGATATCACCATATTCTATATTTTTTTTCTGGAGTGAAACAATAATAGAGGACCTCACCATTGTTCAGTTATCGTATTGTCATACAAATATTTTGGCTACATTATTATGCCTCTTTAAGAAGTCTATTCCAACAAAAGGCTTGCACTCATTTACCGCATGCTGAATAAATTCATGTATCTTAATGCAAAGGAGATATTTATCTCCTTTATTATTATTTATTTATTATAGATATTTTTTTCGTTCTAAGCTGATAATGTTACATTGCATTGTTTTTTCAAGCATATAGTGTATCCAGTATTAGTATGTTTCCATTATTTAGTTTTGCTATCTAAACCCGAGAAAAATATTCATTCCTTACTTTGGTTTTCTAGTTGTACCTTTGTAAAATTATATGATTAAATCATTATTTTTATAAAATATTTGAATACAATAAAAATTCGAAAAATAAAAATAAAAAATATAAATAAAAATAAAAAAAAAATAAAATAAAAAAAATAAATAAATAAAAAATACAATAAATACAATAAAAATAAAATAAATAAATAAAAATAAAAAATACAAAAATATAAATATAAAAATAAAATAAATAAATAAAATAAAAATAAAATCCCAATTAGATGATCAAGTGCGTCCTGAGAAAAACTTACTTTTGAGATACATGCCATCATCTCTAATTTTTAATATTCAAACATCTGTCCAGCCATTAATTTCCCAAATGGACTTAATGAAATTATAACCTTGTTTATGATAATGACACCAAAATTACATGAATTGCAAAACTTCAAGAATTTCACAAATTAGACCTTTTATTGAACTGATAAACGCATACAATGAATTTTAAATAGATATTTAATCTGTATGGAATCTGATATTTATTATGGAATGGGAAAGATATAATAAGCATAGTTGCTTTGGTTCACAAAGTACTTTTAGGGATTAAAAAGAAAAAAATACAGTCTTTGTTTATGTCCTGGTCAAGATATTCATTCACTTTGAGTACTACTGTCAGTTTATCCTGACTATTGTTACAATCCTTGTCTAGTTATAATATATAATTAAGATAAACTAAAATTTTACATATAGCTTATTATTTACTTTTTTTTAAATGATATTCAATCACTACACTTCCTACAGAATTAATCTAGAATTAATTCATATTTAGTTTTTTTTTTTTTTTTTTTTTTTTTACATTTTCAAATCTTTCCATTGTTAATGGTGCATTTTTTATCTCATCTTTCATAATATCATCTTCATTTAATATTAATGGTTTTTTCTTCTTGATATATTTTGACTCATGCACAGGAAATATCCCAAAATATGAAACAGTTCTATACCCCTTATTATAAAATAATCATTCCCTTTTTAAGCTTTTGTTAAATTAGAATTGCCTGATAATATAGATTAGTAGAAGGTTACAACAAAATTAAAATATTATAGTCATGGGCGTAGACAGGCATTTTCAAAAGGGGGTTGCCCTCCCCCTCCCTCCCCCCCTAGGCATCTGCCAGGTCCTCCCTCCCTAAAAAATGTTGATAAAGAAATACTAGGAAAAAAAGAGAGAAAAAAAAGCTTTTGGTTTGCTATACCTATGGTGTCAGCCTCCAAGCACATTAGCGTTGAGAGGTAGGTGTCTCCGGGAGAGAGGAGGAGTATTCACTCCACAAAAAAAAATAAAAAAATGATAAGGTACGCTAATGGTTATAGTATAGTTAGTACTGCCACCATTTCTTTATTAATTATATTGATATATGAAATATATTATATACTTAAGGATATTACCCATTTATTAATTGTTATTTGGTTATGGTCTTGATTTGTTGATACTAAATAGAGGAATACTCAGATACATTCATTTGAAATTTTAATCTTCTTTACTAACAAATTTTAATAATAGACCTAATATCTTTTTCAGTGGAAAATTTGCCGAATCTAGTAGACTGTAGTAACCACATTCATTGTAAGTACACTTATTAATGTATTTTTTAAAACTTTTTTTGTTATTTTGATCATTTTTAGCTAATGGGTCAATCTGAATATGAAAATACTGATTTCAGTCCCATTTATTGTTTTTTACATATATCATTATGAAAATATTATTATTCCATAAATATTATTATTAACCCATTAGATGAACCTATTAACATTCTGGTTGGAAACAGATCAGTTTTACCTGCGGTTGGGAAGTGTGATATTTGTGCTAATGCATTTAAAGGAACAGAATGGATTGATATTGATCTTAAAAACGTTTTATATGTTCGATAGAGAGAGAGAAATGCTTTATTTACAGCAATCCTGCCCAAATATCTTGGGTTATTACAAAAACAGCATACTCATCAATCTAATGCTAGAAATAATATATATAACTTTTTTTTTCTTTCATTTTAACTCTAAATACATTATTCTCATCGCTACATTACCACATTATATCATTTTTTTTTTTTTGCTTGTTCTGTGGAGGGTAAAAGTTTTTCTTTTGTTTTATTCTCATGCAATATTATTCTTAATAATAAAAATGTAATTGTTGGTGACAGAGAAAAGGATCTTTATGAATTAAAATTAACTGTCAATCCAAGCAAATTGACATCATTTTCAATGACCTACAAAGACAGTTTTCAGAATAGGGAAGAGCCTGGCATGAGAGATTAGTTGACCAGAATATTGGATAAATGAGGTGTTTCTTAAGTAATTATAACATGAAATTTAAGGATTGTGATAAGCTTTTCTGTGAAGGATGCATGCACGAAAAGCAACATGCTCTCCCCTTCCAGAGGAGTAAGAGTTTGGCTTCGGCACCAGCAGAAATCATTCATGCTGATATTTGTGATCCTATGGAAGTAACTTCAATTGGTGGATATAAATATTTCATGTTACTTAAAGATGACTTCTCACATTTTAGGGCAGTATATTTTATAAAATCAAAATTGCAAGCGAATTGGCTGAAAATAAAATGAAAAATTTTCTAACAGATAATGGCCTTGAGGAGGTAAATAAAAAAATGAAACAATTTTTGGAAAGTAGAGGCATTATTCGTCAAAAGTCTTATGAATGTACCAAAACAACGTAGAGAGAAATAGAATTCAAAAGCAAGAAAGGAACATTTGTTTGTTATGGGGAAAATATAAAAGGGTAGTCTATTTTGGAAGTGAAGGAAAAGTTCACATTATTATTGAACTTCATTCCAGGAAATAACCAAGTCCCTGATGCATTGATAAAAGCAGTTAGTGGAGTAAAATTGTGCACATTCAATAAAAGTGTTTTACTTTATTAATGAGCAGTTAAATGAAATGAATTAGCATATTTTTTGGTTGTGTTTAGTTGAATTTTATTGTTGTTGTGGATTTGTAAATATTTTGAATTAATTTAATTGAGGGTTGTATGAAAATATTATTTTATTTAAGCAATTCAATTATTATTATTGGGATGATAGTGAACTGAAACTGTTATTAAATAATTTATAGCATTAATGATTATTGTTCTCATATGGATCGTACTTTTGTTTTTGTATTGCATTGCTCCATTAATAAAAAATCTTAGTTGCGTGCAGTATATCATTCGCTAAACACATATACACCTTTAATTTATGATAGTCCCAACTACAAATTCCCATATATATATGTGTGTCTGTATATGTATACATATTAAATCTGTACCACTACGACCACAAATGGTCTTAGATTCAGTACTTGGTAAGGAAGTATTATTTCTTGACCAATAGTTGAACAAGGAGGTAATATGGTCAACATTCAGGCTCAACTGCCAAAGTCATTCCCCATACCAATTAAGTTATTGCCACTTTAGGCAGGATATGCCCCAAGAGGGTCTTCCAACCCCAGCATGGATCCACGGCTGGTATAAATTCCAATGGCATTATAGACCTTGAAAATTTTAGGCCTCATAATGTGGTATTTTTACAGACTTTTATGACATATGAGAACAATTTGTTAGCATACAGAGCAAGCAGCAATGCTCTATATGTAACAGTGCACTTTTGAATATTAATAAATGTGTTTATTAACTTCCGGTTGTTATTATCTTTTATACAGTTTCATTAAATAATACCTCATTTTTCCTTCTCCATATTTTTAAGCTGTATTATTAAGTTAATATACCAGATTGTTTCAGTTTTCAAGTAGACATGTCAATCATCATGCATTTAATCTTACTTAAAAGCTACGAATAAAAGAGAGAAATGTGTCCATTCATACCACATTAACTTAAAAAAAAGAAAAGTGAATAGATGAAATAAAAAATTAACTAAAATAAAGGTTAAAATAAAACATCAAATTAGAGCTATTATTATGTACAATAATTATACTCAGCCTGGCGAACTCCGAACCATGATTGTTACTCCCACTTACAGAGGAAATAGCTCAACTTTAGGACATTATAACAATTCTCTCACAACCATCAAGAAATCATTCATTTTAAATGTTTACAATGAAAATAAATCAATTATCTTAATAACTACAATTGTTTTGTTTTTCTTTAGGTGATGATTTGACTGTGCCAGAATTAGCACACCTTAGTGGTAAATAAACTTTTTATTAATTATAATTATAAATTATTTTTAACTCATGTTATAAAATTATATTGCTGAGTATCTTGGGATATTAGCAGTAATAGTAAGATATTATATCTTTGGATACACATTAAATGTTTTTTATTTATTATTTTAAAATGTTTCTTATTCTCAAACATTAAAATATACCATAATTTCAGATAACAAGTAGTAGAGATAAATGTATACATTCACACATTTACATATAAAAACGAAGCAAATAAAAATAGTTGCAAAATGAACAAATAAAAAAAACTAAAATAAAAGTTATAATGAAACATCAAAGTGCTACAATTATTTTGCACAATATTTATACTTACAAGAGGATGCTAGGACGAGGCATCAACGATTTGAATGAAACTTTTTTTGGTGATACTAGGTTGAAAAATATTAGACATATATCCGACAGTTCTTGCCAATGCCTAGGAGCCGAGAAAAAAAATTATTTTATTTTATTTCAACAGTTTTATATGTTATTGTTTTCTGCCTTTGTTCTGCATGGATTTGAAAGCTACCATATACCAATCGATTTGTTTGTTTTTTTTGTGTGCAAAATAAGAAAAATATATTTCCAATTGTATTGAATGAGTTTAAATGCACAAAAAAACCAAAAGAAGCTTTTAGTAAAGTAAGTCAAATAAAAATATTTTAGGAAAAAGCAAATCAGGTTCGTTTTTGGTGTCCATCAAAACCCTTAAACAAGAATTTCCATGGAAATCAAAAAATAGAAATTTTTGGACTTAATTTTGTTGGAGAATTTTTGTTCCTGCCGGTGTCCGTCTTTTACTAAAGCTACAATTGTTTTGTTTTCTTCTTTAGGAGCAGACTTAACAATGCCTGAATTCGCACACCTTAATGGTATATAGTCTTATAACTAATCATAATTATATACTATTTTTTATTTTTATTGTAAGCTGAATTTCTGATCTCTAACCCATATCAATAACTTTTAGATTTTATGTTTTTCTAAGAGAGAAATAGTAGGGTAAAATAAAAAAAAAAAAAAAAAATCCTCAAACATTTTATTTTATTTCTCCGGTTCTATTTTGTCCACGGAGGTCGGGTTTGTGGCATTTCGTGTATTTTATAGGTCCCAAACGACTCCCAAATTTTGTGTGAATCGGTGGAGTCCTGTTGAAGTTATCGCAATTTATGTTATTTTCGAACAGAAATCGAAGGTCCGAGTAAGGCGAAAATTTTGCACAAACAAATTTTATTTTTTGGTTACTATGAAATTTCATATTTAGTTTTTTTTTTTGAGCTGCGAAAAACGAATATCAACTTTGTTTCTCCCTAAAAAAATATTTTACCCCACTTTGCTGCGTCGCAGTGGTCTGAAGTCTCATCATGGTCTGAAAAATCCTAATGCGCTTGTTGTTCCAAGTTACGACGCCGATTGTGATTTAATTTTGTTTCCAAGATTCTAGTTTCCACCTATTTATGCTAGTAAATGGGTAATTTTATGGATTTTAATTATGAATTTAATTATTTATATTTATGATGGATAATAATGATTGTATTTATTTAACTTATTTTTATAAAAAATTCAATTATTTATTTTAAAAAATTCAATTACGCTAGTAAATAAGTAATTTTATGGTTTTCAATTATGAATGTATTTATTTAACTTACTGTTTATTCAATTAAATAATAATTATTATTATTTAATTGCGTAAAATAAGTTAATTATTAAAAATGTTTTTTTAAATTGTTTATTCGAAAACCTTAATAAAAAATGCTCTTCATAATTTAAATTGCATGATTAACAGCTCTAGAAAATAAATCATCATAACAACACTTTTCTGTATTTCAATTTTTTTGCGATAACTTCAACATTCCTCCGATTCACATGAAACTTGGAAGTTGTTTAGGGCTCTACAAACCCAACCTCAATAAACAAAGTAGAACTGGAGATATTGAATAAATTATTTAAGTTTTTTTATTTTACCCTACTTTTCTTTCTTATAAAGACATAAAATCTAAAAGTTATTGATATGGGTTAGAGATCAGAAATTCAACTTTCCAATGGTTATAGTAACGTTGAATTTGGATAAAATCCTGGGGAGTTTATGATTGCTTGATATCGGCAGGAAACATATCCTCCAGCAAAATTAAGTCCAAAAGTTCCTATTTTTTGATTTCCATGAAAGTTCTTATTTTAATTTGTATAAATAAAGAACTATTAATTTTAAATTATCATAATTCTTACAAATAAATTAATTATGTTAATAACTACAATTGTTTTGTTTTTTTCTTTAGGAGCAGACTTAACAATGCCTGAATATGCACACCTTAATGGTATATAGTCTTATAACTAATCATAATTATATACTATTTTTTATTTTTATTATAAACTTATATTTATGGATCACATTGAATATTAACAAAATATTGAGCTATGTTAATATTGATTTTTTTATTTTTTATGTTAAGCTATTTTTTCTGTAAAATGTTAAAATATACCATATTTTAGGAGGATTCATAGCAAGTATACTGACTGAAAGTAAAAAAAATAATAAATAGACAAAATAAACACTTAAAATAAAACATCAAATTAGAGATATTATTATGTACAATAATTATACTCAGCCTGGTAAACTCCGAACCATAATTGTTACTCCCACTTACAGAGGAAATAGCTCAACTCTAGGACATTATAACAATTCTCTCACAACCATCAAGAAATCATTCATTTTAAATGTTTACAATGAAAATAAATAAATCAATTATTTTAATAACTACAATTGTTTTGTTTTTCTTTAGGTGGTGATTTGACTGTGCCAGAATTTGCACACCTTAGTGGTAAATAAACTTTTTATTAATTATAATTATAGATTATTTTTAACTCATGTTATAAAATTATATTGCTCAGTCTCTTGGGATATTAGCAGTAATAGTAAGATATTATATCTTTGGATACACATTAAATGTTTTTTATTTATTATTTTAAAATGTTTCTTATTGCCAAATATTAAAATATACCATAATTTCAGATAACAAGCAGTAGAGATAAATGTATACATTCACACATTTACATACAAAAATAAAGCTAATAAAAATAGTTACAAAATGAACAAATAAAAAAAAACTAAAATAAAGGTTATAATGAAACATCAAAGTGCAACAATTATTTTGCACAATATTTATACTTACAAGAGGATGCTAGGACGAGGCATCAACGATTTGAATGAAACTTTTTTTGGTGATACTAGGTTGAAAAATATTAGACATATATCCGACGGTTCTTGCCAATGCCTAGGAGCCGAGAAAAAAATTATTTTATTTTATTTCAACAATTTTATATGTTATTGTTTTCTGCCTTTGTTCTGCATGGATTTGAAAGCTACCATATACCAATCGATTTGTTTTTTTTTTGTGTGCAAAATAAGAAAAATATATTTCCAATTGTATTGAATGAGTTTAAATAAACAAAAAAACCAAAAGAAGCTTTTAGTAAAGTAAGCCAAATAAAAATATTTTAGGAAAAAGCAAATCAGGTTCATTTTTGGCGTCCATCAAAACCCTTAAACAAGAATTTCCATGGAAATCAAAAAATAGAAATTTTTGGACTTAATTTTGTTGGAGAATTTTTTTTCCTGCCGGTGTCCGTCTTTTACTAAAGCTACAATTGTTTTGTTTTCTTCTTTAGGAGCAGACTTAACAATGCCTGAATTCGCACACCTTAATGGTATATAGTCTTATAACTAATCATAATTATATACTATTTTTTATTTTTATTGTAAACTTATATTTATGGATCACATTGAATATTAACAAAATATTGAGCTATGTTAATATTGATTTTTTTATTTTTTATGTTAAGCTATTTTTATTGTAAAATGTTAAAATATACCATATTTAAGGAGGATTCATAGCAAGTATACTGACTGAAACAAATTAATAAATAGACAAAATAAACATTTAAAATAAAACATCAAATTATGGACCAGATAATATGTGGTGGTGGTGATTATACTCCACGACATGGTTTATACAATTGGTGAAACACTGTCTAGAATGTGGGATGGGGGAGCCTTGCTTGTCATGCACTTAATGCATTGGCTGTATCTCTTTTGTTAATTTACAAATTTCAGGGTTTTAATATGCCCTGTTCTCAGTCTTGAAATGGCTGTTTGATGGATTTGGTTGAGGTTTATATTATATTATATAAAGGTTATATTGTATTATATAAAGTTTATATTATATTATATAAAGTTTATATTAGGTATAATTTGATAATGATTTATGTTCTAAACTATTTTTGTATAATGAGTAAATTTCATTATAGTGAAAATCCTTATTTATTCCAGGCTATGTATAGGTTTTTTTAAAGCAAGTTTGTCAGCTTCTTCATTTAGGGGAATTCAAACACAGGCAAAGATCCATTAGTAGTTTATTTGGGATTTTTCACAAAGTTGTTTGATTCTTTTATAGATTATTTTTGTTGTGTTGCCAGATACGTTGTTGGGCAATGAAAGATGCTGAATTGCACTATTGTCATCAGAGATAATTCCCAATTCTTCATAAATTTTATCTGTTTCTAATAGTGCTTATTTAATGGCTATCAGTTCAGTTTTAAAATTAAAAGAGTTATCTGTGTTTCTTATCCTAATGTGCTTATTGCATTGAAATTCTTCAAAAACAATATTTATACGCAGCCTGAAGAACTCTGAAGCATACTCGACTCAAGTTACTTACAGAGGAAATAGAAGAACTCGAGGAAGTTCCAACACATCTCTCTCAGCTGTAAAGGACAGTCAAACAGTTCTCTCTTAATCAATAACTAATCATTCATTCCAGGCATTTATAATTAGTAGAGATAAATATACCCGTTTATCCCATGTTTATTGGCAAAAAGTAAAACAAATTAATAAATAGACAAAATTAAAACTTAAAAAGATACAACAAACTACAAACATTATTATGTATAGTATTTATACTCAATCTTCTGAATTCCAAACCATGCTTGATCCCCTTAACATATGGATGAAATAGCTGAACTCTAGGGCATTCTAGCACATCTCTCTTAACCATTAAGGACACATTCATTCCAGATTATTAAAATGTAAATTAATTGTCTAATGTCTACAATTTTTTTTCCTTTAGGTTCCGATATGACTTTGCCAGAAGCTGAACTGGAAGACATTCAAACAGTTCTCTCTTAATCATTAAATAATCATTCTTTCCAGGCATTTGTAATAAAAACAAATAAATTCATTATCTTAATAACTGCAATGTTTTTTTCTTTAGATTCCAATATGTTTTTGCTAGAATTGTGTCCCATTAATGGTAATCAGACTTCTCACTAATCATAAATAAATTCTGTATTTTATTCATGTTATAAATTTACATTTCTGGTTCCTATTGATAGAAAAAGAAATAGAGAGATATTATATCTTTTGAAATAGATTAGATGTTTTTTTATTTTAATATATTTCTTATTGTCAAATATTAAACATGGGTACCATAATTAAGGGCAACAAGTATTAAAGATAAATGTATCTATTCATACCATGTTTACTGACTGGAAGTAATCAAATTAATTAATAAACAAAATAATAAATTAAAGTGAAGCATAAAAAATAACAATGAAGTACAGAAATGAGAATGTGTAGTATTAATATTCTGCCTGATTAACACAGAAACCATGCTTGACCTCCTTACTTATGGATGAAATAACTGAACTTGAGGACATTCTA
The DNA here is from genome assembly GCA_948150685.1 of Rhaphigaster nebulosa. Lineage (NCBI taxonomy): Eukaryota > Metazoa > Arthropoda > Insecta > Hemiptera > Pentatomidae > Rhaphigaster > Rhaphigaster nebulosa. Next base: position 132,802,742 of record OX411307.1, read on the forward strand.
ACAGTTAAATAAGCATTAATTCCAGATGTTTATAATGAAAACAAATAAATTCCTTATCTTAATAACAGCAATTTTTTTTTCTTTAGATTCTGATATTGCTTTGCTAGAATTGCAGCCTATTGATGGTAAGCAGATTTATCACAAATCATAATTAAATAATCATTCATTCCATATAAAAAATAAAATATTTATCTTACTTACTACAATTTTATTTTTTAGATCCCATTATGACTTTGCTAGAATTACTTCCTATTGGTGGTAAACAGACTTCTCACTAATCATGATTAAATTCTATATTTTATTCATGTTTTAAATTCAAATTTTTGTGTCCCAATGATAAAAAACATAAATAGAGAGATATTATGTCTTTTAATATAGATTGAATGTTTTTTTAATTGTAATATATTTCTTATTGTCAAATGTTAAATATAGGCACCATAATTAAGGGCAACAAGTATTAAAGATAAATGTAAAATGTAACTCACTGAAAGTAAACAAATTAATTAATAGACAAAATAAAAATTTAAAGTTAAGCATAAAAAAAATAAACTACAAAGTACAGAAATTATTATGTACAGTATTAATACTCTGCCTGATTAACTCAGAAACCATGGTTGACCCCCTTACTTATGGATGAAATAGCTGAACTCAAGGACATTCTTACAGATTTATCTTATTCACTAATCATTCATTCGATATGTTTTTGATGAAAACAAAAAAGATATTTATGTTAATTACTGAATTTTTTTTTTTTTAGATCCCAATATCACTTTGTTAGAATTACTTTCCATTGACGGTAAGACTCTCACTAATCATAATTAAATTCTATATTTTATTCATGTTATAAATTTACATTTTTGGGTCCCAATAATAAAAAACATAAATAGAGAGATGTTATGTCTTTTGATATAGATTAAATGGTTTTTTTTTTTGGTTTTTTTACCGTTTAATAATCATTCATTCCAGTTGTTTATATGAAAAAAAATAAATTCATTACCTTATTTGCTGCACTTTTTTTTTTTTTTTTAAGATTCTGATATGCCTTTGCTAGAATTACTTCCCATTGTAGGTAAGCAGACTTCTCACTAATCATAATTAAATATTATTATAATGGGGTAAACATATATTTTAATTATAAATTTGTACCACGTTTACTGACTGAAAGTAAACAAATTAATTAATAGAAAAAATTAAAACATAAAATAAAGCATAAAAAACCACAATGAAATACAGAAATTGTTATGGACAGAATTAATACTCAGCTTGATTAACTCTGAACCATGAATTCCCCCTTACTTATGGATGAAATAACTGAACTTGAGGACATTCTAACAGTTTTCTCTTAACCATTAAATAATCCTTCCTTCCAGATGTTTATAATGAAAGCAAATAAATTCATTATCTTAAATATCATCATCATCACAGTCACTACAACCTCGTAAGGGACTTCGCCGCATCAAGACGTTACCTCCATTCCTCTCTGTCTTGCGCAAGGGTCTGCCAAGCTCTTGTGTCTAGAAGTTTCTGGGCATCGGCTTCCATCTCATCTGCACATCTCAATTGTGATCGCCCTCTCTTTCTTTTTCTGTCCACTGTGAGTCATCATCCATTCTGGTGACATGCGCAGTCCATTGCAGTCTCGATAATCTTATATATTGTACCACATCCGGTTTCTAGTACAGATGGTACAACTCTTCATTGTGCCTCAGTTCATACTGGTCGCTGTCCTTCACAGGGCCTGTGAACTGTTGTCATCCACACATGATAAGGGCCATGTCTCTAAGGCATATGTTAATACAGGTCTAATTAATATTTTATTGTTGGGGATCAGAGGTATTATCAACAAAAACACAAACAAGTAAGACTAGATACTTCCACAATGGCGCACACACAGCAACAGACTAGAACCCACGCTATCCTCTCAAGCCAGTTACTTCTGTGCCAGTGTTGCCACCAACAGTGTTGTTTCGTTTATTGTTAATGTATTTACAGCGCTACAAACAATGAGAAATAATAAATCAATTTCATCTAACAATTTCCTTCCTAAATTATTTATTATTTTTCTTAAAATTAATTTGGCTACTAAATATACTTACTAGGTACTTAATACAACACTGTAATATTTACATAAATTTAACTAACAACCACACAATTTTAAAGCCTTAATTATATATACTTTTCGAGGTCCAGCAGTTCAATTACACTTAAGTTAACTAAATGCAAATATTTTTATCTTCATCATTACCTTGCCCCTAAGATGTTTCCCCATATCAAAGAGAGGAGGTATACCTCCATCTTTCCGATATACCTTTTCTTCCTGGTTTATTTCATCCATCTTCTTCACCTCTTCTTTCTGCTTTACTTTTTCTTTTTGGTTTAGTTCTTCTTCCTGGTTTCCTTTTCCTTTCTGTTTTATTTTACCTATCTTGTTTATTACATCTTTATGGTTTATTTCTTGTTCCTGGTTTACTTTTTCTTTCTGGTTTATTTCATCTATCTTGTTTACTAGTTGTTGCTGTTTTATTTCTTCTTCCTTACTTATTTCGATTATCTTGTTTATTTCTATTTCAAGGTTTATTTCATCTATCTTGTTTACTACTTGTTGCTGCTTTATTTCTTCTTCCTGGCGTATTTCGTTAATCTGGTTAACTTCTACTTCAAGGTTTATTTCTTGTTGCTGATTTATTTCTTCTTCCTGGATTATTTCATACATCTTCTTTACTACTTCTTTCTGGTTAATTTCTGCTATCTTGCTCACTACATCCAAATGGTTTACTTCTTCTTTTTGATTTGGTTCTTCTTCCTGTTTTATTTCGTTTACTTCTTGTTGCTGCTTCATTTCTTCTTCCTGACGTATTTCGTTTATCTGGTTTACTTCTACTTCAAGGTTTATTTCTTCTATCTTGTTTACTACTTGTTACTGCTTTATTTCTTCTTCCTCACTTATTTCGTTTATCTTGTTTACTTCTATTTCAAGGTTTATTTTTTCTTTCTGTTTTATTTCATTTATCTTGTTTATTACATCTTTCTGATTTACTTCTTCTTTCTGGTTCATTTCTTCTACCTTGTTTATTATATATTTCTAGTTAACTTTTATATTGTTTACTATGTATTGCTGCTTTATTTCTTCTTCTTAGCGTATTTCGTTTATCTGGTTTACTTCTACTTCAAGGTTTATTTCTTGTTGCTGATTTATTTCTTCTTCTTGGCTTATTTCGTTTATCTGGTTTAATTCTACTTCAAGGTTTATTTCTTGTTGCTGATTTGTTTCTTCTTCTGCAAACATTTTTATCTTGTTTTCTTCTACTTCATGGTTTACTTTATCTTTACTCTTCATTTCATCTATCCTGTTTACTTCTTTTTGCTGATTAATTTATTTTTCCTTTATCTTGTTTACTTCTACTTCAAGGTTTATTTCCTGTTGCTGATTTATTTCTTCTACCTTTATCTTGTTTACTTCTGCTTCAGCTCCTTCCTGGAAAAGTACAACTTCCTGTTTCACAGCTGTTTCTACTACTGATGGATCTTTTATTTTGTCGACTCCTTCCTCAATCAAAGACAGGTTAATTACCTTCTCCTCAGAGACACCTTCAAATTTATCCTTTAATTTTTCCCACACTATTTTTGCACTTCTTTCCCCTTTGATTAAAAAAAAACACATTATTACTCACTGTTTTAAATATGGCTAATAAAGCCTCCTTATTTTTTCTCTGCCAGATTGTTAGCTCTGTTACTTCCTCCGGCGGCATTCCTTTTTCTATTGCATCTTCAAAGATTCCACTGAATACCATATATGCTTCAATCTGCATTACCCATATCCCATAATTTTCTGGTGTAAGCTTCCGAATTCCCAACTTTGTTACGTCCATTGCGTTTTGTAAGTTTTAGGGCGATTAGTCCGCAAAACAAAGACCTATATATTTCTTCACGGCGGTTAGTCCGAAAAAAAACTATACACCACACGATCTGTTAAAATACGTGTTTATTACACTTAACTTAGTGCTTTTATGAACTTTAAACAAAGCTCTGCTACCACATTGTTGGGGATCAGAGGTATTATCAACAAAAACACAAACAAGTAAGACTAGATACTTCCACAATGGCGCACACACAGCAACAGACTAGGACCCACGCTATCCTCTCAAGCCAGGTACTTCTGTGCCAGTGTTGCCACCAACAGTGTTGTTTCGTTTATTATTATTATATTTACAATGTTACAAACAATGAGAAATAATAAATCAATTTCACCTAACATTTATACAGAGTGATTTTTGTATTTCTCGACAGCAAATGCATTTTTAGTGTTTTTGCTAAGCCAAAATAACATCTTTTTGTTGCGGTGATTCCCCTCTGTATCTCTGGGCTGGGCAGATTGTTTGCACATACTAGCAACCCTAAATATATGAAATTTCTTACACCTTCAAATGTGTAATCTCTAAACGTTACAGTGGATAGTGGTGGCCATGGGGGAATGGTAAGTATGTATTTGGTCTTTGCCTAGTTAATTCATAGACCTATTTTCTGTCCCGCTGCCTCTATTGTTAGGAAGGCCCGTTCTAATTCTCTTTGTGACCTGGCTATAATATCTATATCGTCTGCGTAGACGAGAATTTGGACTGTCTTAGTGATAATCGTACCATTTCTTTGTACATCAGAGTCCTTATCACCTTTTCCAGTGCTAGGTTGAATAGCTGACATGACAGAGAAATATTAAATATAGGGACCATAATTATGGACAACAAGTATAAATGAATCTATTCATACCACATTTACTGACTGAAAATAAACAAATTAATAAATAGACAATATAAAAACTTAAAGTTTAGCATAAAAAAAACAAAACAACGAAGTACGTAAACTATTATGCACAATATTAATACTCATTAATTATACTCGAGGATATTCTAACGCTTTTCTTTTAACCATTAAATAATCATTCATTCCAGATGTTCATACTGAAAACAAATAAGTTCATTATTTTAATAACTGAAGTTTTTTTTTTTATTCCAATATGACTTTGCTGGAATTGCAACCCAATAATGGTAAGCAGACTGAACACTAATCATAATTAAATAATATATTTTATTCATGTTATAAATTTATATTTCTGGGTCCCATTGAAAGAAACAGAAATAGAGAGATATTACATCTTTTGATATAGATTAAATGTTTTATGTTTTAATATATTTCTTATTGTGAAATTTTAAAATATACTATAATTAGGGGCAACAAGTATTAAACATAAATGTATCTATTCATACTACATTTACTGACTGAAAGTAAACAAAATAATAAATAGAAAAAATAAAAACTTAAAATTAAGCATAAAAAAACAAGCAACAAAGTACAGAAATTATTATGTACAACATTCGTGCTTTCCTTTCTCATTTTCAAGTGATCTAAAAAAATAATTGTTTTTACAATGATTTTAATTGAGATATAGGGTCTAAATTAATAATGGATTTTAACAATATTGGTTTTAGTTTAGGATGACAAATAAGAATTTTCTTATATGAATATAACATCAGGACAATAATCATATATTAACAAATACGGATGAAAAAGTGGAAGATAAAGGTAACAAATTTTATATTAGGGGGATGAAATATTGTAAACTTTTGTAAACATTTGACTAGTTATTTAGCGAATTCTCTTCCAGACATAGTTTTATATAGACATGAATATTTTGAAGGTCTTAGTTGTACATAGAATATTTTTTAATTATTGATTACATATGTACAGCATTTCCAAATCAATTGTAACCTTTTCCGAATCAATTGTCACCTTTTCCATTTCAATTGTAACTTTTTCTATTTCAAATGTAACCTTTTTCATCTCAATTGTAACTCTTTCCAAATGAATTGTCACCATTTCCAATTCAAATTTTACCTTTTCCATTTCAATTGTAACCCAACCGGACATGAATTAATTCAATATCATTTATTTTATTGTTGAAAAATAATTATTTTAATTACAATAATGACTTTTGAAATAATTTCAGCATATTCTTCCGACATTTTTTTGTTTATTAGATAGTTTTTATTAGGTGATAATTTCAAGTAGTTTAAATTTTTTAAATAAAATTTTTGTTTATTTATTTTTAAATATTTATATTTTTTTATTTGTTTAATGAGGGGAGGGGTGGATGTCACTTTTCCGTTTCCGTTGAATTTTTCTATGATACAGGGATCGTTTATTAGGTTTTTGAAGGTTCTGATTCCGTTTTTCGAATTGAAATTTTTATCAAGCATGCGCATTTTGGATTACTATTAAAGTTGACATTTCTTGGGTACTCGTATCGTTTATCAAATTTTCAATCACTATATTTTCGAATATTATAAATTACCCAACCAGTTACAATTGAAATGGAAAAGGTTACAATTGAATTGGAAAAGGTGACAATTGATTTGGAAAAGGTGACAATTGATTTGGAAATGCTATATATTTAATTTTTGATTATTTGATTTTATGGTTATAAATATTTTATAGTTGATGGGCAATATTTTTGAAGATCGCTTGAAAATGGACAAGGAAAGCCCAAAATGTGATAAATTGTGGATAAAGTGAGGAATTAGATTAGGGAAATTTTCCTGAAATTTAATAACTTTAAAAGTCGTATATACTGTATGAAAACTTGACAGTGAGGTTTTGAAATGTTTTGGAAGAATTATGAATAATATGGAAAGGAAGAAGTACCTTATGATTGAATATAGTGAAATAGTGAGAAAATTGTCAACAATTGTAAATAGGTTGGAGAATTTGAGGTATGTGAGAGAATTGACCAAATTGATCCTAAAAGAGGGTAGGATAGATACACAGTTGAATTATCTAGCAGTTAATAAAATGATGAATCAATGTCCTGTGCATATTTATAATATAATTAAATATGTTGAATCATTGTTTATAAATGAATTTTTAATTAAAAATAATAAAGTTGGTTTTTGTGGTATAGTGCTCAAAAATATATTAAATTTGGAAATAAAACCAACTTTTTGGAATAAAAATCTTATTAATATTTAAAATTCTTAAAAATAAATAAATATAAGATAGAGACGATATCAGTATAGATATGGTATGTGAAATTGAGATCAATAAAATAATACAGAATAATTTTGCTTGCTTGGCAAATAATATAATGCATAAAATAAACAGGAACATAATACTGACAGTAAATAACCCAACTTGTAATTAAAGGGTTAAAAAAAATCAATGATAGATATGATCAATTATTTATAATAATATAGTAAGAAAGATAAAATAAACAACATTAAAACAGAAAATAATAATGTCATTATCATTTTGGAGAAATATAATAATTTGTACAAGATAACAGATAGAATAGCCAACTTAATTGAGATTACTATTTCTAATAATATCAAAAATTTGCTCTCACTAGGTGAGAATTTCAGTTTTGAAGGAATTAACATTGATAAAGATATTATTTACTTAATAGCGGATTTGGAAAAAGTTTATGATAGTATAGACTTTCTGAATGTCATATCAACGGAACAAGAAACTATATTGGTAATGCTATAAATAACTGGAAAACAGATGTTAAGAAAAATCCTAAAATATCTTTTCTAAACACTCAAATCAATAATAATCTAAAACAATTCAAAAAGTATACGAATAGTAATAAAGCTATAATAGTAATTAAATCGGATAAAAAAAAAAAGCTCACCATTATATATAGAAGGTATTACTTACTCAAAATGCAGTTTTGGACAATAAGGATATTTACAGAAAAGTGAGAGTGAATTAGGAGTTAGTTGAAAAAATAAACTTAAATAAATAAATAAATGTCGAAAAGTCGCAAAAATATGGATATACATACAAACATATTAAGATAAAATTGGCTGCTACAAAATATACTGACCCTAGAATTCACGGATTGATAAAATTGCATAAGCCTGAAAAGGATTAAGACCAATCCTCAATAATATAGATGGGCTGACACAGTCTCTCTAAGTTTTTCAAGCCAACTATGAATTGTTTGAATGAAATGTATAGTTATGATGTGATCAATTCAAGTGAAGTTAAGGAAAAACTCATGAAATTAAAATTAGATCATAAAGTTGAAAATAAAAATCTGTAGTTTTGATGTAAAAACCTGTTTACAAATGTACCCATTGAGGAAGTAATTAAAATCATTGATGAAAAATGGAGTCTAATAAAGGAACACACAAATATCAAAAATAAAATGATTTATTTGGAAGGAATATAATTATATATTCTGAATGGTTATTTTAAATAAAACGAGGGTTACTATAAGCAGTTGAATGGGTTGGCAATGGGAGGAAGACTATCAGTGCTACTAAGTGGTTGTTACCTGAATAAAATGATTAATGAACAGATTAATAATATTGAAGAAAAACCAGTCCTAATAACCAAATATATTGATGACTTGTTAGTCATAACAAGAAATAATCAAGAGTTGGAACAGTTAAATACTTCAAACAAAGTAAATAAAAAAATCAAATTTATGATGGAAAAATCAATCAACAATAAATCAAGATACTTAGATATTAATATAATTTCTAATGATGACTATATAGAGATGGAATGGTCATAAAGACATGGCAGTAGTGACAGAATCATTAATTATCATTCGAATCACCCATGCAATCAGATCATAAATATGGCTAAAATTTAATTTAAAAAGCCATAACTCTAACAGACAGTAAATATATAAAAAATATAAAAAAACATTTATAAAATGCTAGATAGCAATTTTTATCCATATAGATTGGCCAATAAACTTTGGTATGAATGTATGAATGAGTTAAATGATGACAATAGAAACAGGGAGAAACATGATAATGTAACAATACAAAATAGTAACAATGGAAAAAACCATATCTAAAAAACAGAGAAAAATGGGAATGATGTTGGAGAAATTGATTTATTATTTCTCATTGCTTGTGACGTAAATATAATAATAATTAACAAAACAAGACTGATGGTGGCAACACTGGTACAGAAATATCTGTTGACTGTCTGTAGCTTTGTGCCCGCCATTGGTGAAGTATCTAGCCTTACTTGTTTGTGTTTTTTGTTAATAAATCCTCTGATCCACAACAAATGATAACTGATTATTTTGAATGCATTTATAATGATGATAGCAATGAAAGTGAAAATAATAAATAAGAAATAGTTAAAACAACTGAAATTGACCTGTTTTATAAGCTTAAATACATCCCTGGGATGACTGACAAAATTGAAAAGGCATTTTTAAAATACGACCATGCAAATGTCAGACATGGAATCTATAATAATATCATAACAAACTTGAAAAACATTTTACCAACATGAAGGACAAAATAGAAAAGGAAAACAAGCAAAATGCCTTTTATAAAATAAACTGTAAACAATGCAAGGATAAGTTATGTATTGTAGAAACTTCACAAAATCTTAAAACCAGGATGAATCAACATAAAACAAACCTCAAAAACCCCAAAAATGTTAATACTACTGCGTTGGGTAGGTACAGTATAGTCAATAGTCATGATTTTAATTTTAAATAGTGCTGAAGATAGTAAAGTCAGGTCATGTGGTAAATTTTAAAATGGACGTTAAAGGTCAGCACTATGTTGATATAATTAACAAAATAGATATTTAAAAATAATGAGCAGGGGTTTATTTTTATTTTAATTAGAAGCAGGCATAGTAGTTGTTTGACAGGATTAAGTAAATACTATATTAACAACACAACACAGGCCACAGTTCAAACAAATCACTCAGCACAGCTTGTGATGGTAAAAGAAGATAATTGTATTCAACTGCAGCTATATTAATAATTGTTTTTACAATGATCTAGGGTCTAAATTAATAATAGATTTTAAAAATATTGGTTTTAGAACTAGAATGACAAATAAGAATTTTGTTATACAAATATAACAAAAGGATAATAATCTTACATTGACAAATAGGGATGAAAAAGTGGAAGATAAAGGTAAACATTTTTATATTGGGGGGGGGGATATTATTACTCAGCCTGATTAACTCCGAAACCTGCTTGACACCCTTACATATGGATAAAATAGCTTAGCTGGAGGGCATTCTAACATTTCTCTCTTGATTCGAGATATTTATAATAAAAATAAAGAAATTCTTTATCTTGATAACTGCAAGCTTTTTTTTCTTTAGATTCAGACATAACCTTGCTAGAATTGCAACCCGTTAATGGTAAGCAGAGTTATCACTAATCTTAATTAAGTTCTATATTTTATTCATGTTATAAATTTATATTTATGGGTTCCATTGATAGAAACAGAAAAAGAGATATATTATGTCTTTTAATACAGATTAAATGTTTTTAATTTCAATATATTGCTTATTATCAAATTTTAAAATATACCATTATTAAGGGCAACAAGTATTAAAGATAAATCTATCTATTCATTCCATGTTTACTGACTGAAAGTAAACAAATTAATTAATATACAAAATAAAAACTTAAAGTTAAGCATAAAAAAAGCAACAAGTCCAGAAATTATTATGTACACCACAGTATTAATACTCAACCTGATTAACTCCAACCATGCTTGACCCCCTTACTTGTGGATGAAATAACTGAACTTGAGGACAATCTAAAATTTCTCTTGTCATTTCAGATGTTTATAATGAAAACAAATAAATTAATTATCTTATTTATTGCAATTTTTTTTTTTTTAGATACCGATATGCCTTTGCTAGAATTGCAGCCTATTGGTGGTAAGCAGATTTATCACAAATCATAATTAAATAATCATTCATTCCATATGTATAGGTACCATAATTAAGGGCAACAAGTATTAAAGATAAATGTATCTATTCATACCACGTTTACTTACTGAAAGTAAACAAATTAATTAATAGACAGAATAAAAACTTAAAGTTAAGCATAAAAAAAAACAACCAGATACAGAAATTATTATGTACAGTATTAATACTCAGCCGGATTAACTCTGATCCATGCTTGACCCCCTTGCTTACGGAGAATATTACTGAACTCGAGGATAGTCTAGCATTTCTTTTTTCATTCCAGATGTCTATAATGAAAACAAATAAATTCATTATCTTATTAACTGCAATTTTTTACTTCTTTAGATTCCGATATGACTTTGCTCGAATTGCACCCTATTAATGGCAAGCAGACTTATCTATAATCATAATTAAATAATATATTTTAAAAATTTATATTTCTGAGTCCTAATGTTAGAAACAGAAATAGTGAGATATTACGTCTTTGGATATACATATATTTAATGTTTTTTATTTATTATTTTAAAATGTTTCTTATTGTCAAATATTAAAATATACTATTATTAGGGGCAGCAAGCAGTAGAGATAAACATATCTATTTATCCCACATTTACTAACTGAAAGTAAAAAAATTAATTAATAGATGAATTAAAAACTTAAAATTAAGCTTTAAATATTTATTAAAACAACAAAATACAGACATTATTGAGTACAATATTTATACTCAGCCTGACAAACTTGGAACCATGCTTGCCCATCCCACTTATGGTGGAAGCATCCAGATTAGGAGTTTCTGCATGAAGAAAATGACCTTTACTGTATACTTATAACTAATCATATTATATAAAATGTTTTGTTTATGTTATTAATTTATATTGCAGTGTTGCTATATATATATATATCAATCAATCAATGAGTGAGATGATATTTCTTTTTTTCTATTATAAGTGGTTTATATCATCAAATACTAAAATATGCAATAATTAAGACCAACAAGAAGTAGATATAAATATATCTCATTCATACATCTTTACGAACCAAAAGAAAAAAAATTAATGAAAAGAGAAAATTAAAATTAAAATACAGCTATTATTATGTACAGTGTTTAATTATGTACAGTGTATTATTATGTACATTGTCAAATATTAAAATATACTATTACTAAGGGCAGCAGGCAGTAGAGATATCCCATATTTACTAACTGAAAGTAAACAAATTAATTAATAGATGAATTAAAAACTTAAAATCAAGCTTAAAATAAAACAACAAAATACCTTCACTGTATATTTATAACTAATCATATTATATAAAATGATTTGTTTATGTTATTAATTTATATTGCAGTGTTGCTATAAACATCAGTGAGTGTGATGATGTTTCTTTTTTTCTATTATAAGTTGTTTATATCATAAAATACTTAAATATGCAATAATTAAGATCAACAAGAAGTAGATATAAATATATCTCATTCATACATCTTTACGAACCAAAAGAAAAAAAAATGAAAATTAAAATACAGCTATTATTATGTACAGTGTTAAAACTCAGCCTGATTAACTCCTACCCATGCTTGACCCCTTACTTATGGATGAAATATCTGAACTTGAAGACATTCTAACACTTCTCTCTTCATTCTAGATGTTTATAATGAAAACAAATAAATTGTTGTTTTTTTTTTTTTTTAGATACTGATTTGACTGAGCCCGGAGTCCAATTCCTTACTGTTAATTAGACTTATCACTTATCATAATTAAATACTGTATTTTATTCATGTTATAAATTTGTATTGTTGGATCACTTTAAATATAAACAGGAATAGTCAGAGGTTATGGATTTTTCTGTTTTAAGTTGTTTTTCTAGTAAAAGATTACATATTATAATATGATACAATTATGGGTTTTATAATTTAATGCAATATATATATATTTTCTATTATTTGTTGTGGAAAAATTATATTAATTTTATTTTCGAAAATTTGTTGTGAAGTGCACTGTGACAATGAAATAATTCAAGAATGTTGCTTTTTTTTTATATGTTTTGATAAAAAAAATAAAAGTGAATATATATATGAATGAAGATGAAATAATAGTAGATTTTGGATATAATCATGACAAAATGAGTGCTGAAGGATAGTTGTAATTAGTGCTAGAAGATATGAGATATATAAGAGGTATATCCTGAAGATGAGGTAATTCCCCGAAATGTTGAAGAGAATAATATAAAAAACAAAAGATTCAGGAAGAAATTTTGCTTCACAACAAATGATCAAAATATATGTATATGTATATATATATATATATATATATATATATATATATATATATATATATATATATATATATATATATATATATATATAAAGCAAAATATTTAAGGGCAACAATTAATAGAGAAAAATGTATCTACTTATACCACATTTATATACTAAAAATAAATAAATAAAAATAACAGCAACATTTATAAATAGACAAAATAATAAAATTAAAATAAAAGTTAAAAACATTAAAACACAATATTATTGTGTACAATGTTTATACTAAGCCTGGCCTACTCCCAACCATGCTTGTCCTCCTCATTACCGAGGATATAGCTGAACTCCAGGACAACCTAGTGCTTTTATCTTTACTATTAAGGAATCATCATAATAAAAATATTATATCATAATAAAATATTCTTTTTTATTCATAATATAAATTTATATTGCTGGGTCGCTTTGAATATAAACAGAAATTGGTTGGCACATTGAGGTGTATGATGGTTACCTCCGTCATACTTTTTTTTCATATTTTGGTTTAAATACACCATGATCTTTTTAGGCCTATTGTGTGCCATGTAATATTAACTGTCCTTGTACAGTTGCATGGAATTAGTGGATTTCCATGCTTAGTGGATTGAATAATTGATAAAGCTTAAGAATAGGATTGTGGTCCATACCAAAATGCATGTACCATAAACCTGCAAACATATATTGCTAAAACCTCACCGTTAAAAAGGTATGTTTGCCTAAGGGGGCCGATATACCATCTAGTGCCAACCATATGCTTGCCCTTGAGCCTTTTGCTGTTAGGGAGCCATCAATGTAGCATTTGAGACCATTGTTCGGTCTGCTTGGTATCATCAATTGTGGCCATAAAATTCCAGATTTTTAGAGCACAGAAAGCCCCCTGTCTTCTTCAATTTCTTGATATAATTTCTAGTCTCCTTGATCTGTCAGGACTTTGTACTTTATTTCATGTTTCACAAATCTATAAATGGAATTCATTGCTTGTGCTTCGGCCTTCATGTGCAATGGTGTCAAGTTTAACAATATTCATAAAAAAGTTAAACAGTATTCATAGTATCTGTCATCGTGAAACAGACAAATCTTTACAGTTTCCCAAGTGGTATTCATGATCTGCTGGATATTGCTTCTTCTTCTTCTTCCTCGTTCCCTCGATTTAAATGACCATGCCAGGAGATGAGAACAAAAACTCGGCAGTCCTCTCGAGATTCCCCAGACTCCCACAAAGTTTCCTCTCCAGAGACACTGGCACTGGCCAAATCTTTTCTCACAAATTTTTTAGCAGTTTGCAGGATTGGAGTATGTGGTCTGATGTTTGTTCAGCTTCTCCGCAGTTGCATAAAGGGCTAGTTCCTATTTTTAGTTTTTTGTATAAGTGGGATTTAGACGGTTGTGTCCGGTCCTTACTCTGAAAATAGTGACTTGTTCTTTTCTGCTTAGTTGGAATTAGTCATCCTGAGTGTAGTGTGTTGGATGTGAAGCCAGCCATCTTTGTCTAATGACAGCCTTGTTTATGGTTTTTGCTTCATCTATGGTTAGTGAGGGATCGTATTGTTCCATCGATGAACCTTTTTTTGCCAGAGAGTCAGTCTTTTCATTGTCTGCGAGCCCACAGTGCCCGGGGATCCATTGCTGAACTAATCTGCGACACCATCAATCGACCACGCTTTTGAAGGCTGAAGTCAAATTTTTCAGGTTTGTTTCGGCTTTGTGTCGACTTCTCATTGCCTGTAGGATTGATCATGCATCAGTGAGAATTACTCTTTTATTATTGGAGGCTGAAGATGACTTGATCATTTTGCAAGCCTCAGTAATGGCTTCCTGTTCAGTACGGTAATTGCTTGACTGCTGCCGGTAGGCATAGCTTTTTCCAGGGTGAAAAAGCTATAAGACAACTCTTGGCCGACGGTATGTCAACAAAGGCTTAGTTTATTTTCATAAAGCTTTTTATCTATCTATCATAATATCTATATTAAAATTTGAGTATCGGAAACTGATATTTTTTTCCAATAAAGAATTAAATAAACAAAAACAAAAAATAACTTTAATAACGTTAATAGTACTTTGATAGGTTTTATAGTAATTTGTTCATAAATGATCATCATTTAATCCCTCCTTTCATTGAGAAAGGAGGGATTAACCTTTGCTCAAAATTAAACTTTGCTCACCTTATGAGAAAACGATCGTCAAAATTGTAAAATGTAATTGTAATGATATGATTATGTAATGTAATTAATTGTGTCAATTGGAAATACGTTTTGTATTAATTTAAATAAAATAAGTGTATTTAACGTCTATGGTTTTATTTTATAAACCTGATGAAAACTAATGTTATATGGTCCAGTGATTAAATCACTCTGCTCGTATATATATCATAGAATCCTAACAAAGATCAATAATACCCTATCAATAATACTGTTATAAAAACTGCTGACTTTTATTGGAAAAGGGGGGAAAAGAAGGGGTGGTAAAATAGAGCTTACCCCGTCTGGCAAAAATCCTAGTCTAATCTATTCTTATATTTATTTGCACGAAACATGGTCGATTTGAATTTGTATGCAATATTTAATAAAAGGATATCCACTTTATATAGGCTCATCATCCGGGATTTTGTAAAAAAACTAGGGGAATGCTGTGTACTGGAAGAAGGTGTTCATTTAAATGAGGAAAAGTTGACATTGCGTCTCCAGCAATTGGACAAGGAAGATTTTCTCAGCTTTGTTACATGTTTGATACTTGCCAAGAATGTTAATGATGGAAGTTTCGTAAGTGCTGTAATTTAGAAGTTTATAAAATTTTGATTTGTTTATATTGTTAACATTAATAAAATGAAATACCTAATCAAATATGTTCTATTATGATACAATTAATAAATAGAATATCTTTCAATACAAATTTTTCATTAAACCACTGTATAAGGAATATGTTAGAATATGAAGAAGCTTTAAATTGGCATAAATTGCTTTGGCTGACATTTATTTCGTAGGCTTACTCTTTAATGACTTATTTTGTGTTTATATTTTATGAGGAAAGTGGAAAAAGCATATAACCTCCAGCTCGTAGGATATCGAATTTAGCATAATGCCCCTTGCTCATATATTGAGATCCACAATAGGGGATCAGAGTTTGACACATCGTTTGCACGTCCTGCCCCTTTAAATAAATATCTTCCAATGGAGCATCCAAAAGGCCAAGTTGGAACATGCCCAAAATTAATCTTTACTTTACCGCTTATGCCCCAGCTTTTTTCTCTTTAGTGAGAAATTTGTCTTGTGGGGATAATAATATCTCTGCTTCCTCGCACCGGTTTGCGAAAGTAGATACGATAATTCTCTCCGGGGATTCCAAGCGACCAAATTACGCTAAGTTCTGTTTTTCGTAAAACCAGGGGTTATTCGGGATTTTTTTTATCAGTCTCCTACTGGACTACAGATATCCCACTTATCAAAAACTTCTTTTTTCTTCAAATATATTTTATACTATGATAATCAGCAATATTATTAAATTTTATAAAAGTCAAAAATTATTCTTTTTAACGAATAATTTATCTATTTTACGATATTACAATTGGGAATTACCTAACTTAAATAGTTTTTTAGTTTGCGCTCATAATTCAACAAAAAATGTGATCTACTTAAAGAACACAAATTTCTTGCTTTTCTGTGTGGAATCATCTCCTGACCTATGGTCCGCCAATCCTGATACATCCTGTATATATATATATATATATATATATATATATATATATATATATATATATATATATATATATATATATATATATATATATATATATATATAGTTAAATAAGTCGAAGTCTCAAAAGGGTTTTTAAAAAGATTTATTATGAAGTACAAACAATGATAATGGAAATGACACTACTGACTACATTGGCTAATAATCTATAATTAACTAGCTAAGATAATATGGACGGGAACATCGACAGCAATACAGAGAGACAGAGAGACACTTCCTCTTTCCCACGGCATTTATAGCTAAGAAAAGATGTGTCAGCGTCTTTAGAATGAGGCTGGATCTGTTATACCTAACTTCTCACTGCTTTAAGATTGTTAACTCCTGGTAACAATTAAAATGAAGTAGTATACAATTTACTTAATAAAACCTTATGAGAATTTTCTGCAATAGGAGCAGTGGGGGTTACAATTGTTTGTATAGGAGCAGGAGTTAATGTAGACAATCTTATCTTACAAAATACAATAATGATTATACAGATAATAATAATAGCAATTATACAAATAATATAATAATATTTAGTAGGTATATCTTGAATAAAACTTAATCGGTCTAATGACGGTATTGTAATATTTTGTATTCCCAAGGAAGAAACATTAAATAGTTCGATATCATAAAATGTTTGTGGAATGTTGTTATAATTATGAGTATGTATTTTATTCAATTGTGGAAAACAATCTTTTTCGTGAATATCAATTAAACTAACTCTAGGTAAGAATACACTATTATTGTTACAATCTACTATTTTACTTATATTAACAATAATGTATTGTTTTAACATATCTACGTATCTTATATTATTCTTATCACTAAGTTTTTGATTACATTTACGTAAATTACCCTCTTGTAATATTGAATATTGTTGTTATTTTGTTTGTTTGAGAGGTCCTTGGTAGTTAAATAATAAAGTCCAGAAGTGGTATTGATTGGCTTTATTGACTTACAATCAAAAGGTACCTACAATAATACGGTATAATTAATATCAAATTCATAACAATTTTTCAGTGAAACAATATCAACAACTTTATATAATAATATTTTCAAATGTTTGTTTACAAAATTGTGTGAATCTTACAAAAGAAAAAAGGAAATAAATGGTGAACAAAGTTCGGCGTGTAGCGACAAGTTTGTGATATAAAATACAGCTTAAGTTTACTTGAAAATGACATACCTTTTGAATCACTTGAAAAACACTTGCTTTGATGCACTAAACAGTTGCAAAACAAACGACGGACTGCTGCACAAAACCTTCTCAAAGTGTCGATACAGATCGAAGCACATTCGATACATTAACCTGTCGATGATCACTTGTCGCTTGCCAACTCAGCAATACAAAATTTCAGTAGGTGCCAACTTTGACTCTATATAAAACAAAATAGAACGTGAAGTTAGGATAGGATCAAAGTTGGGGTAGGTTAGGTTGGGTTGCTGTCAATTGATCAATTTCAACAAATATACACAAGTATCATTAATTTTAACTAAATCTTTACAATAATAATCATCTATAAATATACAACTTGCCTTATAAATAAACATATTTTTCTTAATGGATAAGTCATTAGGTAAGTCAATTTCCCATGTTTGATTATTTTTTATTTTAGGTACTGTCACTACTAAATATCCCTGATAATCATCTTCATGTACTGGTACCCTTATGAATGTGTGTAAAATCTTTTTATGCACTGAGTAGAATATTTTGCTGTTTGACCATAATACTTCAGTATTATTAGATACTAACGTTATATTTATTGGTAGATCATTAATGACTTTTATCATTAAATTAGTGTGTACAATTCCTAATTTACAAAATTCAAATGACAGTGTTAAATCTTTTATTTTTGTTAGTAAATGCGAGACATGTAAAAATAGATTATAAGCTTCTTCATCGAGTTTTAATATATCAAAATTTTTCATATTATTATTAAAGTTTTGATTAATAGTTTTAATTTCATTTTTATAATCTTCAATTATTTGTTTATTAATTTTGACTGATGTTTCAATGTTATGTTCTATTTTATAATTATTTTCTTCAACGTTGCTTATGATTTTATCATAGTGTTCTTTGTCACTAGCATCCATGTTACCCGTGACGTAAATTATAACGTGTCCGATTCCATTAAAAAGACCTCGTTTTTGTCTTGTATGGGTTTTATATTGTAGCAATTTTATTTGTCCTGATATATCATTAATTAAATCGTTTAATATAGAATAGGCTCTTTGATTTTTAAAATATTTAAGATGAGTTTCAATATTTGTCAATTCTTTTTCTAGTAAACTAATGTTAAAGAAATGATAAGTTTCATAATATTGGTTTATAACTTTTATATTATTTACAGAATAGTGCAATATTCCTGGAGAATTAGTTAAATCAGTTACTTTGATCGTCTGGACTATCGTCAGATGCAGAATCATTGACTTCAGGATCAGAAGTTTGAATTGAAGCATCGTCTGCAACAAAGTGTTTCTTCTTTACTTTGGGTGGTCTTTTTATATTATCAACGTGTGTATTTAATGTTCTTTTAACTTTTACAACTACGTTAACTTTTCTAAATTTGTTACGGTTTTTAATTCTTGATTGCGTATTTTTAAGATATTCCGTGTCGTTTAGTATTGGTGGTTCTTCTCTATTTTTATTTAGCTTTTCCGTTCTCTTTTCCTTTTCTGTTATTATTTTAGAATGTATAATATCATGTATAAATTTCAAATCTTTGTGATATTTTTGTACATACATTTCTGTTAAATAAATATCTTTTTCTTGTGGATTCGATATATTTCCAAATGTTATTTCATTCGGTGTCAATTTTAAAGTATTGTTTAATGTATTGTTGAATGCTGTTATAGCTAGTTTTAGTTTCTGTTCAAATAGATAGTTCTTCCTTTCATTTGATATTATTCTTAGCATCTCTGCCAGAGTAGCGTGTGCTTTGTTCAAAATTCCTAATGAGTTAGAATGATTACTTGACGTATAGTGTAATAAAATATTATTTTTCTCACAAAATTGTTGGACTAATTTATTTTTCATTTCTGTTCCTTGATCTAGCGTTATTTGTAGTGGGGTTGGATAATAAAGTAGATATTCCTTTATACTATTACATATGTTTATAGCATTATTAGTTGTCATTACTTGTGCAAATAGGCGTTTGGAGAAAGTATCGATTGCAGTAAAAATTATTTTACTTTCATATTTTAAAACATCTATCATAAGTTCCTGGAATGGTCTTTCTGGTGTAGGAGTTTGTTCAAATTTGGTTTTGATCGGCTTTCGATCATATTTTGTTGTTCTGAATGTAGGACATTGGTTGATGTATTCGCTTATTTTATCTCTCATGTTTGGGAAATAATATTGTCTTTTTAATTTTTCATAAGATTCGTTTATTCCTCTATGTTGAGTCTTCCCTATATGATAGTTTTCTACAAGCTCTTCTTGATCTTTTATATTTTCAATATCTTTGCATAACAAAAAATATCTTTTTAATTTTACAGTGGGGTATTCTGATTCTATAATTTTCTGTATTTCTATGAAATAGTCGTTCAATACATTGTCTATTAATGGTGTTTTTGATGAGCAGTATATTCCATAGGTTGTTTCTGGTGTTAATATTTGTGACAAATAATCATTTGATTTTTCCTTTTCAGTACAATTTACGGTATACCTATGTTTCTTGAATGGTTTCGTGAATTCTAATTTATCTTTTCCTCGGGATATAATAATTTGATGTTTCTCTACATTTAAACTTTTATCTTTTTCACATATCCATACTTGATTAGTACTTGATTCTTGTGAATGTATGGTTTCTAAATCTTCTTCAGTATTATCTTCTATTGGTTCTACTGTTGGTAATTCTAATTGTTCAATAAATGTTTCATATTCTGGTGTTGTTTCATCTGCTGTATCTTGCAGTAGTTGTTCAATATCCATGTTCTCTTCTAAATGATGTAGATCATCGTTATTCGGAAGCGGAAATTTGTCTTTTATTGTTGCCTGATTTAATTTTCGGTAGTCTATTACCATTCTTACTTTTTTTAAACCTGATGCGTCCATTTTTTTGGGAACAATCCATAGCGGAGAGTTATACGGCGACTTACTTGGTCTAATAATATTTCCGTGTAATAGTTTTTCTACTTCTTCGTGTATTTGATTTTTAAATTGTTCTGGATACCTATAATTCCTTGTGTAAATTGGGTTTTCATTGGTAGTTATTATTTTATGTTTTAGTAATCCAGTTGCCTTTAATTTTTCTTCATTCGTTTTTATAATATCCCCGTTTTGACTTATAACATTTATTAATTTTTCTTTTATTTCAGTTTTTATATGTTCATGTCTCAATAAACTTTTTATTTCATTCTTTTCTTCAATATAAAATAAATTATTCTCTAATTTATATTTCTTTTCTCGAAATATTAATTCCTCTTTATCTAAGTCAATATGTATACGTAGAGCTTTCATAGTTTCGAATCCTAAGAGTATGTTAAATCGCTTACTAAATGGAAAAACTAGAAATTTCACTTCTTGATTAATTCCTATCAGTGGAAGCAGGTTTATTATCACACTTTGTGAACCTTCTGCGCGACCTGTAGGGGTTTTTATCGCAAAGTTTTCTAGAGTAATCCTAGAATCTTTTGGAACATAATCCGGATGAATATAGTTTTTGGTAGCTCCAGTATCAATTAACCATTTATTGCCTTTATTATCGATTAATTCTGCTAAGTCATTATTTGCATCATTTAATTTTAATTCATGAACTTCTATATTTTGTCTGGGGGTTAGTTGTTGCTCGGACCTGGTTCTAAAAAATGATTTTGTTTCGCTTCTATCGCATTTAATCTTTCTGTCAGAATTCTTATTTGTTCATCTTTTTCATTTTCAATGTTATGAACTCTATCTGATACTGTCCTCATCGATACCGTATTAGAATCATTCTTTTCAACAGGGGTTTGCTGACGATTTTGTTGTTGATTATTTTTCCAATTACCCGATGGAGGTTTATTAAAGAATTTATGTTGGGATTGCGGGTCCCATTGTTGGTTGTAAATAGGTTTTTGATAATTATTTTCATATTGTTTTTGATAATTATATTGATTTTGATATGGTTTCTCGTATCGAGGTTGTTCATATCTTGGTTTTTCATATCGAGGTTGTTCGTATCTTGGTTTCTCAAATATCTTTTTATAATTTGGATCAAAATTTTTTCCTTTATAATTTGAATACTGCGGTTGCTGATGATGATAATTTTTTTTATTTCCATAAAGTCTTTGAACAATGTGTGCCGCGTTGTTTCTTAATATTTCGTCAATATCTTCAATAGTTTCAAATTTTATATGATAGATAAAATCTGTTAATGCCGGAAGTAAATTATGAACTGAGTGATGAGAAATTTGTTTATCATACCTTTCCATTTCTGATTTTTTCTCAGTGATATTCATATCTGCATATACGCGTGCGTAAAGGTCACAACGGCGCTGACCAAGACGTTCTAGATAATCATGCGGATTTTCATTAGGATGTGATCGTAAATTAAGAATTTCTGCGATAAGTTGCTCTCTTGTCCGCGTATCTTGATATTTTCTTTTAAGAAAGTCTAAAATATCATTTATTTCTGTAAATTCTTTATCATAGGTCGCGATTTTAGCTTTCCCTCTTAATTTAGTTAATACCGTTAAGACTAGTTTTGTGTGATTAATATCTTTATTTGGATTGTTATCTTTACAATATAAATCATAAATGAATTTAGTATTTCTTACAAAGTCTACTAATTGTAACGGATTACCATCGTATTCCGGAATGAGTTTAAAATCGTGATCTTTAATCTCTAAAGCCATTGTATCGTCTTCTAATAATTGATCAATATGTTCAGGAGTAAATTTTGGATTTAATTTTCTAAGTTGGTTAAGTCTGTCTTGTAATGACATAGATAAAAAAATTAAAATTAAAATAAACTTATAATTACCATTACAATGTTGTCTTCAGTGAAGAAATCCTTGACCTCTCGATTCCTCAATAGACTCGTTAACGTTTTCTTGACTTGAGATATGACTGGAAAGTCTGCTAAGTTTGAAAGATACCTCGTTGTCATGGAGAATGCTTGATATTCTTGAATACTCAGTGGCAATCTTCCTCAAGACTTGGAGAAGTGGTTATGCTGCTTGATGCCAGTATTGACTCTAAGCTCCGCAAAGTTACAAATATCTTCAAATAAAGCCCTCAAGTCCCTATTTGGGCGCCAGTTAAATAAGTCGAAGTCTTAAAAGGGTTTTTAAAAAGATTTATTATGAAGTACAAACAATGATAATGGAAATGACACTACTGACTACATTGGCTAATAATCTATAATTAACTAGCTAAGATAATATGGACGGGAACATCGACAGCAATACAGAGAGACAGAGAGACACTTCCTCTTTCCCACGGCATTTATAGCTAAGAAAAGATGTGTCAGCATCTTTAGAATGAGGCTGGATCTGTTATACCTAAATATATATATATGTATATATATATATATATATATATATATATATATATATATATATATATATATATATATATATCTTTTGAATAGGAAGCGATAACTAAGTATATTAAGTTAATTAAGTTATGTAATCCCAATTGCAGCATCGTTAACTAGACAAAATTTCTTCAAAACCAAGTAGAATTCGTCTTTGTTAAAACGATTTGAAGAAGTCTTTCAAGTTCCGTGGCTGTCGCGTTTTTTCACCTATTGCCAAAAAGGGTCGAAATACATATATATGATCGTCTTTTTACATGTTGTCCTGAAAACTAGTCAAGACTTCATTTGTTGACCCACGTTCATCGGAACTTTTTTTTCAGCGTTATAATTGCTATATAACCCCCAAGGATTATTCCTTAGGATTATTAGGTGACACCCTGTATTTAAAGCATTTCAATTTAATTAATAAAAAGGATTAAAAGGATATAATGGGAATTGGGACTAATTTTCTGTGGAGTGTGGGTTACTGCACCCATGTCTAGTTTATTTCCTAAACACTGAATCAATTCATAGTCATATTAGAACATTAACGCTGGCATTAATAACGCCAATGCAACCGATGCGACGCATTGAGACGAAGAGCCTGTTGGGGGGCGCAGTGTGTGAACGGATATACCGGAAAACATTTCAATCAAATTAAAAAAAAAAATAAATAAATAATTGTTTATTTATTTTAGGTGAGCGTAATTATATTCTGAGTGAGTTTGAAAAATGTTGTAAGATAAAGTAGTACCTTGGGCGTAAGAATAAAATAAGTTATTTTTTCTGGAGGCAGGGAGGGGAAGGGCACACAGGAAAAAATCTGGTACTAGGGTGCATTTATCCTTAGTCAAGCTGATGTATATCAATCTATAATTTGTAACATAAAAGAGAAAGTAATATCAATTATTTAAAGTTTTTTTGTTTGTTTTTTATCCTAAAAATTTAGCAGGATTTATATTACTTTTTGTCATATAAATTTTATGCAAATGTTTTTTCCCAATAATTCTTTTCTCTGTTTTTTATACATTACCACATCTCAAATTACTCATATATATACCCATTTATAATATTTCATAAAAATGTAATTTAACTATACAGAAAAGCATATAAATAAATTTTTCAAAGCGTGCCACTTGTAAGAGCAGTTTCTTTAAAATATATTATCTATGCACTTACTTAGTACGTTTAATTACTAAAATTATATATCCCTTTCATTAATATATTATCAGCATTATATTATATAAGAATACAAAAACAGACTTTATTCTGGGACCAGGTCCTTTAAGAATAAGTATGCTCAAGTAAAAAAAGATAACAGAAAAAATGTCTGGCCAAAGACTACATTAATAAAGGTCAATTAATGTTTACAATAATCTCAATTAAGCATATTAGTAACGAGAAAAAAACAAGAATATCCTTCTAGTAAAAAAATAAATAAAATAAACATAATTTTACTGGCAACAAAAATGAAAGAGAAAAAGAAAATAGAAAGAGAGAAAAGTCTTAGAAAATGAAAATAATATGAGTAGAGCAATCCTCAGTTAAAACAACATTAAAAACAAATTCTCACTTCTAAACAGAATTTCATTCAACTATATAAAAATAATGAAATAATTCAGCTTTGCATGATACTATTATAATGCAATGTAGTAATTATTTACTACTAATCAAGATATTAATCTTGAATTAAAATTTCATGAATTGACAGCGAAGTCTTTTTGGGAAGTGAGGAGGTGTTGAAAAAGGTGGAATTTGAATGAGGTGATAGAAGAAGAATTCCAGAGGACACTGGGACGGGCAAGAAATGAACGTTCGAATGTTTTTGTTCTGTGGAAAGGGATATAGAGGTCAGAAAGGCGCGATCTTGTTTTCTGAGAGTGGACCGAGGAGTTGAATTGCAGGAGGCTGTATATATAGGAAGGGTGCTGGGAGTTGATGGTTCGGTAAAGGAAAGATCCAAGGAAATATTGCCTCCGAATGAAGGGAAAAAGCCGCTTTAACCGCCTCGAGGTACCGAAGACAAACCTTAAAAAGCAGTTCATGATACGCTTCGGTCTATCCTCGAGTGCAACCGAGAGGCCACCGTATACCATGCAGCCATAGTCAAAGTGGGGGATAATGAATGAGAATAAAAGGAGCTTACGGATGGGTTGTGGCAGAAGATGGCGGGAACGATGGAATAATTTTAGGGTACTTATTGACTGTCGGGAAATTTGGGCAATATGGGGTTTCCAAGAAAGGGTTCGGTCAATAGTAATCCCTAAGCTTTTGACACAGCTGAAAGTGATAGGGCGATAATTTAGAAATAAATTAGGAAAGGCGGCGTTGGATCACAGGAGGGAGTTGGAACCAATGAGAATGGCCTGAGTTTTCATTGCCTTTAACCTTAATTTATTCAGATTTGCTCAGGCGCTGATCCTATTTAGGTCTTCCTGAATATTGGCAAACGCAACTAATAACTCGCAACTAATAGATTGGGAAGTCATCGGTGTAAAGGTGGTGGGAAACGTGGTGGATTGAATAGGGAAGACCATTGATATAGGAATTGAAAAGGAGAGGTGAAATGCTAGAACCTTGGCTACTCCTGAGGACAGGGTAAGGAAGGAAGATAGGGGTTGATTAGGAATAGCAACTGCTTGAGACCGATCAGATAGGAAATATTGAAATCAGAGAACAGAACTATTGGAAAAGGATAGAGATTTTAGCTTAGTAAAGAGGATGGAATCGTCAAGGGAATCAAAAGCTTTAGAGGAGTATTAGTACTGTTAACTTTTTTCGTCCATAGCGTTATGTATACCACTGGTGATTTTGATGAGAGCGGATTGTGTGGAGAAGCCAGGTCGAAATCCAAATTGGAGAGGATCAAGTAGTTTGGACTTTTCGAGGAAGCTAGATATTTGCGATTAGACTATTCTTTCTAGTGGTTTGGAAAGGTTAGAGAGGATGGATATTGGGCGATAGTCTTTAGGAGATGTTGGATTGGAGGTTTTGTTAATGGGATGGACTAAAGCTTTTTTCCAGGTGGCAGGAAATACTGAATTTTGGAGGGAAAAATTATATGTGAACAGAAGTACCGGTAAGATTTCTGGAAGGCACAATTTTAACAATTTGACGGGTATTCCATCAAAGCATGTGGAATTGGTATGCTATTTTACTGAGGAGGAAATAAGGTCAGTAGGAGAGATGTCGGAAAAATAAAAATTCCTGGAATTAAATGATGAAACTATGAAAAAGTGGGAAGAAGAGAACTGGGAATGGGAGGGTTGAGAACTGTTGAAGGAGGCAGATGAAAAGTATGAGTTGAATTCATTGGGCGGGACTTGAATGACTAATGAGGAAGAGGATTTGCAAAGAGAGAGTTTGCGAAGCAGTTGCCATTTTAATTTAGAGTCAGGAGCAGAGGAAAAGGCTTCATGAAAGTAATTGGATTTCGCTCACCTGATTGTTGTTTGTGTCAAATTGCGTAGTACCCTAAACGCTTGATAGTCATCTGCTAGCCTTGTACGTCAGAACCGTCTACGGGCTGCCTCACGGCTCTTTTGAAGATCTCTAATTTCCTGACACTTCCATGGAGCAGGTCGGCGACAGAAGGTAGAGATTTTGAGTGGTGCATGGGTGTCAAGGATACTGAGGAGATTAGATGTGAGGATGCCAGCCATGGAGTCAATAGGACAGGAATAGATTTCACTCCAGTTCAGGGTTTCCGGGTCGGGTAAGATGTTTTCACGGGTGAGGGTGTCAAAGTTGCGGAAAGTTATGGTTTCAGAAGAGATTGCTGGAGTTTGGATATTGTATGATAGCGGATTAGGTTATGAGATGACAGGAATGGAACGGGCAATTGAGAAGAGGAGAGAAGGTTCTGCGGTGAATCAATGACATGAAGGCCGAACCATGTGTCGGACCGGCAATTATCGTGGGTGGGAGCAAAAGGAACAATGAAGAGATTAAGGGAAAAGAAGAGGTTTTCCAGGTTCAATTTGTCATTGGAATCAGAAAGGAAATTGGTATTAAGGTCTCCGGAGATTATGATATTATTGTAGAAAGGAACGTGGTTGTAGAGGGTGGCTTTAAATGGTGAGTTAAAAGGAACCGAAGGAGGGCGATATACTATAGCACATAGGAGAGGATGGGCGTTGCAGGAAATTTCAACGAGAAGGAATTTTATGTGTGGATAGTCGGATGGGTATGAAACATCTAGGGTTCTGGATTTCAGGCTAAAGGCCTATAAAGGCCTACACCTCCACCAGTCCGGTCATGGCGGATTAAGGAATATTCAGGTAGAGAAACAGGAGAAGAAGGAATGAAGGGCTTTAGCCATGCTTCAGAAACTGCAATGATATGGTAAACGTTTTGGGTGAAATATTGTAGGAATTCGTCATAATGAGTAGGTAGGGACTGGGAATTAACGTGACAGGTGGTCAGGACTCTAGACATGATGGAGAGGACAGGAGTAAGTCTATAGTAATTGGTGGTAAGACGCTTTAGTTAAAATCATATAGTGGATACGAAATGAAAGAAAATAAATAATCACAAATAGAATAATAAAAAAGTACGAGTAAAATAACAAAAGATGGCGTATTACGAAAAACATGGATAATGAGAAAATGAAATATATTAAAATAAAGAAAAAATACTTTTGCACGGAACCATAACATTGCATTAGAGTTGGAGACCTTTGACATATGCGAATTGCGAACAGTGAGTTGACGGGAGCCTAGAGGTCAGCAAAAGACATCGAAGTCCTGGGAACGGTCGATGCAGATCACTGGGTGGCCATCATCCTTCCGGCAGCGCACTCTGCCGCCCGCGAACCACACGTACTTTAATTTACCTGCAGACCTTTTTTGTCGGGCGAGCCAGTACATGTGTCTGTTTGCCGGAGACATTTCTTCCCCGAGATATATCCGGTGGGACTCATTCTCCTGCCAGCCACTTCCACGACTATCGAGCATTTCAATTTTAATTCATCGGAGTAAAACAAATAGTCGCCATTTTGTATTCCGATCGATCTGGGTTGCCAGGCTGACAGATTTTAGCTTTGATTAGATCATTCGGGTTAAAATTTTACCTCCTGTGAGCTTTTAGTCTGTTAGGACCAATGGCGTAACTATGCCAGCTGGCGCCCAGGGCAAACTTCAAGATTGGCGCCTCCAGGTTCGGAACTAGGGGGGGCAAAGGAGACATTTGCCTCGGGCAGCATAATTTAGATGGTGGTAAATTTTGAGTAAAAGTTATTATTAGATTAAATAAATAATATTTGTTTGTGATATTTGATAGTTTTGAGCTTAATTTAGTCAAAAAATGAGTTATTGAGATGATATTTATTTCGAAATATATTACCAAATTAAATTAAGCTTGCCTCCCCTCCCCGAAGTAAAAATCCTTGTACCGGTTTTGCCGCCCCCTGCTATAATTTCACTTTATCTGCTTCTATGGAAATATGATACCGACAAAGTCTTGATACCAGCATTCATTCAAACACTTGAATCAAATACTGGTCAATGCTTGAAATCAAATTCAGTACTTGAATATGAACTGGAACAGGACATAGGACATATTGAGCAGGTACTGGACAATGTACCGATGGTGTAGAGGAACCTCACGTTGACAACGTATCAACCCTAATCCTCTATGCCTCCTGAGATCATATAACATCACTGTAGAGGTG
Source organism: Rhaphigaster nebulosa (assembly GCA_948150685.1). Classification (NCBI taxonomy): domain Eukaryota; kingdom Metazoa; phylum Arthropoda; class Insecta; order Hemiptera; family Pentatomidae; genus Rhaphigaster; species Rhaphigaster nebulosa. The sequence continues at coordinate 132,831,675 of OX411307.1, forward strand.
TCCGTTAGGATCAAAGACGTCGCCATCGGAGGGGTAGGGCATGTTGGGGTTATAAATATAATGAAATATCAAAGCCAAGTTTGGCATAAACAAGTTTATTCATTTATAATGATAAACAGTGCATCTAGCATCATACAGGCGGCCATTGCTAACAACAGAACAAAGAACAGAGTACAAGAAGATGGAGGGGGATACAATGACGTCTCGATCTTATGATCTTTACAAACAAGTTTATATACAAAGCATATAAATTTGATTTATTTCCAACACTCTCCCGTAAATCAAATTTATCACAGGCAACATTTATTTATAATTCACCAATCCAATTAACTTTACACATTTTTCATGTTATAGTTTATTTAAAGGTTTTGTAAGGAAGTCCGCTGTCATATCTTCCCTGGGAACATAGCTGACAGCAATGTTTTAGTTTGAAACATCCTCTCGGACAAAATGATGTTTAACGTCAATGTGTTTTGAGCGTTGATTCACAATGTCATTTTTTGTTAATTTTATGGCACTTGTATTGTCACAGTGAACTGTTATGGCATTCTTCACTACATCGGGATCAATTTCAAAAATAAAATTTTTCAACCAAATTGCCTCCTGTGCAGCTAATTTTTGGGATATCGAGAGAATTTCATTTATATACTCTTCCATACAACTGAAATTCACCAAATGGATCTTGAATAATTGCCTGAGCAAAGATAATCTCCTAGTGAGCCCTTTATCTTTATAGGTTCCTTTTAGTTTATCCAATACTTCCTTGGCTGATTTGCATGGTTGTACCATGGGGAACAATGACTCATCTATCAAGAGACAAATTTTTGATTTTGCCTTGGAGTCCTTTTTTCTGTCCTCTTCTGTTCCCATAAATCTTCGGCCGTTAAAAGCATTTCGATACTAAATTATTGTAATTTTCTCGTCCGGTTAACCTCTTAATTCCTGGCCAATTTATGGAGTTCTCCATTTTTCTTTATTCATAATAAGAATTCTCACGAAAAAACACACACAAAAAAAACGGTTAACAAAGAAGATCGTAACTCACAATTCACTAAACTCAAAACAAACTGTTTTTAGAAAAAACACTAACTTTCCATTCAAACTGACTATGATTTTCATTTACTGGGCCCATAACCATTGTTGGGGTTATAAATATTATGAAATATCAAAGCCAAGTTTGGCATAAACAAGTTTATTCATTTATAATGATAAACAGTGCATCTAGCATCATACAGGCGGCCATTACTAACAACAGAACAAAGAACAGAGTACAAGAAGATGGAGGGGGATACAATGCCATCTCGATCTTATGATCTTTACAAACAAGTTTATATACAAAGCATATAAATTTGATTTATTTCCAACAGGGCAGTCATATCCCTCTCCCTCACAACAATCTGAAAATCCAAAACGTTGGGAAATTTGAGTTTCCCGTACTTCAAACAGCGAAAACTGCGGTAAAGCATTTTAATCAAAGAGCTACTAAAATTTATAACCAATATCAGTATCTTTTAAGTTAGATTGGGATTTTATCGATACATGCTGTTAAAATAGAAAAAAAAAATTACTGTTGAGAAATCAGGGTAAATATTTTGGGAAATTTTAGATTTACTCCTCCGGAATAAATTTTTGTACCAGCGTTGCTGCTAGGGAGCCCTGTAATATCCTCAATACTCCTGAAAATGGTCTTGATTCCTTGTAATAAAGCAGAACATTCTATGTTAGGAGAAGTTTGGAGAGACTAGGTAAGTTCTGGTAATACATAGTTATAATATAAGTTATGTAATACAAAGTTGAGTTTTAGCTTCCAAAGCCATCTCTTGGTCAGCTCTTACTATTAGCCCCAGCCGATAGACGAGAATTAAGTCCATTTCTAGCAAATCTGGTAAAGGGTTTAAAACATTCCCTTTTAATTACATGTCACTACTACAGGGTCGAGAATGATTTAGTGATTTTGCCACTTCACAGAGAAGGAGACTCTGCATAATGCCAGTCATCGGAATGTATTGAGAAACACTTCTTTATTTCTTAATCTTCTGGGCATGTATTCTTGAAAAGAATAAATGAATCTTAAACTCTATAGCCACAAACAAATATGGAGAAATAAGTTAATTTTTAGGGAATAGTAACATTAATATGGTATTAGATAATAAAATAATTAGTTTAAATTAAAACAAACAAAGCTTCCTTTCTGGTAACCGATTAAGTTAATTAAAAAAAAACTTAAGGATCAAGTTAAAGAGGTATCCCTACATTTGGGCTTTACGGCTAAGAAGGCTATCAGCTGGGCATGAAAGGGATTAGGCTTACACTGTTGTCTGAACCACTTTATGAAATCAGCCACCTCTTGGCCACGGGGAGCGATCAGGGCATAAACCCATCTTTCTTGGCTGACAAACGGAGGGAGACAGTTCCATTCAATATAATTTCTAAGTATTCTTAGTTGAATTATTGTTTTCCTCTTGATAAGCTAGGAATGGTAATTTATAATGGCCACTTTAGGTAACAAGAGCATCTCTTAAATTTTAAAGTTAATGATTCTTTGATATAAAGAACTAGAGTACTTACTATAAGAGCATACTAAGTACTATAACCATTTTAATTAGGTATGAATCGACAAACTGAATCTTTGAATATTACAAAAAACTAATCAATCTCAAACTTTTTGTTGATTTATTTGGCTTCTCTTTACCCTTTTGCATTCCAACATATATTTATCATATATTTTTGGTTTTAAAGCTCTGAGTATTGCGACCTTTGAGTGGGCTATCAAAAGGTGAAGGTCCACCTATGCTGATTTCTACTAATTACCTTCATTTCTGTGAAGTATCTTCAGATGTCTTTGTCATATACTTAGGCGTGCGTACTTGGGGTGCCATAGGTGCACATGCACCTGATAATAAGTCAGTCATAACTTTTGCTGCCCAAGAGCGTTCAATTTTTGGTTTAATTTTAATATAAAAATTGTTTAAAATACGTGTTAGATTTTCCAGGGTACAATTTTCCAGAGGACTAAAGAATATCTCTGGATCCCAGCCTGACTGGGAACTATGGAAGGATCCTCTGGTACTATAGTGCATACACCTCCTAATAAAGGATGCTGCGCACGCCTTATGGTCATATACTAAATTATCTATCATCATTCCTCTCCTCCCCAAAATCCCAAGACTTCATAAAATGTGCTATTTGGTTATAACACAATAATATTTTTATATTAATTTACTTTTCAGGTAAACACTCCAGTACTAAGTACATACTGTAATTCCTTGTATGAAATGGTTCATTGTATGAAAATGCCGGTGAGTCAATTTTAGCTAAAATTGACTCACCGGCAAAGCCAATTGATATTGCATTAATAATTAACATGAATAATAATAATAATAACTATTATTATTATTAAAATTAAGTTATTATTATTAAAAATAAATTATAATTATTAAAAATAAATTATAATTATTAAAAATAAATTTTTACAATAAAATACTAAAAAATAAAATACATTAATAAATAAAATAAAATACAAAGAAATAATAAAAAACTAATTCAAATTTAACTCTTTCCTTTAGCTACATCTCATAGTGAACAGTTTCCATCCTTTTCCATTCCTTTTTTCTCTGGTGCCACTCTGGGTGATTCACTTTTCTTTAAGATTTTTTTATTCCTTAATCTCATGTTAGTTTGCTGCGACTTCTTCTTCTTTTCCATTCTTAGGATTACCATTTCAGAATTAATTTGTCCTTCTCTCATTCTCAGCCTCATATGTCCTACCCTTCTCCATTCCTTGTTATGCACACATTTCTGGGAAACAGGTCATTTCTCTGATTAATTGATTGAATTGTTTATTTTGAGGTTCGTTTCTTGAGATCCCTAGCACTATCCATTGATCTCTCTCTCTTTCATAGCTTATTAATTATTTTATTTTTTATGTGCTACATCATTTAACTACTACATCATTCTATTGATTTTAACTTCACAAACATGTTAATACCACTAGAATAGTTATGTTCCATATAAATTGCTTTAGATGTAAGGAACAATTACTTCTCAAATAACTTCTGTTTTGGATCATAGTCTTGCACTTTCTCTTCATTTCAGCTTTCCAATATACGAAATCCAATTTTATAGCGCGACTATATTCTGAGAGTTGTTTCATAGAATCGATGTATGCACGCACAGAGTTTTGGTTAAAATATCAGCTATCTGCTCAGTAGTAGGAACATGAACTGTGCTTAAAAATCTCTTCTTGGCCTCACTTTTCTCATGGTGGTGTCTGACATCCATGTTTTTTGAGCACTTTGTCTCTAGTGTGCAAGATATCTTTCTGGCTGATTGATTATCTTCCAAAACTGTAATAGGTAACACTACCTTCTCTCCTAGTTCAGTCATAAACTGATATAAGAATCTAATATCTGCTTCAACTAGGTCCCATGTCTGATTCTCTTTTAAGGATGAGCTGCTTTTTGATCGCTTGAAACCAGCCTATCTTCAGGGTGTCTTCATAAAAATCAGTTCTCTAAATATTTTGAGAAGCACCATCTATGAATATGTGTACATTTCTCTTCCAACTCTTCTATATTTATCTTTATTGTTAATATACATATTTCAGCAAGGGATTGAAGAACCAATATTGAAATGACAGTATCTGCTAATATACTCTATAATCTATACTCTATTCCCCATCGTAAATACACAGATTCCTTTGGGTTACCTTGCTTAGTACTTATAGTATATACATGTGTATATTCTGTCCTTCAAATGTATCAATATTAATAATTGTTATCTTCTTTTAGTGCCATAAGCAAATTATAGACTAGGAATAATTTATATGATTTTAATCTATATTATAGAATTCAGTACGGCTGAAACCAATGTGATCTTATTTAGTGTTATTTTTTACAGGGACGAGTCACTTAGCTCAAACATTGAGCTAGTTGGAGTCGCAATTCTGTGCACGGTGATTTATCAGTGTTATAATTAAAAACAGAAAAGCATTCCAAGTTTATTGAATTATTTGAGATAATAGAGTGCCTGAGAAATCTTAAGAAAGACATTATTATGAAAATAGTCTTGAAATTAATACAACTGACATCAGATACCTAATTAAATTTTTTTAAATTGTATATATGTATACGATATATACACACACACACACACACATATATATATATATATATATATATATATATATATATATATATATACATATATATATGTATACATTTATCCAACTCTGACTGTGAGAGTCAGTTTGGGAAGATCACAACCTGTCCCAAGCCCATGTTTAGTTCAGTCCATTCCTTGAGATAACATTGTAGTAAAGGACAGCCCCACCTAGGCCATTTCATCAGCATAACTAAACATTTGGGTCATTTTAATGAAATTGGTACCTGCTTAATTATACTCTGCTCTTTTCACCATAGCTTGTAGAGCAATGTTAAATATCAATGGACCTCACTTTGTCTTACTCATGATTTTACTGCGAAAGGTGGGTCCAACTTCCCATTTATTATCACCCTGCTGGCACAGTCTCTCGTCTCTCAATATACATGCTGTGAGTAGGATCAACTTTGAGGAGATGTCAATATCTTCCATTTCCCTGTAAAGTTGAACAACTTTTTTTAACATCAGTGTTCCTCGTTAGTGAGCCATCAACTCTTTAATCTGGCTCTATTAGCAGGGTTTGGGACCGGTTGTGATCTTTGCATTGTGATCTCTCCAACCTCACAGGTAGAGTTTTACATATATATATATATATATATATATATATATATATATATATATATATATATATATATATAATGATAAGAAATAAAGGAATGTTTTTCATAGAGACATTGTGTAAGAAGCATTTTCGTTGTAGTGGCAGTAAGATACGTGGATGAAGAATGGAGGTATCTAAGCTGATAAATGATTGAATCTACAGAACAAAATTAAAGAACTATGACAAAGTGAGGAAGCGTTAAAAGATAATAGAAGAAGTTTTTTGTAGAAGCAAGTTGCATAAAATCAGAATTCATAGATTCCAGCCCTACAACAAAACATACTGATGGAAAAATGGTCTTCTTGGAGCAGATTAGCAGATTGTTCATGATAAGTGAGAAGAGTATTTTTGTGACTTTCTAAACCCCTAGATTGATGGTGAAAACCACGATCTGCAACTTTGTGATGAAGAAAATTATCATAAAGTGAGTCTGCTAGATTTGGAAAATATTTTAATGATTCTAAACAACCTGACGAATAGGGGCAGAGACCTAATGGGCAGGTATCAGCCTACTGTTATCTCTTTTTATTTCCTTGTGTTATCATCTAGTACAATATGTAGATACTCTGTTGGGTGATTACTAAGGTAAGTTTAGAAGTCAGAAATAGACCAGATCTTTTTCCAAAATTATGCAGAAATCAAATAAATTCTGCAAGAAAATGTGGATCCTTTCCATAGACCTCAAAACTACAATGATTACAAAAGTAGAAAATAGCTTTACACAGAAATGGAAGAGATGGATATCTCCTCAAAGTTAATCCTGCTCACAGCATGTATATTGAGAGACTGTGCCAGCAGGATGATAATAAATGGGAAGTTGGACCTGCCTTTCGCAGTAAAATCATGAGTAAGACAAAGTGATGCCCATTGCTATTTAACATTTCTCTACAAGCTATAGTAAAAGAGCAGAGTTTGATCAAGCAGGTACCATTTTCAATAAAATGACCCAAATGCTTAGTTATGCAGATGAAGTGGCCTAAGTTGTACTGCTCCTCAGGACGTAAAAGAGTATTCTTGAATTTTTATTTTATTAGCTTCATCTGAAAAGTATAATGGACTTTCCTCGCTATATTCATATGAAACATGATAGTTGGGTTGAACATCTGCATAGATTTCAGCTATTGTTAACCTTAAAAGTTAATGCTAGAAAACAATTGGAAGGTTCCAAAACACAAAGGCTTAAGTCTCTAAAATACCAGTAAATATCTAACCAGTCTCAAATGTAAAATTACAGATGTTCAAATGAGAGATCTCTTGTTTACAATGCTGGATGATTTTACATTTTCTTATTTTAAGGAATGGACTGCTCCAAACATAATGAGACAAGTCAATTTCAATGATTTGGTTGCTATATTGAATGAAAATATTGCACCTAACTGCTCCTATGGTATACTGTTTAAGCAGTTAATTTGTAGAAAGCAAATGTCTGCTGATACAGGAGTTACATGGCAGATCTCAAAGTGTCCACTACAGCATGTGAACCTCCTAATTGCTTACTAACCGAGGATTATGAAGATTCTTAGTCTTTCTCCTGGAGAGGATCATAACTTTATTACAACTAAGGAGTCTATCGTTAAGCCGAATGATGATTTATCTCATCTGTTTGCCTTTAGCAGTTTAAATATTAGAAAAGAGACATAAAGCGATGAACTATTGTGGTAAGGTAAGAAGTGTGTGAAGCAAAACAGAGAAAAATCTAGCTTCAAAAATAAAGATTTTACAATCATTTAAAGTTGAACTTTGTAACTTACCCCCAATTACTTTACTGTTCTCTACATTATCTTAACTGAGAATAAGGATAGTCAACTTATCCCCTTGTGTATCTAGGAGAAAGTGGAATTCTGACAAGCTCAAAATGGAAGAAACATCATTATACTTTAAAGAAACTATGGAAAGAAAACTGCATGAATCCCATGTGGACAGAGATTTAGACCCACCTAATGACGACAGGTGGAACAAACTAGAGCGGATTTTATCGACAGTAGCTATGGAAACCGTTGGGTTTCAGGAGTTCAGAAGGAGAAATGGGTGGTGTGACAGTGAATGCAAGAAAGGTATAGACAAGAGAAACAGCCTGTTTGCAGCGGCAAACTAGGAACCAGGATATGGATTACCACAGAGTAAAGCGAGAGGCGAAGAACATTGTCAAGAAGAAGAAACAGCACTTCAGGAGCATGTAAAGGTTATTGAAGAGGCGGCCAACAAAAAGGAAAGCCGGAAATTTTATTGGAAAAATAGGGTCAATCAAGAAAGGATATACGCCCGTAAATAATTGGTTCAAAAGTAAGGAAGGCAGACTCCTGACGCCAAACCAAGAGATTCCCCTAAGATGGGAAGAACATTTCCAAGAACTATTGAATAGTTGGTGGTGACGACATTACTGGATCAGCCACAATCACCTACAGAGAAGTGCAGCTGAGAGAATCTGAATGGGAAGAAACAATCCACCCAACGATAGAAGAATTAAATGAAGTAATCAGCAAATTGAAACGAAATAAAGCTCCGGATAGAGACAATATAAATGCTGAGCTATTCAAACTTATGGGTGATAAGATGCTACAAGATATGTAAAGACTTATAAAATTCATTTGGGAAAAAGAATGCATGCTGGATAAATGGAATTTTGGTATTATCAATTTGATTCGCAGGAAAGGCGGTATGATGGAATATAGCAATAAAAGAGGAATCACTGCTCAATGTGGGGTATAAAATCTTCGCCGTGCTGTTGTTCAACCGACTTGCACCCTATTATGAAAGAGCGGTAGACGATTACCAATGAGATTTTTGGAGAAATAGATCAACAATAGACCAGATCTTTGTTCTTCGGCAGATATATGAAAAGATGTGGGAATACAACGCGGTGACATGGCGGCTGTTTATTGATTTCAGAACTGCATATCCAAACCCATGGAAATTAAAATGGATTAAGATGGGGAGGTGCCCTGGTTCCAATGCTATTCAATTTAGTTCTGGACAAGATTGTGAAGAGTGCAAATCTAGACGGAAGTGGTACAATCATGAATAATGATTGAATTGCTACAAATAATGGCGTACGCAGATGATGTAATAATTATTGGAAGAAGCAGGCAGGCAATTGAGGAGGCGTATATGGCTTTGAGATGGGAAGCAAGAAGAGCTGGAAATAAATATCGAGAAAACCAAATTAATGATTGTAGAAAGAATAAAATGACAGCGCCCTGCTTTCTACGACATCGCTGGTGAAAATATTTAAGTAGTGTCTGCTTTTCCATATCTCGGATTCCTAAAGACCCAAATGCTTAATAAATGCCTCCCAATCAGGTAATACCAACTTTTTAATAATTATATTGACCTGAAAGAAGTTAAATGCACTAGTATTATAAAACATACTTTCTAAATTAATTAAATTTAAAGTTTCATTTTGGATAATTTTAAAAATGATATGAGGAGGTGTGAGGAAACAAAAATAACAGTCAAGCATATATATTTACTTTATTCCTTCATGAATTATAACAAAACTGTTAACAGTCTTTTTAACAACTTGTATTGTAACAATTTGTAATAGGTAGACAGTTCAATAGATGCTGATAAAATGTGATTTCTAGTGAAAAATGGTCTGTTTAATAATTATTTATACACGTATGTCTGTTAAGCATATTTAAACATTGATAAAAAAAATGTAGTAGAGGGTCATTTATCAAGTTGAAAATTATTTAAATACTTGCATTACTAGTGTTGAGCATTCTAATGAATGTTAATTTTTTTTTTTTTTTATTAAGCTATATTTAAGTTGCTGGAAGAATATTTATATAAAAAAGAAAGGTATAGGTGCACATTCAGGAAGTATATATATAATTCAATTGTATATATACAATTAAATTAGATTTAATTATTGCTTTTATAAAAAATAATAGCCATTTCATCAACTATCTATCGAAAGTTCAGATCACAGAGCTTATAAGTAGTAAGATCCCACTTCTAAGAACTTTTCTTTATCCAATATTTTAGGACTAGATTAAAGCATTTCTCAATGAAGTGATTTTTACAGCATTACATTTATAAAACCAACAAAACCATCTGGCACAATTATATCAAATCATGTTCATTGGTTCACTAAATACACTACATAATAAAACAAACAAATTAAAATATTTGATTTAAAAAAAAACTATATATATATATATATATATATATATATATATATATATATATATATATATATATATATATATATATATATATATATATATATATATATATATATATATATATACAGGGTGTCCTTTTTAGACGGCCCGGCTGAATTTCTCTTGAACCAATAACGTTATAAAAAAAATAAAAAATACGTATTTAATATTTTTCAGTCTACTTTAAAATTTAGACCTGTTCTTGAAAAAAAAATAAACGGGGTCTCCCAGATTTAGTACAACTTTAAAATTTCAAATAGAAACCTATGCCTTCCGATACATCATTTTAACGGATTTTTGAAACTGAATTCAATGGTGAAACCAGATTTTAAATTGGTTAATAAAGTACAAAGTTACAAAGAATTCATTACAGCAAAACTGAGTTATTGAGATATTCCAGATGTCATTTATCCTTAAAGGATTTTTGGCAGTATCTGATTTCTTCCTCGAGATTCATATAGTAGGAATACCAATTACTAACTTCAGGACTCCTGTATCCTCAGCCTTCAAGGCATGACAGTTTAATAGTATTATGCTGATACTATCTATAACAAGGTGATTTCAATGACCTCCATCCTACTTTTATTCCATCACGTGGGACTGTTACCTTTCTGAAGAACATTAGTATCATTGGTAATTATAAAATATAAAAGATTCATCTCTCTTGTTCACGTTGCAGCTTTCCCAGAGTAAACATTAAATCTTTGTCATGTGTTTTATTTTTACTGGATCTCCAGAATCATCTAAATAAAAAAGATTTGGTTATTCCTAAAAGTTGTATGATTGAAGTCACCTTTTTGAATATATATTTAAAACTTCTTTTAAAAGGTTATGGAAAATAAGAATCAAAGTCAAGGGCCAACATTGGATAGAATCAACCCAAAAGATAGAAGTATTGATGTCACCTTCGACTTGTTGAGGCAAGCACTCCTATTTTTTACAAGCTTTCCGGGGTTGCACTCCCACTCCATGGTAGTGGGGCACACCTATAGCCCAGGGTAGTGTTTCCGTATTAAAAAATATGGGTAGTATTCCAGGATTAAAAGTGTTAGACAGCTATCCTGCTGCATTTATTTTGCCAGACAAATGGTTGTAGTAATGCAAAACTACTTCAATATTTGAAGAATTAAAAAAAATAAGTCTGGTGATAATTGTGTATGTAGAGGTAGGCTCTATTTGAACAGGGTTCTTCCCTAGAAACAAATATAAATAAATAAATAAAAAATGTTGAAATTTCTGTGCCCATATAATGAAGATATTGTTGTTATAATACAGATATTTCTGTGCCGGTATCATTAAGATCTTGTTTTTACAATATCGATATTTCTTTGCCAATATTATGAAGATATTGTTGGTATAATATCGATATTTCTGTGCCGGTATAATTAAGATAGTGTTTTTATTGAGTTGATTAACATCTGAGTTTAAATATAAAGAAACAGGTTATCTCCTAATCTTCTTCCAATTCGTTTAGAAGTTTTTTTTAATATTAAAAAATATTAGCAATAATTTAGAATATTGGTATTTCTTTGCCAATATCATAAAGATATTGTTCTTATAATATCGATATTTCTGAACCGATATTGTTTTTAAAACATCGATATTTCGGTGTCGATGTCAAGATATTGTTTTTATTAAGTTGAATATCATCAGAAATTAAATATTTAGAAACAGGTAATCTCCTAATCTTCTTCCCGTTTGCTTAGAAGGCTTTCTTTTTTTTTTTATTAAAAAAATTAAGGATGTTTTGGTATATTGATATTTCTGTGCTGATTCAATTAAGATATTGTTCTTATTAAGTTCACTTACAACATTATATAAATATTAAGAAACTTTTTTTAATATAGGGCAATATATGACTTCCATGTACTCTCTTCTTTATTTCATTAGCGTTTCGGGGAAATACTTCCTCATCATTAGAATCATTTTTTCTCAGATTATATTTCTCTCCCATAGTCCATATTTAAGCATTTCAGCATTTATTATTGTAACAGCTAATAAATGCTGAAATTTTTACATATGGACAATGGGAGAGAAATATAAGCTGAGAAAAAAATTATTCTGATAATAAAGAGAAATAAAGAAGAGCACATGGAAGTCATTTACTGCGCTATAGTAAAATAATTACTGAAACATCCCAAAAAATTCCAAGAAAGAAAATAATTAAGAAACTTCTTCTTCGTCTTTCCAGCGTGGGGGTGCATTAATCCAGGCTTACAGATCCTAGGTACATGTAGTCCAACACGACTTCCATATTTTCACCATTGCAGGAAATATGGATTTCCTCTTGGGTCCTGCCCACCTGTAGGATTTTACTTTAACTAAATTAATATTCATAACTTTCCTTGTAAGCTCTTATGCCATTCTGTGACCTCTGTTGCAATTTTTGCTGAAAGTCCGAAATTATACCTATGTCATCCGGATAAAGAAGTGTCTGTATGACAACAGAGCTTAGGTTCCATTGTCCAAGATGCGTTCTATATTTGTTTTTTTTTTTACTCCTTTCCATTCAGTCTGATAATTCCATTTGGTTCGGAGTAAGTTGGCTTGAGGTCTCTGCTAGGTTTTTTGGCACGTTTTTCCTCCTCAAGGCTTCCCATATTTTCTCTCTTGGTACCGAATGTAAAGGCGCTTTTAAATCGAGAATGGCTAAGAATATATTACGATCCCGGTCCCAGCTCTTTTCAACAATGTTTCACTGCGGAAAGATATGGTCCTGAGTTTCAATATAAGTTCAGAACGCATTCCAAACTCCACGCATTTATATTATTTTAGATATGTTAGTTGGCAGCACTGATTACTATTGCGTTATAAAAAATACTGCGAGACTCCCAGCCTCTTTCAATAGCTGAATTATAGACAATATTGTAGTAATTATAAAACCTAGAGCTACACAAGCTTATGCAGTGGATGAGGAGAGAGAGTGACAAACACAACTATACATAAAGACTTTATTCTAACAACTGACCCTTACATTACAACGAATGCTCCTAGCACAGGAAAGCCAAAACCACTAGGTACCATATATAGGCATCACAGGATTATTATCATAAACCTACAATACAACACTCTCCCTTAATCCAGTGATGGTAACAACTTGTACATATAAACAAATTACAATAGTCCTACTCCATTGCGACAGAATACAAGTTTACATAATGGAAGTGGTTTAGTCAACATATCAGCATACATTTGCTGAGTCGATAAATAATCAATAACAATAAGACCATTTCTCACTAAATATCTTATAAAATGAAATTTGATATCAATACGTTTGCTTCTATTACGAAACACATGGTTATAAATTAATTTTTGTGCACTTTGATTATCATTCATTACAGGTAACCTTACATCAATTTTAACTAATTCTTTTAATAAGCCTTTCAGAAAAATTGCTTCCTTAATAGCACATGTAATAGCAATATATTCCGCCTTAGTACTACTTAGTGAAACGCATGATTGTTTTTTAGCTTCCCAAGACATAGGACCTCCACAGTAGTTAAAAACATAACCACTATAAGATTTTCTATTGGTTATTTGCGAATATTTTTTATCATTTGCCCAATCAGTATCACAATACCCAATTAAACATTGATCATCATATTTATAAACTAAACATAAGTCCTTTGTTGCTTTTAAATAGCTCAAGACTCTCTTAGCTGCCTTCCAATGGCATATTTTATAACATGCATTAAACTGACTTAAGTAAGATGCAGCAAATGCAATATCAGCTTGTGTATTAACAGCTAAAATGATAATTAATGACTGATAAGGAACATCTACAATTTTGTATTCCTCTTCTGAATTAATTTTAATGATTGACTCCATTGGTATATTTACTGGCTTTGAATCAGATATATTAAATTTATCTAATATACTATCAATGAAAGATTTTGACTAATTTTAATAATCCCATTATCCCTCTGAATATTTAATCCTAAACAAAGCTTAGCTTGACCAATATCTTTAATACTAAATTTAGAACTTAAATATCTTTTCACGACTTTTTGTTCATCTAAATAATTAGTAAATATAATAAAGTCATCTAGGTATACAGCAATAAAAGTAAATATATATGTTGTAGAAAATACAGGATTCATATTATGACAACAAATTTATACATGAAAGCTCTTTTTCAATTATTTCATTCCAAACTCTACTGGATTGCTTAAAGCCATAAAGAGCCTTTTTGAGAAGGCAAACTTTATTCCTATTTTTATCATCAATAAAACATTCTGGTTGTTCCATAAAGATCAACTCAGATAGTTCTCCATTCAGAAATGCAGTATCAACTTCTAAATGACCAATATACAAATTAAATTTAGCTGATAAAGCAAATAATAATCTCAAACTTGGTTTAGAGATAACTGGAGAGTAAGTCTCCTTATAGTCAATACCACATTCTTGAGTAAAACCCTTAGCTACTAACCAAGCCTTATACTTAACAGGTTGACCACTTTCATATTCTAAATAATAAACACCCACTTGCACTTCACTACACTTTTCTTCCCAGGGCGATCAACTAGATGCCAGACTTGATGTTTTTCTAGTGCTTCCATCCAGAGATTCTTGTCCTGTGAATCCATCGCCTCATCATAATCACAGGGTACATCAATAAATAAACATTGATAAAGTTCAAATTAATCATATCTCGAAGATGGTTTGACATTTCTACAGGGTCTTACATTTTTATCTTCCTCAGTGAAACACATGATTGCTTTTTTGCCACATCATGAAAGCCCCAGATCCATCTTCGATTTCCATTCATCTGTTCTCTTACCGTCTATCTCAGTTCTCTCAGATGGGAGTTCATTTAACACCACTCTTGGTATTTCAGAAGGTGAAATTTCTTGAAAAATAACACTACATGCCAAAATTACTTTTCTGTTTCCAGGGTACCACATTCTATAACAATTTGGAGAGTACCCTAACATTAAACACTTCCTGCTTCTTTGTTTCAATTTTCCTCCTCTGTCTTCTTAAGGAATATGAACAAAAGCAATGCTTCCAAAACATCTTATTTTATTTAAATCTGGTTTAAAGCCATACCATAACTCTGCTGGTGTAATGCCTGCAGGCAGATCACTTGTGGGTAGCCTATTGATGTTGTATATAGCTGTTTTCACGGCTTCATCCCAAAATTCCTTTAATAGTTTAGAGTTAAAGACTAGACATCTAGCCTTTTCCATGATAGAGCGGTTCATACGTTCTACGATTCCGGTTTGAGAAGGATTTCTAGATACATTATATTCAATTTGTGTCTCATGGCTTTTACAAAAATTTCTAAATTCATGACTCATTTATTCGCCCCCAATGCCCTCTCTTGAACGACCAATTTCAAATCTAAATTTAGCACACACAAAATCTCTATAATCTTGAAACACTTCATTCTTCTTTTTCAATAGGTAACACACTGTAAAATGTGAAAAGCAGTCGATAAATGTTATAAAATAAGATAGCCATCGTAGGTTTGGGAATTTATGAATCCAAAAATGTCACTAACTACACACTCCAATATTTTTGTTGCCTTACGCTCTTCAGGTAAACATTTCAAATAAGGTGTACGAGCTTGCTTTGCATAAACAATAGCTTCTCAGAGATTCTTCGGTGGGTATTGACACGAATGCCCCATTCTTCTGTGATATAAATCATCCTGGTCTGCAGCTAAACTGGCACTATCTACATTCACATAAAATTTCCAACTCTATAACCCTGAAATAATAAATTATTTCCTTGCCACACTGGCACTTTACTGTTTTCAAAAATGACCTTCATGCCTACCTCTTCCGTGCATCTGACAGACAATAAATTTTTACACACCAACACATAAATCAATGAAATTTTTCTTTCTGACCCAGCTATCATAGGTAGTTTTCCAGAGAAAGATGCAGTCACTGATTCACCTATTTTTGCTACTCCAATTTGTCTTGTTGTTTCCAAATTATCACAGAGATGGTCTTTCCAACAGGATTTAATTAAGTGACAACTCATACCACTATCAATTACAAACTCAATGCTCAATAGAGAATTGTTTATAAACGCATTGTTGTCATCAGTGAGGAAAGTTAATTCCCTATCATCGTTATCCATATCAACAGTGTTTCCACCAAAATGTCCGTTGCTACCGTTAATAGGCAGCTTCTTATTCGGGCATTGGTAGCTATTGTCTCCTCTTCCTTATTACTCATAACACGTCCCAGTAAAATTTGAAGTTTTCCTACCTTGTTTCACAAAGTTTTGTTTTCTGTCCTGGTGATTAAATTTCTTATCAGAATGTCTATCCTTTTTATTATAGGCCGTAAATGTCTCACTTATCAGTTCTCTATTTCCCAAATTTGAATGCCTTGTCTCTTCTGATAATAACTTACTTTTCAAAAAATCTAGAGTAACTGATATTGGGTCTATGGAAAACAAAATATCTATAGAAGTAACAACAGGCTTGTAACTATTTGGTATAGCTGATAAGAGTTGGATAATAACTTCATCATCATCCATCTTACCTCCAGATAATTTCAATTCGGCTGGAGTTCTCAAATTCTAGTAGAAAATTTTGAACACTGGCGCCTTCCCGCATAATAGATTTATAGGTTCCTTTCCGCATATAATAGGTTTCTCCTCTACCTCTGTAGGTCGATTCTAGAAGCTAACCCTTTCTTCTCATATGTTGCACTTAATGCATTTATCATGTCCTTGGCTGTCTGCTTCTCCTTAATAACTTCAAGTATACAGTCTGACACTGATTGCAATATTATGTCCCTCGCATGGGCGTCTGACTTCTTAAAAGCGTCTATTGCCTTCGGGTCATTTGAATTTAGTCCATCTAATAGCACACCATGCTAATCCAAACCGGTCTTTATTCTTATTAACCAATTAGAAATCCTGCCGGTTCCGTTAAAAGGTCTAACATAACAATATTCAGCGCCTGACCCCTTGTTTTCATCATCTCTTCCCGTGTAGTATAAATAACTCACAAAACACGGCACAGTAACATTCTCTCTCCACACGGTTATCCTGGGCACATAACCTGTAGTAATTAAAAAATCTAGAGCTACACAAGCTCATGCAGTGGATGAGGAGAGAGAGTGACAAGCAAAACAATACATTATGACTTTATTTTAACTGATCATTACAACAATAAAAGGAACACTCCTAGCGGTAGGAAAGCCAAAACCCCTGGGTGCCATATATAGTCATCACAGGATTATTATCACTAGCTTGATCCGGCCATGTCAACACCAAATATAATAAAATACATTTTCTGCCGCCAACCTGACTCGAACTACGTAATATCTGACCAGGCTATGTAGCCAAGCTTGAATATCAGTTCTTGAAGTACCTTAATATGATTTACATGTTTCTAACTATCAGAACTTCTAGCATAACTCCTTTACATAACAATAGCTGTTATAATTGCATTTAAACTCATTTTTGCTACGTATTTATATCACTATAATTTTTTTAAATGTCAGTATGGGATATTTCTAATAAAAATTTCAAGTATATTCATGTGAACACTGGGCCAGCAGTGACGCCAAAATAGACCAGGTTATACTGAGTCAATTCAATGCATGAATTATCCCGACTTTAGTAACCGAAGCCAATAATCTTATTTCATTTTTGTATTAAAAAAAAATATTTATCATTAAAAATTATGCCATTATAAATTAAAAAAAAAAAATGTGCTCTTAAAAAAAAAGTAAAAGTTTATTTAATTAAAATTGAAATTGATTTAAATGAAATTTCATAAGGCAGAGGCATTTTCACGTTTGATGATTCTCTTACCTTTGTTAAGATATTATCAAGTTATTGAAAATTGATTTGGTTTATTTAATGTAAAAAATAGCCTTATTTCTAAAAACCTTTAATTAATTGAAGATTAATTAGAATAAATAAACGATTAAAAATGGATGCAGGACAAAATGGTAAGGATTGTTTTGTTTTTTATTTTATCTAGTTTCATTATAATTTAATATAATAATATTTATCAGCTAATACTAAAGGTGGTTCTTATTTAAATATGAATTCGGATCATTATCATGATGATCATATTTGAATATTAATGGCGGTTCTTACTTTATTTTGAATTGAGATGAATGTCATGATGATCATTTGCGATACTCCAATATCTAATTTTCATAGCATTAAAAAAAGTTGACAGTTTATTTAATTAAATTGCACATTAATTTAAGTGAAATGTCATAAGGTAGTGACATTTTTACAGTTCATAGTTCTTTTACTTTTGTATCAAGCTTTTGAAAGTTGGTGTGATTTATTTGATATGGAAAATTGCCTTCCATAAAATTAATTAAGGCTAAACAAATATTAGTAATGGATGCAGGACAAAGTGGTAATGAATTGTGTTCATTTTTAATCTCTATTCATAAAAGAATTTATATACCATAAAAAATCTAGTATAGTTAAAATGGCTTAAACATTCATGCCACTATTTACACTTAAATTTCTGAATCTTTTAACTATATCTTCCATAATTTTACCTAGTTTACATGATAATTTAATATAATAATATCTAACAATTAATACTATAGGTGGTTCTTATTTAAATATGAATTCGAATCAATGTCATGATGATCATAAATGAAAAATAAATGTGGTTTCTTACTTCATTTTGAATTGAGATCAATGTCATGATGATCATTTGTGTTACTCCAATTTATAATTTTCATAGTTCTTAAAACAAATTGATTAAAATAAAATAACTATCCAGAAAAGCATTGTAACTTGGATTATATTTAGTTGTGCTATCTAATTTTGAAAATTAAATCCACTTTCATCACTAGTATCCCATAATTTTTCTATACCCTATAATCTTTTCATAAGCACATTTTATTTTTCGGCTAATTAATAGACCAAATGATCCAAATATCTACCATTGAGGCACATTTGTTTACACTACAAACTAGTTTAATCTTAATTTAATATAGTAATAGATAAATTTTATTTTGTTAAAGTTGTATTTTAACTACAGTGAAGCTTTTATTGTTATGGTTTTATGAATATTTAATCTAGTAAATGAATGCTCAAAAAGGGGGTGTAGACGAAATGATGGAATAGTAAAAATTGATTTCAGAGCTTTGTTTGGACTAGTTAAGAGGTAAACAAACTAAAAGTCCCCAGATCTAGGAGCAGTGGCAAAGAGAAGAGGTGGAGGAGAAGGTCATGTTTTTTGATAGGTCTTAAATAACATTAATTTATTTATTGATTTCATATATATATATATATATATATTTTTAATAAAGTGTTCTATTTAACATTCATATCTTTGAAAAAATTAGGAATACTGATCCAAATTATTTTCTTAACTTTCTATTTGATTTAATATAAATATTTAGACACTGAAATGAAATATACTAAGTATCAAGGAAAGAGAATATGTCATCTACAACTTACAGCTAAAGAGCTTGATGAGTAATTTTTTTTTAAGGAATTTGAAAGTAGGAGTAGTAATACACGCCTCATAGAAATCTTACTTCTGAAATATTAAAAAAAAAAAAACCTAAGATTTTTCCAACCAAAATTCACTAAATAGATTGATGAATATGGATCTATAGGGATAAAATATTATTTGAAAATATTGAAATTTTGTATACTATAACTGGATCTCATAAGGTTGCGCTATCACTTAAAACCCTTAAACTTTGAATCTGGCCTTGTGTTAAAGAGGATCAGTCATTCCAAGCCAAAAATAGATAAAGTCAGATATGTCAGGAGCCTTTTGAATTATGAGCTGGCAAAGAATCTCTTGCACGAGTAGGGAGCACCTTATTTTAGGGGCAGATCTCTTAGAAATTCTATTAGGTAGGTTTTGATCAATGTTAGGCCTTTCTGAAGTAGAGCCGGTCGAGTTAATTGCTCATTTTTCCTACAGCACACATCCAGGGTAGACACCTTTCACTCTTAGCACCTCCAAAACTTCATGGCTTGCTTATTTCTAATGAATTTTGACTATCCATCAAGTAGCCATGACTTTATCAACCTTATAGAAGAACTTTTTCCAATTCTCCCTTTCGGCATTTTTGGTAGATTTTTAATACTCAAATAGTATTGACTTTTAAGCATCCCAACTACTTATTCACTTAGCAGCATTGAATAGCTTCCTTGTCAGGATTCTTTGCTTTCCTGAATTCCTTATTTTCACAAAAAAATCCTGTTGGTAGTATTATTGCATCTTTATTGCTGCTAATATAAGAATTCATAACAGCAAAAGTGAGTGATGCATTGAGATATTCCAGATGTCATTTATCCTAAAAGGATTTTTGGCAGTATCTGATTTCTTCCTCAAGATTCATATAGTAGGAATACCAATTAATAACTTTAGGACTCCTGCATCCTCAGCCTTCAAGGCATGACAGTTTAATAGTATTATGCTGATACTATCTATTACCAAGGTGATTTCAATGACCTCCATCCTACTCTTATTCCATCATGTGGGACTGTTACCTTTCTGAAGAACATTAGTATCATTGGTAATTATAAAATATAAAAGATTCACCTCTCTTGTTCATGTTGCTGCTTTCCCAGAGTAAACATTAAATCTTTGTCATGTGTTTTATTTTGCCAGACAAATGGTTGTAGTAATGCGAAACTACTTCAATATTTGAAGAAATGTAAAAAATAATGCTGATAAGTGTTACTATTTTGAATATGAATATGATTTAATTTTATTAAAATAAATGCTATTTTATGATGGAAAATTGTTCAAAGGCAATTTTCA
Organism: Rhaphigaster nebulosa; assembly: GCA_948150685.1. Lineage (NCBI taxonomy): Eukaryota > Metazoa > Arthropoda > Insecta > Hemiptera > Pentatomidae > Rhaphigaster > Rhaphigaster nebulosa. The sequence continues at coordinate 132,852,334 of OX411307.1, forward strand.
ATTGTTGTAAAGATGTTTTGTTTTAGTTTAAAAATCATATATTAGTAATTACAATTTTTTTTTTCTTTAGATATATCTGATTGGCATCAAAAAATTGATATTAAATATGATTGATTTAGCTATTGTTAATAAATCAAATTTTTTATATGAATCATTGACTATTATTGCAGGGGCTAGCCTAGTGCATGGCTAGTGGGGAATAACGCAACCCCCTCCGGGTAAACCAAGTTCAGTACCAAGCACAAATACACTTAGAACACTACACTAAACATGTAAACTGACAAAAGGACACCTACACTACCCACCCTAGGGCCAACTTCCCTAGGAAGCCATCCCTAGGGGGATCAAGTCAGAGCGTTCTGAGGAGACAGCCCCTCCATCTGACTCGAGGGTAGTGGGCTAATAACCTGCTCCCCTTAAATATATACTATTATGAGACCTCATAGAGAAAAAGCCGGACTGATTAATGGTAACAGACTCGGAAAAGGCCAAATGGACCTCATACTTGGTTATTGGAATATCCTATCTTTATATAGACCAGGAGGACTTCAGGTCCTCCTAACAGAATTGGACAACTACAGAGTTGACATAGCCACTATCCAGGAGATCAACTAGCTGGGCAGTGGGCTTATTAAGTAGAAACACCATACTATCTATGATAGCTGCCACAAAAAGAATCAAATATTTGGAACTGAATTCATAGTAAAAGGACGAATAAGACATCAAATTATTGGATTTACTCCTATTATTGAACGGTTCTGTACTCTTCTTATCAAAGGAGTATTTTATAATTACAGCCTTATTAGCTGTCAGGCCCCTACTAAAACGTCAAGTGAAGAAGAGAAGGAGAACTTATACATCCCACAATGTATTTCCTAGGAGTGATATAAAGATTTTTTTGGAGGACTTTAATGCTAAAATCGGGAAGGAAGAAGTGTACAGACCAACCATTGATCTCCACATTATCCATGACGACAGCAATGACAATGGGAAAAGGATTATAAATTTTGCTGCATCACGAAACATGATTATAGGAAGCACAGTATTCCAGGGACGACGAATTCATAAGGATACATGGAGATCACCTGATGGAACTACCTTCAATCAGATAGAACATCAGCCAATTAGTGCACGACACAGAGCTAATCTGTTAAGCAGTAGAGTACACAGGGGTGCAAACGTAGATTCTGACCATTATTTGATCATTGCTCGGATTAGGGCAGGAATTTCAATTGCAAAGATTCGCAAATCATCTGCAGTAAAGAAGTGAAATACCATGAAACTGAAAGAAACTGGTACACTCATCTCCTTTTAAAAACAAATTGAGGAAGGAATAACTGATAAACTACGCACAATTAATATGGACAATATTCAGGATGCATGGAATGGTCTGGAAGCAGTCATAACCAAGACAGCAGAGGCTATACTCGGAGTTAAAGATCCCGAAAGGAGATCACCATGGTTCGACGAGGAATGTAGGATGGCAACTGTAGCAAAAAATTTGTCTTATAGGCTAATGGTACAGAAAAGGTATACAAGGCAGGCAAACGAAAAGTATAGAACGGAAAGTTGAAAAGAGACTCCACAGAAAGAAAAAAGTAAGAATGAGAGAATAAACAACTCAAAGAAGTGGAGACACTCAGAGATACATATAGGAATAGAATATTTTTCCAAATAGTTAATGAAGGCAGAACCCTCTTTAAACCGAGACTTCAATCTTGCAGAAAGGAGGATGGCTCACTTCTCACTAATAAGAAAGATGTTCTTGAAAGATAGTCAAGACATTTTAATGACCTGCCGAATGAGGGAGTACCTGATCCAGAGGAGGATTATGGGAACCCCAACATCAGGCACAATGATATAGAAATAGAACCTGTTCTAGATGATAGAGAAATAGAGCCTCCTGAGCTTAAAGAGATCCAGGATGCGATTACCCAGATGAAGAATCATAAAGCACCAGGAGGTGATAAAATGCCGCTTGAATTAATGAAATATGGTAGCAAAGAACTAGATAAGACCATTTATGATATAATATTCTCCATCTGGACACAGGAAAGAATACCTCTTAAATGGAAATTTGCGATCATATGTCCTGTACACAAGAAAGGAGTACAATTGTAATGTACCAACTACCAAGGAATCGCGCTACTTCTCCAACATCCTCTATAACAGACTAGCCCCATTTACCGAAAGTGATATTGGAAAATACCAATCTGGTTTTCGAAAGGGCAGATCAACAATTGATCAAATCTTCACCCTCTATATGATTATGGTTGTGAAATCCATGAATATAAAATTCCCATTCATCACCTGTTCGTTGATTTTATGAGCGCCTACAATACCATTAGAAGACACAAGCTGTATGAAGCAATGGAAGAATTGAATATCCCCTCCAAACTAATTCGCCAAACTATTTTGGGTTATTTAAACATATTAAAAGCTCACTAATTAGTAAATGTACCAAGCTGCAACTCTATAAAACTCTTATCCATCCAGTTCTTATTTTCACTAGCCAAACATAGACATTAACCTAAAACAACGTAAAAGATCTGCTCGTCTTCAAAAGAAAAATCCTCCGAAGAATGTTTGGACCTGTAAGGGAGGAACTGGTCTGGAGAATTCGGAAGAATAGAGAGGTTTATGAGCTATTTAATGAGCCTGATGTTGTTAGTGTAATCAAATTGGGAAGGGTAAGTTGGGCAGGACACGTAGCTCGTATGGAGAGATCTGAGATCCCGATAAGAGTTCTTGAAGAGCCATTGCACCATACAAGGAGAGCTGACAGACCGAAATTGAGATAGACAGACAATGTGGGAGCTGACACGAGAGACCTACTGGGAGTCAGAAATTGGAAAGAGGCCGCACAAAGCAGAGCTGAATGGCAGAAGGTCATTGAGGAGGCCAGGACCCACTGAGGGTTGTAGAGCCAATGAGATAGATAGATAGATTGAATATTACATCTTAGTATATTATTTCTACCCGATAAACATATGTATTGCACTCAGTTGACAAATGTGAATTTTGTATTAATAATGATTGATGACGATTAATTCCTGATATCCCTGGTGAGACATAGGGCCGTTTATTAATATTATATCCAAATTTGCGTCAAAGCTAAACTTAAGTTTGATTATTTTCATTAGATATTTAATGGTTGCAATCATTACGTCTGATTATTATTAATTTAAAACCTTTTGTTTCTTATATAATTTTTGAGATTTAACCATTTGAAGAATAAATTTCTAAATGGTTTTGATTTATAAATAATATCCATTTAACTATATAAATGGCACTAGATTATTGAATCATCATTAAAAAAAATATTTAGATAGTTTGAACTATTAAGCAATAAAATATTATGGTTGTAAAAATAAATTTTGTTTATTTTTTACTAAATTATTACCATCACTCTTTGTATATAAAAAATAATAAAAATATATTTAATGATGACATCTCCATTTAAAATTTTTCACTTTTTAAAATTGTATTTTAGTAATTCATGTTACTAATATATGATTGTATAAATCTCTTTTATATCTCTTTCATTCTGTAATCCTACTTTTTATTTTTTTTAAATACATGAAATTATAGACTAAAACTTTTGAATCATCCTGAATTTGTGAAGATATTTTAAAATCCAGTAAGACATTTAGTTAGTATAATGAGAAATAATGCTATTTAACAGAAATGATACCCTTTTAATTCATTAATTATTGATTTAGTAATTTTGTTTACATTTGTTTTAATAATAAAATATCAAAGATAAAGCTGGGAAAGCACAAACATGATTTGGTTATTTATAAAAATTGCATGATTGAAGCCAATCAATTGAATACATATTTAAGACATTGATAAGGTTGCAGAGAATAAGAATCCTAGTCCAGGATAGAACCAATACCAAGGAGAGAAACTGCACTAAAAAAATGATCTTCATACTCTTGTTTATACTATCAGGGGCAATGGATCGAGCTGCAGCTATCATAGCCCATTCTCAATGTCACGTCTTTATCCTGGATCAACAACCTAGACTAATTTATACAAATACAAAGCTAAACCTTTTTTACAAGCTTCATAATATCATACTCTAAGAAAATAGCTATTATTATTTGCTTGTTAGTACATACAGGTTATCAATATGTTTGGCACTTAAGCCAATAACCACAAAAAGATTTAAGGTAAGGTAACCAACTGTCCTCTTTTAGGGTAGACAGTCCTTCTATTGTAAGTAATATCCTTCCATATAAAGTGCCCTCCTGCTTGTCCTCTTTGATATTTGAAGACTAATAAGTAAATTTTCGTATTCAATCGATACCAAGCTGATCAATTGCACTTGAAATGTTTTATTCAATCTCTATAGATTGAGCTATTAGTATTATTTGTATTTCATATGACAATTTGAATGTAAGCACTATCACAATATGAAATAATAGCTTTCTAGGACCTGGAAAAAATATTATAAAACTTTTTGTCATGCATTCATCATATTACAGTACAATAATATTAATATATAATATATTTTTGCAATGAATAAAATGTTACCTCTATTTACGATATTTTTTTCCTTAACTTATTTGTGTCCTTTTCATTGTAAGAAAGTTGGTCACCTTATTTAAGGATTACTTGGTGCTACCTTCATCATCTTAATATCATATCTTGAATGTTGAAATCCAAGTCACATCTAAGAAGATTGCAGTCATCTACTTTAAAACATTTAGCAGAAATTAATTAGAAATTAATATAGAAATATAGAATATAGAAATTAATTAAAGTAAAAGTATGCATTATCAGCTGCATCTAGATATAAACATTTTGACAATGTATTGCTATCAGTAACACAGGAACATACATTATCATATAAAGTACACAAATAATCTACAGTAGCTAAAATAAAATAATGTAACACAATAAATAAATATAAAAATTATGATATTCATAGAAAATACTTTTCCAAGATATAAAACATCGTCAAAGTTTTATAGGGCTTTGTAACAGCTTATTAAAGGGGCAGATTTTCTCTTTCATTTAAACAATTTTATTATTAACAACACCCTTATGAGCATTTATTCAAGACGTGATAAGTTATGATATATAAATTTTTTTTTTTAGGCCAAGAGCTAGAGAAACTGATTGATCATGACAACATGGATGGCAAGTATACTTGTGCTTTTGTTGCTTTCATTAATACCTTTTTCTAAAAAACTAGATAATATCAAATAGTGTAGGCCAAGGCCAAAATCTGCTTTCCCTCTCTTGTGCTTTTTAAAATGAGACCATTGGAAGAAATGATTATTGTATCCAGGTGAAGTAATTTTTAGCTCCAAGGCAAGTTCTTGGTACTCTTATATTTTGATCCTACTACATCTATGATTCTGGTCATTAAATTTCTTTTGTATATAAGAAAATATACGGATGGATTTGCAATTACATGTGGTTTGTAACTGTTTGTCTATTCTATTAACTTTTGACATCACCATATTTTATATTTTTTTTCTGGGGTGAAACGAAATAGAGGACCTCACCATCGTTCAGTAATCCTATTGCCTTACGAATATTTTGGCTACATTATTATACCTCTTTAAGAAGTCTGTCCCAACAAAAGTCTCGCACCCATTTACCACATGCTGAATAAATTTATGTATCTTAAAGCAAAGGAAACATTTATCTCCTTCAGAATATGCTCATGTTGCAATAACTTGATCTTCGATAGCTATAGAAAACCCTTCAGTCTCACCACAGATTTGTCCTATCTGCAATCATTCCACTGAGTATTCATTCTTTCCAAGCAGTCTTATAATGGTCACCATTTCTTATTTCTTTCCTCATCGGATCTCCAAGATCAGGAGTGTCCAACCTTTTTATAATGTGTGCCCCAACCGAAGGTTCCTCATATTGAGGCGTGCCACAACAGTACCTCCCCCCTCTCCCCTATACCCTGTCAACTTCATTAAGCTTATTCCTCAAAAATTTGGCCATTATTTTCAACCACTTTAACCCGTCTCTGAGACAACTATTATATGACACATCCCAATTAGATGATCAAGTGCGTCCTGAGAAAAACTTACTTTTGAGGTATATGCCATCATCTCTAATTTTTTTTATTCCAAACATCTGTCCAGCCATTAATTTCCCAAATGGACTTAATGAAATTATAACCTTGTTTATGATAATGGCACAAAATTACATGAATTGCAAAACTTCAAGAATTTCACAAATAGACCTTTTATTGAACTGATAAATGCATAAAATGAATTTTAAATAGATATTTAATCTAAGTGTAATGAGAAAGTTTAATAAGCATAGTTGTTTTGGCTCAGAAAGTACTTTTAGGGATTAAAAAGAAAAAAAAATACAGTCTTTGTTTACATCCTGGTCAAGATATTCATTCACTTTGAGTACTACTGTCAGTTAAGCCTGGCTATTGTTACAATCCTTGTCTACTTATAATATATAATTAAGATAAACTAAAATTTTACATATATCTTATTATTTACTTTTTTTTTAAATGCTATACAATCACTGCACTTCCTACAGTATTAATCTAGAATTAATTCATATATAATTTTTTTTTTTTTTTTACATTTTCAAATCTTTCCTTGTTAATGATAAATTTTTTATCTAATCTTTCATAATATCATCTTCATTTAATATTAATAGTTTTTTCTTCTTGATATTTTTTGACTCATGCACAGGAAATATCAAGTGAAATATCAACATATGAAATAGTTCTATACCACTTATTATAAAATAATCATTCTCTTTTTAAGCTTTTGTTAAATTAGACTATTACATAATAATATAGATTAGTAGAAGGTTACAACAAAATTAAAATGTTATAGTCATGGGTGTAGATAGGCATTTTCAAAAGGGGGAAAGGGGATTGCCCTCCCCACTCAGGCACCCGCCAGGTCCTCCCTCCCTGAAAAATATTGATAAAGAAATACTAGGAAAAAAAAGAAATCATTTGGTTTGCTATACCTATGGTGTCAGCCTCCAAGCACATTGGCGTAGAGAGGTAGGTGTGTATTCACCTCACACAAAAAAAATAAAAAAATGATAAGGTACGCTAATGATTATAGTATAGTGAGTGCTGCCACCATTTCTTTATTAATTATATTGATATATGAAATATATTATATACTTAAAGGTATTACCCATTTATTAATTGTTATTTGGTTATGGTCTTGATATGTTGATACTAAATAGAGGAATACTCAGATACATTCATTTGAAATTTTAATATTCTTTACTAACAAATTTGAATAATAGACCTAATATCTTTTTCAGTGGAAAATTTGCCAAATCTAGTAGACTGTAGTAGCCCCATTCATTGTAAGTACACTTATTAATGTATTTTTTAAAACTTTTTTTGTTATTTTGATCATTTTTAACTAATGGGTCAATCTGAATATGAAAATACTGATTTCAGTCCCATTTGTTGTTTTTTACATGTATCACTACGGAAATATTATTATCACACCATTAGATGAACCTATTTACATTCTGGTTGGAAATGGATCAGTTTTACCTGCGGCTGGGAAGGGTGATATTTGTGCTAATGCATTTAAAGGAACAGAATGGATTGATATTGATATTAAAGATGTTTTATATGTTCCAGAGATGGAGAGAGGGAGAGAAATGCTTTATTTATAGCAATGCTGTCCAAATATCTTGGGTTGTTACACACATAGCATACTCATCAATCCAATGCTAGACATAATATATATAACTTTTTTTTTCTTTCATTTTAACTCTAAATACATTATTCTCATCGCTACATTAGCACATTATATCAATTTTTTTAATATTTTTTTTTGCTAGTTCTGTGGGGGGTAAAAGTTTTTCTTTTGTTTTATTCTCATGCAATATTATTCTTATTAATCAAAATCTAATTGTTAGTGACAGAGAAAAGGATCTTTATAAATTTAAATTAAATGACAATCCAAGCAAATTGTCAGCATTTTCAATGACCTATAAGGTAACATCAGTTGGTGGATAAAAATAGTTCTTGTTACTTAAAGATGATTTCTCACATTTTAGGCCAGTATATTTTCTAAAATCAAAATTGGAAGCGAATTGGCTGAAAATATAACTGAAAATAAAATAATAATTTTTAAGTTATTATTCCAGATTGCTTCAGTTTTCAAGTAGACATGCCAATCATCATGCATTTAATCTTACTTAAGGGCTGCAAATAAAAGAGAGAAATGTGTCCATTCATACCACATTAACTTAAAAAAAAGAAGTGAACAGATGAAATAAAAGAGTAAGTAAAATAAAGATTAAAATAAAACATCAAATTACAATAATTGGACTCAGTCTGGCGAACTCCGAACCATGATTGTTACTCCCACTTATGGAAGAAATAGCTCAACTCTAGGGCATTATAACACTACTCTCACAACCATCAAGAAATCATTCATTTAAATGTTTACAATGAAAATATATAAATCAATTATCTTAATAACTACAATTGTTTTGTTTTTCTTTAGGTGGTGATTTGACTGTGCCAGAATTTGCACACCTTAGTGGTAAATAAACTTTTTATTAAATATAATTATATATTATTTTTAAATCATGTTATAAAATTATATTGCTGAGTCTCTTGGGATATTACCAGTAATAGTAAGATATTTTATCTTTGGATACACATTAAATGTTTTTTATTTATTATTTTAAAATGTTTCTTATTGCCAAATATTAAAATATAACATAATTTCAGATAACAAGTAGTAGAGATAAATTTATACATTCACACATTTACATACAAAAACGAAACAAATAAAAATAGTAGCAAAATGAACAAATAAAAAAAAAACTAAAATAAAGGTTATAATGAAACATCAAAGTGCAACAATTATTCTGCCCAATATTTATTCTTACAAGGGGATGCTAGGACGAGGCATCAACGATTTGAATGAAACTTTTTTTGGTGATACTACGTTGAAAAATATTAGACATATGTCCGACGGCTCTTGCCAATGCCTAGGAGCCGAGAAAAAAATTATTTAATTTTATTTCAACAATTTTATATGCTATTGTTTTCTGCCTTTGTTCTGCATGGATTTGAAAGCTATCATATACCAATCGATTTGTTTTGTTTTTTTTGTGTAAAATAAGAAAAAAATATTTTCAATTGTATTGAATGAGTTTAAACGCACAAAAAAATTTAAAAAAACCAAAAGACGCTTTTAATAAAGAAAGCCAAACAAAAATATTTTAGGAAAAAGCAAATTAGATTCGTTTTTGACGTCCTTCAAAACCCTTAAACAAGAATTTTCATGGAAATCAAAAAATGGAAATTTTTGGACTTAATTTTGTTGGATTTTTTTCCTGCCGATGTCCGCCGTTTACTAAAGCATTCATAACTCCTCAGGATTTTATCAAAATTCAGCATTACTACAACCGTTAGAAAGCTGAATTTCTGACCTCTAACCCATATCAATAGCTTTTAGATTTTATGTCTTTCTAAGGGAGAAATAGTAGGGTAAAACAAAAAAAAACTCCTCAAACATTTTAATTTTATATCTTCGGTTCTATTTTGTCCACAGAGGTCGGGTTTGTGGCATTTAGTGTTTTTATAGGCCCCAAACGACTCCTAAATTTTGTGTGAATAGGTGGAGTCGTGTTGAAGTTATCGCAATTTATGTTATTTTCAAACAAAAATCGAAGGCCCGAGTAAGGCAAAAATTTTGCACAAACAAATTTTATTTTTTGGTTACTATGAAATTTCATATTTAGGGTTTTTTTGAGGTGCGAAAAACGAATATCAACTTTGTTTCTCCCTAAAAAAATATTTTACCCCACTTTGCCTGCGTCGCAGTGGTCTGAAGTCTCATCATGGTCTGAAAAATCCTAATGCGCTTGTTGTTCCAAGTTACGACACCGATTGTGATTTAATTTTGTTTCCAAGATTCTAGTTTCTACCTATTTATGCTAGTAAATGGGTAATTTTATGGATTTTAATTTTGAATTTAATTATTTATATTCATGATGGATAATAATGATTGTATTTATTAAACTTATTTTTATAAAAAATTCAATTATTTATTTAAAAAATTCGATTGCGATGGTAAATAAGTAATTTTATGGTTTTCAATTATGAATGTATTTATTTAACTTATTGTTTATACAATTAAATAATAATTATTATTATTTAATTGTGTAAAAATAAGTAAATTCAATTAATTATTAAAAATGTTTTTCTAAATCGTTTATATGAAAACAATTAAAAAAAAAAAAAAAAAAAAAAAAAAAAAAAAAAAAAAAAAAAATGCTCTTCATAATTGAAACCACATGATTAACAGCTCAATCATCATAACAATACTTTTCTGTAATTCAATTTTTTTGTGATAACTTCAACACGACTCCTCTCATTCACACGAAACTTGGAAGTGGTTTAGGGCTCTACAAATCCAACCTCTGTAAACAAAGTATAACCAGAGATATAAAATAAACTATTTGAGTTTTTTTATTTTAGCCTACTTTTCTCCCTTAAAGACATAAAATATAAAATTTATTGATATGGGTTAAAGATCAGAAATTCAACTAAAAGTAATTAAGAAACTAAAGTTCCTGTTTTTTGATTTCCATGAAAGTTCTTATTTTAATTTGTATAAATAAAGAACTATTAATTTTAGATGTTCATGATTCTTACAAATAAATTAATCATGTTAATAACTACAATTTTTTTTTTTTTTTCTTTAGGAGCAGACCTAACAATGCCTGAATTCGCACACCTTAATGGTATATAGTCTTATAACTAATCATAATTATATACAATTTTTAATTTTATTATAAACTTATATTTCTGGATCGCATTGAATATTAACAAAATAGTGAGATTTAGTGTGTTAAGCTATGTTAATATTGATTTTTTTTTATGTTAAGCTATTTTTATTGTAAAATATACCATATTTAAGGAAGATTCATAGGATTTATACTTACTTAAAGTAAACAAATTAAAAAATAGACAAAATAAACACTTAAAATAAAACATCAAATTATGGACAGTAATATGTGGTGGTGATTATACTATATAGAAGCTCACACTCCTCAAGCTTATAAATGACTAATTTAGGTTTTTTATACAGATCATGATTGGCTTCACCAACACAGTCTAGAATGTGGGATGGGGAAACCTTGCTTGTCATGCACTTAATGCATTGGCTGTATCTCTATTGTTAATTTACAAATTTCAGGATTTTAATATGCCCTGTTCTCAATCTTGAAATGGCTGTTTGATGGATTCGGTTGAGGCTAATAATATATTATATAAAGTTTATATTAGGTATGGTTCGGTAATGATTTCTGTTCTAAACTATTTTTGTATAATGAGTAAATTTCATTATAGTAAAAATCCTTATTTGTTCCAGGCTATGTATAGGTTTTTTTTAAAGCAAGTTTGTCAGCTTCTTCATTTCAGAGAATTCAAACACAGGCAGGGATCCATTGGTAGCTTATTTGGGAATTCTCACAAAGTTGTTTGATTCTTTTACAGATTATTTTTGTTGTGTTGTCAGATACATTGTTGAGCAATGAAAGATGCTGAATTGCGCTTTTGTTATCAGAGATAATTCCCACTTCTTCATAAATTTTATCTGTTGCTAATAGTGATTATTTAATGTCTATCAGTTCAGTTGTAAAGTTATAAGAGTTATCTGTGTTTCTTATCTTAATGTGCTTATAGCATTGAAATTCTTCAAAAACAATATTTATACTCAGCCTGAAGAACTCTGAAGCATACTCGACTCAATTTACTCACAGAGGAAATAGAAGAACTCGAGGAAGTTCCAACACTTCTCTCTCAACCATAAAGAAATCTTTCACTCCAGATGTTTATAATAAAAACAAATAAATTCATTATCGTAATAACTGCTATTTTTTTTTCTATAGATTCCGATATGTCTTTGCTAGAATTGCCTCTCCTTAGTGGTTAGCAGACTTATCAATAATCATAATTAAATTATATTTTATTCATGTTATAAATTTATATTTCGGGTTCCCACTGATAGAAACAGTAATAGTGAGATAATATGTCTTTGGATATAATTAAAAGTTTTTTTATTTATTATTTTAAAATGTTTCTTATTGTCAAATATTAAAATATACCATACTTAAGAGTAGCAAGTATAAGGATAAATATATCGATTTATCCCATGTTAACTGGCTGAAAGTTAACAAATTAATTTATAAACAAAATAAAAACTTAAAATTAAGCTTAAAACAAAACAAAAAAACATGTTTAAGTTATGGACAATCTACCATTTATCTTTTCATTCCAGACATTTATTATAAAAACAAATAAATTCATTCTCTTAATTACTGCAATTGTTTTTTTTTCTTTAGAGTCCAATATGATGTTGCCGGCATTGCAACTACACAATGGTAAGGATAATTAAATACTATGCTTTATTCATGTTATAAATTTATATTTCTGTGTTCCATTGATAGAATAAGAAATAGTGAAATATTATGTCTTTTCATATAGATGAAATGTATTTTTTCTAAATGTTTCTTATTGCCAAATATTAAATATAGGTACCATAATTAAGGTCAACAAGTACTAAAGATAAATGTATCTATTCATACCATGTTTACTGACTGTAAGTAATCAAATTAATTAAAGAACAAAATACAAAATTAAAGTAATGCATAAAAAACAAAAAACAACAACGAAGTTCAGAAATTATTATGTATAGTATTAATACTCTGCTTGATTGACACAAAAACCATGCTTGACCCCCTTACTTATGGATGAAATAGCTGAACTCGAAGACATTCTAACAGTTAAATAAGCATTCATTCCAGATGTTTATAATGAAAACAAATAAATACTTAATCTTAATAACTGCAATTTTTTTTTCTTTAGATTGTGATATGGCTTTGGAAGAATTGCAGCCCATGGATGGTAAGCAAACTTATCAAAAATTATAATTAAATATTATATTTTATTCATGTTTTAAATTTACATTTTTGGGTACCAATAATAAAAAACATAAATAGAGAGATATTATGTCTTTTGATATAGATTAAATGTCTTCTTTTTTTTTTTAATGTTTCTTATTGTCAAATATTAAATATTGGTACCTTAATTAAGGGTAACAAGTACTAAAGGTAAATGTATATATTCATACCATGTTTACTGACTACATGTAGTCAGAAACCATGCTCAACCCTCTCACTTATGGATGAAATAGCTGAACTCGAGGACATTCTAACACATTTATCTTAATCATTAAATAGTCATTTATTCCATATGTTTTTAATGAAAATAAATAAAATATTTGTGTAAATTACTGCAATTTTTTTTTTTTTTAGATTCCAATATATCTTTGCTAGAATTGCATCCCATTAATGGCAATCAGACTTCTCACTAATCATAATTAAATTTTGTATTTTATTCATGTTATAAATTTACATTTCTGGTTCCTATTGATAGAAAAAGAAATAGAGGGATATTATACCTTATGAAATAGATTAAATGTTTTTTATTTTAATATATTTCTTATTGTCAAATATTAAACATAGGCACCAAAATTAAGGGCAACAAGTACTAAAGATAAATGTATCTATTCATACCATGTTTACTGACTGTAAGTAATCAAATTAATTAAAAAACAAAATACATAATTAAAGTAATGCATAAAAAACAACAAACAACAACGAAGTTCAGAAATTATTATGTATAGTATTAATATTCTGCTTGATTGACACAAAAACCATGCTTGACCCCCTTACTTATGGATGAAATAGCTGAACTCGAAAACATTCTAACAGTTAAATAAGCATTCATTCCAGATGTTTATAATGAAAACAAATAAATACTTAATCTTAATAACTGCAATTTTTTTTTCTTTAGATTGTGATATGGCTTTGGAAGAATTGCAGCCTATGGATGGTAAGCAAACTTATCAAAAATTATAATTAAATACTATATTGTATTCATGTTTTAAATTTACATTTTTGGGTACCAATGATAAAAAACATAAATAGAGAGATATTATGTCTTTTGATATGGATTAAATGTCTTCTTTTTTTTTTTTTTAATGTTTCTTATTGTCAAATATTAAATATAGGTACCATAATTAAGGGCAACAAGTACTAAAGATAAATGTATATATTCATACCATGTTTACTGACTACATGTCAGAAACCATGCTCAACCCTCTCACTTATGGATGAAATAGCTGAACTCGAGGACATTCTAACATATTTATTTTAATCATTAAATAGTCATTCATTCCATATTTTTTTGATGATAACAAATAAATTCATTATCTTAATAACTGCAATTTTTTTTTCTTTAGATTCCAATATATCTTTGCTAGAATTGCATCCCATTAATGGCAATCAGACTTCTCACTAATCATAATTAAATTTTGTATTTTATTCATGTTATAAATTTACATTTCTGGTTCCTATTGATAGAAAAAGAAATAGAGAGATATTATATCTTATGAAATAGATTAAATGTTTTTTATTTTAATATCTTATTGTCAAATATTAAACATAGGCACCAAAATTAAGGTCAACAAGTACTAAAGATAAATGTATCTATTCATACCATGTTTACTGACTGTAAGTAATCAAATTAATTAAAGAACAAAATACAAAATTAAAGTAATGCATAAAAAACAAAAAACAACAACGAAGTTCAGAAATTATTATGTATAGTATAAATACTCTGCTTGATTGACACAAAAACCATGCTTGACCCCCTTACTTATGGATGAAATAGCTGAACTCGAAGACATTCTAACAGTTAAATAAGCATTCATTCCAGATGTTTATAATGAAAACAAATAAATACTTAATCTTAATAACTGCAATTTTTTTTTCTTTAGATTGTGATATGGCTTTGGAAGAATTGCATCCTATGGATGGTAAGCAAACTTATCAAAAATTATAATTAAATTTTTGGGTACCAATGATAAAAAACATAAATAGAGAGATATTATGTCTTTTGATATAGATTAAATGTCTTCTTTTTTTTTTTTTAATGTTTCTTATTGTCAAATATTAAATATAGGTAGCTTAATTAAGGGCAACAAGTATTAAAGGTAAATGTATATATTCATACCATGTTTACTGACTATATGTAGTCAGAAACCATGCTCAACCCTCTCACTTATGGATGAAATAGCTGAACTCGAGGATATTCTAACATATTTATCTTAATCATTAAATAGTCATTTATTCCATATGTTTTTAATGAAAATAAATAAAATATTTATGTAAATTACTGCAATTTTTTTTTTTTTAGATCACAATATGACTTTGCTTGAATTTATTCCCATTGACGGTAAGCAGACTTCTCACTAATCATAATTAAATTCTATATTTTATTCATTTTATAAATTTACACTTTTGGGTTCCAATGATAAAAAACATAAATAGAGAGATTTTATTAGATTTAATATGTTTTTTTTATTTTAATATATTTCTTATTGTCAAATGTTAAATATAGGCACTTAAATGTATCTATTCATACCACGTTTACTTACTGAAAGTAAACAAATTAATTAATAGACCAAATAAAAATTTAAAGTTAAGCATAAAAAAAATAAACAACAAAGAACAGAAATTATTATGTACAGTATTAATACTCAGCGGGATTAACACAGAAACCATGCTTGACCCCCTTACTTATGGATGAAATAGCTGAACTCGAGGACATTCTAACAGTTCTCCGATAAGCATTATATAAGTATTCATTCCAGATGTTTATAATGAAAACAAATAAATTCATTATCTTAATAAATGCAATTTTTTTTCTTTAGATTCCAATATGTCTTTGTTAGAATTGCCTCTCCTTAATGGTTAGCAGACTTATCAATAATCATAATTAAATTATATTTTATTCATGTTATAAATTTATATTTCTGGATCTCACTGATAGAAACAGTAATAGTGAGATATTATGTCTTTGGATATAATTAAATGTTTTTTTATTTATTATTTTAAAATGTTTCTTGTTGTCAAATATTAAAATATACCATACTTAAGAGTAGCAAGTATAAGGATAAATATATCGATTTATCCCATGTTAACTGGCTGAAAGTTAACAAATTAATTTATAAACAAAATAAAAACTTAAAATTAACCATAAAATAAAAAAACAAAATACAGACATTATTATGTATAGTATTTAAATTCAGCCTTATGAACTCCAAACCATGATTGACCCTCTTACTTATGGATAAAATAACTAAACTGGAGGACATTCTAACATTTCTCTCTTCATTCCAGACATTTATTATAAAAACAAAAAAATTCATTCTCTTAATTACTGCAATTGTTTTTTTTCTTTAGAGTCCAATATGATGTTGCCGGCATTGCAACTACACAATGGTGAGGATAATTAAATACTATGCTTTATTCATGTTATAAATTTATATTTCTGTGTTCCATTGATAGAATAAGAAATAGTGAAATATTATATCTTTTCATATAGATGAAATGTATTTTCTCTAAATGTTTCTTATTGTTGCCAAATATTAAATTTAGATACCATAATTAAGGCCAACAAATACTAAAGATAAATTTATCTATTTATACCATGTTCACTGATTACAAGTATGCAAATTAATTAATAGAAAAAATAAAAACATAAAATAAAGCATAAAAAAAAAATAAATAAAGTAAACAAATTATTATGTACAGAATTAATACTCTGCCTGATTAACTCAGAAACCATGCTTGACCCCTTTACTTCTATATGAAATAGCATAACTCGAGGACATTCGAACGGATTTCTCTTAATCATTCCATATTTTTTTAATGATAACAAATAAATTCATTATCTTAATAACTGCAATTTTTTTTTCTTTAGATTGTGATATGGCTTTGGAAGAATTGCAGCCTATGTATGGTAAGCAAACTTATCAAAAATTATAATTAAATACTATATTTTATTCATGTTTTAAATTTACATTTTTGGGTACCAATGATAAAAAACATAAATAGAGAGATATTATGTCTTTTGATATGGATTAAATGTCTTCTTTTTTTTTTTTAATGTTTCTTATTGTCAAATATTAAATATAGGTACCTTAATTAAGGGCAACAAGTACTAAAGGTATATATTCATACCATGTTTACTGACTACATGTTGTCAGAAACCATGCTCAACCCTCTCACTTATGGATGAAATAGCTGAACTCGAGGACATTCTAACATATTTATCTTAATCATTAAATAGTCATTCATTCCATATTTTTTTAATGATAAAAAATAAATTCATTATCTTAATAACTGCAATTTTTTTTTCTTTAGTTTCCAATACATCTTTGCTAGAATTGCATCCCATTAATGGCAATCAGACTTCTCACTAATCATAATTAAATTTTGTATTTTATTCATGTTATAAATTTACATTTCTGGTTCCTATTGATAGAAAAAGAAATAGAGAGATATTATATCTTATGAAATAGATTAAATGTTTTTTATTTTAATAAATTTCTTATTGTCAAATATTAAACATAGGCATCAAAATTAAGGCCAACAAGTACTAAAGATAAATGGATCTATTCATACCATGTTTACTGACTACAAGTAAGTAAGTAAACTAATAAACAAAAAAATTAAAGTTAAGCATAAAAAACAAAACAACAAAGTACAGAACTTATTATGTACAGTATTAATACTCTGCCGGATTAACTCCGAAACCAGGCTTGACCCCCTTATTTATGGATGGAATAGCTGAACTTGAGGACATTCTTACAGTTAAATAAGCAATCATTCCAGATGTTTACAACGAAAACAAATAAATTCATTAGCTTAATAACTGGAATTTTTTCTATAGATTCTGATATGGCTTTGCTAGAATTACTTCCTGTTGATGGTAAGCAGACTTCTCACAAATCATAATTAAATTCTGTATTTTATTCATGTTATAAATTTATATTTTTGGGTTCCAATGGTAAAAAACATAAATAGAGAGATATTATGTCTTTTGATATGGATTAAATGTCTTCTTTTTTTTTTTTTAATGTTTCTTATTGTCAAATATTAAATATAGGTATCTTAATTAAGGGCAACAAGTACTAAAGGTATATATTCATTCCATGTTTACTGACTACATGTTGTCAGAAACCATGCTCAACCCTCTTACTTATGGATGAAATAGCTGAACTCGAGGACATTCTAACATATTTATCTTAATCATTAAATAGTCATTCATTCCATATTTTTTTAATGATAAAAAATAAATTCATTATCTTAATAACTGCAATTTTTTTTTCTTTAGTTTCCAATACATCTTTGCTAGAATTGCATCCCATTAATGGCAATCAGACTTCTCACTAATCATAATTAAATTTTGTATTTTATTCATGTTATAAATTTACATTTCTGGTTCCTATTGATAGAAAAAGAAATAGAGAGATATTATATCTTATGAAATAGATTTAATGTTTTTTATTTTAATAAATTTCTTAATGTCAAATATTAAACATAGGCATCAAAATTAAGGGCAACAAGTACTAAAGATAAATGGATCTATTCATACCATGTTTACTGACTACAAGTAAGTAAGTTAACTAATAAACAAAAAAATTAAAGTTAAGCATAAAAAACAAAACAACAAAGTACAGAACTTGTTATGTACAGTATTAATACTCTGCCGGATTAACTCCGAAACCAGGCTTGACCCCCTTATTTATGGATGGAATAGCTGAACTTGAGGACATTCTTACAGTTAAATAAGCAATCATTCCAGATGTTTACAACGAAAACAAATAAATTCATTAGCTTAATAACTGGAATTTTTTCTATAGATTCTGATATGGCTTTGCTAGAATTACTTCCTGTTGATGGTAAGCAGACTTCTCACAAATCATAATTAAATTCTGTATTTTATTCATGTTATAAATTTATATTTTTGGGTTCCAATGATAAAAAAAGAAACAGTGAGATATATGTCTTTTGAATAGATTAAATGTTTTTTTGTTTTTTTAATTTTACCATTAAATAATCATTGATTCCTGTTATTTGTATGAAAACAAATAAATTCATTATCTTATTTTCTGATTTTTTTTTTTTTTTTTTTTTTTTTTTAGAATCTGATATGCCTTTGCTGGAATTACTCCCCATTGATGGTAAGCAGACTTCTCACTAATCATAATTAAATACTATTATAATGGGGTAAACATATATATTTAATTATAAATTTATACCATGTTTACTGACCGAAAGTAAAAAAAAATAATTAGTAGAAAAAATTAAAATATAAAATAAAGCATAAAAAAAAACAAATAACAAAGTAAACAAATTATTATGTACAGTATTAATACTCTGGCTGATTATCTCCGAACCATTCTTGGCCCCCTTACTTATGGATGAAATGGCTGAACTCGAGGAAATTCTAACAGTTTTCTCTTAACCATTAAATAACACAGGCCAACAAAAACTTCTTTTTTTAAAATCTTTTTTAGCTTTAATAGTTGATTTTTATATGCTGAATCTAAATCTGACCTTAGTTTTTGTGTATCACCCATAGTTTTCCAGCAATATGCTTTGTATTATATAGTATAAACCCCTATCTAAACCCCCTTAAGGTATACGGGGGAATTAATGAAATACTATGTTACATCATAAGCATGGTTATAGTCCCAAACCAAGTCGTTAAGCTCAATTTGAGTAAACAGTTAAGCTCTACATTTTCTGTAAAACATTGGAATTCTTCATCATCTTGTTCATCTAACTCCGATTGCACAGGCCAACGATGAAAAAACTTTTGTACTGAAAATACCTTATACCTATAGTTTTAAGGGTGCTGAATCCAAATATAATGATTAAAAAAGCTGTATCACCCACAATTTCTTCACATTTTATAGTTAAATTTATTAAATTAAGCGATTTTTAAAGAACTGAACAGCTTTAATAGTGAAAATTGTGGGTAATACAGCTTTTTTAAATATCATATTTGGATTCAGCACCCTAAAAACTATAGGAATAAGGTATTTTGAGTGCAAAAGTTTTTTCATCGTTGGCCTGTGTAATCATTCATTCCAGATGTTTATAATGAAAACAAATAAATTCATTATCTTAAATCATCATTGCAGTCACTACAACTTGTTATGGATCTTTGCCGCATCAAGACGTTCCATTCCTACCATTAAATTTTTCTATATAGGGATCGTTTATTAGGTTTTCAAAGGTTCTGATTCTGTTTTTCGAATTTTTTTTATCGAGCATGCGCATTTCGAATTACTATTACAGTTGACATTTCTTGGGTACTGGTATCGTTTATGAAGTTTTCAATCACTATATTTTCGAATATTATAAATTACCCAACAGGTTACAATCGTAATGGAAAAGATTACAATTGAATTGAAAAAGGTTACAATTGATTAGGAAAGGGCAACAATTGAAATGGAAAAGGTTATATTTAAAATGGAAAAAGTTACAATTGAAATGGAAACGGTCACAATTGATTTGGAAAAGGTTACAATTGACGTGGAAATACTATATATTTAATTTTTGATTAGTTGATTTTATTTTTATAAATATTTTATAGTTGATGTGCAATATTTTTGAAGATCACTTGAAAATGGACAAGGAAAGCTCAAAATGTTGTGATAAATTGCGGATAAAGTGAGGAAGTAGATAAGGGAAATTTTCCTGAAATTTAATAACTTTAAAAGTCCTATATACCGTATGAAAACTTAACATTGAGGTTTTGAAATGTTTTGGAAGAATTATGAATAATATGAAAAGGAAGAAGTACCTTATGATTGAATATAGTGAAATAGTGAGAAAATTGTCAACAATTGTAGATAGGTTGGAGGATTTGAGGTAATGTGAGAGAATTGACCAAATTGATCTTAAAAGTGGGTAGGATAGATACACAGTTGAATTATCTAGCAGTTAATAAAATGATGAATCCATGCTCTGTGCAGATTTATAACATAATTAAATATGCTGACTCATTGTTTATAAATGAATTTTTAATTAAAAATAATAAGTTGATTTTTGTGATTTATTGCTCAAAAATATATTAAATTGGGAAATAAAAAAAACTTTTTGGAATAAAAATCTTATTAATAAAGAAGTTATGGAAATATTTAAAATTCTTAAAAATAAATATAATGATAGAGACGATATCAGTATAGATATGGTATGTGAAATTGAGATCAATAAAATAATACAGAATAATTTTGCTTGCTTGGCAAATAATATAATGCATAAAATAAACAGGAACATAATACTGACAGTAAACAACCCAACTTGTAATAAAAGGGTTAAAAAATCAATGATAGATATGATCAATTAGTTATAATAATATAGTAAGAAAGATAAAATAAACAACATTAAAACAGAAAATAACAATGTCATTATCATTTTGTAGAAATATAATAATTTGTACAAGATAACAGATAGAATAGCCAACTTAATTGAGATTACTATTCATAATAATATCAAAAATTTGCTCTCACTAGGTGATAATTTCAGTTTTGAAGGAATTAACATTGATAACGACATTATTTACTTAATAGCGGATTTGGAAAAAGTTTATGAAATTATAGACTGTTCTGAATGTCATATTAATGGAACAAGAAACTTCATTTGTGATGCTGTTAATAACTGGAAAACATATTTAAGAAATAACATAGTTAAGAAAAAGCCTAAAATATCTATTAAGGGATTGATAAATTATTTGCCACTTCTATAAATTTGTTTTATTGAAAACTAGTTTCAAATGTTATACATTCATCCTCAGTTCAAGGTTTAAATGGATTATATCAAACAGAAAAGTTTGTACTGGTTTTGAACCTGTACAAACTTTTCTGTTTGATAGAATTAGATTGATCCTTCTATACCATCATGCGGATGTCAACTAAAATATCTATTCTAAACACTCAAATTAATAATGATGTAAAACAATTCAAAAAGTATACGAATAGCAATAAAGATATAATAGTAATTAAATCAGATAAAACAAAAAAGCTCACCATTATATAGATTACTTAATCAAAATGCAAGAGGTTTGGAAAATAAGAATATTTACAGAAAAGTGAGAGTGAATAAAGAGTTAGCTAACAAAATAAACTTAGATGTAGAAAAGTCAATATGTAAGAAAATATGGATTTACAGACAAATATATTAAGATAGAATTGGCTGCTAGAAAATATACTGACCCTAGAATTCACGGATTGATAAAATTGCATAAGCCTGAAAAGGATTAAGACCAATCCTCAATAATATAGATGGGCCGACACAGTCTCTCTAAGTTTTTCAAGCCAACTATGAATTGTTTGAATGAAATGCATAGTTATGATGTGATCAATTCAAGTGAAGTTAAGGAAAAAACTCATGAAATTAAAATTAGATCATAAAGTTGAAAATAAAAATCTGTTGTTTTGATGTAAAAACCTGTTTACAAATGTACCCATTGAGGAAGAAATTAAAATCATTGATGAAAAATGGAGTCTAATAAAGGAACACACAAATATCAAAAATAAAATGATTTATTTGGAAGGAATATAATTATATATTCTGAATGGTTATTTTAAATAAAACGAGGGTTACTATAAGCAGTTGAATGGGTTGGCAATGGGAGCAAGACTATCAGTGCTACTAAGTGGTTGTTACCTGAATCAAATGATTAATGAACAGATTAATAATATTGAAGAAAAAACAGTCCTAATAACCAAATATATTGATGACTTGTTAGTCATAACAAGAAATAATCAAGAGTTGGAACTGTTAAATACATCAAATAAAGTAAATAAAAAAATCAAATTTACAATGGAAACATTAATCAACAATAAATTAAGATACTTAGATATTAATATAATTTTTAATGATGGCAATATAGAGACGGAATGGTCAAAAAGACATGACAGCAGTGACAGAATCATTAATTATCATTCGAATCACCCATGCTATAAGATTATAAATACAGCTAAAATTTAATTTGAAAAACCATAAGCCTAACAGACAGTAAATATATAAAAAAAAAATAAAAAAATACCATTTATAAAACGTTAGATAAAAATTTTTATCCATATAGATTGGTCAATAAACTCTGGTATGAATGAGTTAAATGATGAACAAGAAGTAGATATAAATATATCTTATTCATACATTTTTACAGACCAAAAGTTATGTAAAGCTATTATTATGTACAGTATTAATCCTCAGCCTGATTAACTCCTAACCATGCTTGACCCCTTACTTATGGACGAAATAGCAGAACTTGAGGACATTCTAACAGTTCCCTCTTCATTCTAGATGTTTATAATGAAAACAAATAAATTAATTATCTTCATAGGTGTAATTGTTCTTTTTGTTTTTTTAGATACTGATTTGACCGAGCCAGGAGTCCAACTCCTTACTGGTAAGTAGACTTATCACTTATCATAATTAAATACTGTATTTTATTCATGTTATAAATTTATATTATTGGGTCACTTTAAATATAAAAAGGAATAGTGAGATGCTATGGTTTTTTTTCTATTTTAAGTTGTTTTTCTAGTAAAAGATTAAATATTATAATATGATACCATTATGGGTTATATAATTTAATGCAATATATATTTTATTTTTTATATTATTTGTTGTGGAAGAATTATATTAATTTAATTTTCTACAATTTGTTGTGAAGTGCAATGTGGCAATGAAATATTTCAAGAATGTTGCACTCTTTTTATATGTTTTGATAAAAAAAAAGTGAATATGTATATGAATGAAGATGAAATAATAGTAGATTTTGGATATAATCATGACAAAATGAGTGCTGAAGGATAGTTGTAATTAGTACTAGAAGGTATGAGATATATAAGAGATATATCCTGAAGATGATGTAATTTCCTGAAATGCTGAAGAGAATTATGTAAAAAAACCTTATAATAAAACAAAAATTGAGGAAGAAATTTTGCTTCACAACAAATTATCAATATATATATATATATATATATAGATAAAATAGAAAAGGAAAACAAGCAAAATGCCATTTTTAAAATAAACTATAAAAATGCAACGATAAGTTTTGTTTTGTAGAAACTTCACAAAATCTTAAAACCAGGACAAATCAACATAAAACGAACCTCAAAAACCCCAAAAATGTTATTTCTACTGCATTGGCTAGGCACAGTATAGTCAATAGTCATGATTTTGATTTTAAATAGTGCTGAAGAGAGTAAAGTCAGGTCATTTTCGGAATCAATTTACATTACCAAAAATATCAATAATATGGTAAACTTTAAAACGGACGTTAAAGGTATTGGTAAGCACTATGTTGATATAATTAACAAAATAGATATTTAAAAATAATGAGCAGGGGTTTATTTTAATTAGAAGCAGGCATAATAGTTGATTGACAGGATTAAGTAAATACTATATTAACAAAACAACACTGGCCACCGTTCAAACAAATTACTCAGCACAGCTGGGCAAGGGTAAAAGAAGATAATTGTATTCAACTGGAGATATATTAATAATTGTTTTTACAATATAATTGCACCCTATTAATGGTAAGCAGACTTATCCCTAATCATAATTAAAATATATATTTTATAAATTTATATTTCTGAGTCCTAATGTTAGGAACAGAAATATTAAGATATTACATCTTTGGATATACATAAATTTAATGTTTTTTATTTATTATTTTAAAATGTTTCTTATTGTCAAATATTAAAATATACTATTACTAAGGGCAGCAGGCAGTAGAGATATCCCATATTTAGTAACTGAAAGTAAACAAATTAATTAATAGATGAATTAAAAACTTAAAATCAAGCTTAAAATAAAACAACAAAATACCTTCACTGTATACTTATAACTAATCATATTATATAAAATGATTTGTTTATGTTATTAATTTATATTGCAGTGTTGCTATAAACATCAGTGAGTGTGATGATGTTTCTTTTTTTCTATTATAAGTTGTTTATATCATAAAATACTTAAATATGCAATAATTAAGATCAACAAGAAGTAGATATAAATATATCTCATTCATACATCTTTACGAACTAAAAGAAAAAAAAAATGAATAAAAAAGAGAAAATGAAAATTAAAATACAGCTATTATTATGTACAGTGTTAAAACTCAGCCTGATTAACTCCTACCCATGCTTGACCCCTTACTTATGGATGAAATATCTGAACTTGAAGACATTCTAACAGTTCTCTCTTCATTCTAGATGTTTATAATGAAAACAAATAAATTAATTATCTTCATAGGTGTAATTGTTCTTTTTGTTTTTTTAGATACTGATTTGACCGAGCCAGGAGTCCAACTCCTTACTGGTAAGTAGACTTATCACTTATCATAATTAAATACATGTTATAAATTTATATTATTGGGTCACTTTAAATATAAAAAGGAATAGTGAGATGTTATGGTTTTTTTTCTATTTTAAGTTGTTTTTCTAGTAAAAGATTAAATATTATAATATGATACCATTATGGGTTATATAATTTATTGCAATATATATATTTTATTTTTTATATTATTTGTTGTGGAAGAATTATATTAATTTAATTTTCTACAATTTGTTGTGAAGTGCAATGTGGCAATGAAATATTTCAAGAATGTTGCACTCTTTTTATATGTTTTGATAAAAAAAAAGTGAATATGTATATGAATGAAGATGAAATAATAGTAGATTTTGGATATAATCATGACAAAATGAGTGCTGAAGGATAGTTGTAATTAGTACTAGAAGGTATGAGATATATAAGAGATATATCCTGAAGATGATGTAATTTCCTGAAATGCTGAAGAGAATTATGTAAAAAAACCTTATAATAAAACAAAAATTGAGGAAGAAATTTTGCTTCACAACAAATTATCAATATATATATATATATATATATATATATATAGATAAAATAGAAAAGGAAAACAAGCAAAATGCCATTTTTAAAATAAACTATAAAAATGCAACGATAAGTTTTGTTTTGTAGAAACTTCACAAAATCTTAAAACCAGGACAAATCAACATAAAACGAACCTCAAAAACCCCAAAAATGTTATTTCTACTGCATTGGCTAGGCACAGTATAGTCAATAGTCATGATTTTGATTTTAAATAGTGCTGAAGAGAGTAAAGTCAGGTCATTTTCGGAATCAATTTACATTACCAAAAATATCAATAATATGGTAAACTTTAAAACGGACGTTAAAGGTATTGGTAAGCACTATGTTGATATAATTAACAAAATAGATATTTAAAAATAATGAGCAGGGGTTTATTTTAATTAGAAGCAGGCATAATAGTTGATTGACAGGATTAAGTAAATACTATATTAACAAAACAACACTGGCCACCGTTCAAACAAATTACTCAGCACAGCTGGGCAAGGGTAAAAGAAGATAATTGTATTCAACTGGAGATATATTAATAATTGTTTTTACAATATAATTGCACCCTATTAATGGTAAGCAGACTTATCCCTAATCATAATTAAAATATATATTTTATAAATTTATATTTCTGAGTCCTAATGTTAGGAACAGAAATATTAAGATATTACATCTTTGGATATACATAAATTTAATGTTTTTTATTTATTATTTTAAAATGTTTCTTATTGTCAAATATTAAAATATACTATTACTAAGGGCAGCAGGCAGTAGAGATATCCCATATTTAGTAACTGAAAGTAAACAAATTAATTAATAGATGAATTAAAAACTTAAAATCAAGCTTAAAATAAAACAACAAAATACCTTCACTGTATACTTATAACTAATCATATTATATAAAATGATTTGTTTATGTTATTAATTTATATTGCAGTGTTGCTATAAACATCAGTGAGTGTGATGATGTTTCTTTTTTTCTATTATAAGTTGTTTATATCATAAAATACTTAAATATGCAATAATTAAGATCAACAAGAAGTAGATATAAATATATCTCATTCATACATCTTTACGAACCAAAAGAAAAAAAAAATGAATGAAAAGAGAAAATGAAAATTAAAATACAGCTATTATTACGTACAGTGTTAAAACTCAGCCTGATTAACTCCTACCCATGCATGACCCCTTACTTATGGATGAAATATCTGAACTTGAAGACATTCTAACAGTTCTCTCTTCATTCCAGATGTTTATAATGAAAACAAATAAATTAATTGTCTTCATAGGTGTAATTGTTCTTTTTGTTTTTTTTAGATACTGATTTGACCGAGCCAGGAGTCCAACTTACTGGTAAGTAGACTTATCACTTATCATAATTAAATACATGTTATAAATTTATATTATTGGGTCACTTTAAATATAAAAAGGAATAGTGAGATGTTATGGTTTTTTTTCTATTTTAAGTTGTTTTTCTAGTAAAAGATTAAATATTATAATATGATACCATTATGGGTTATATAATTTATTGCAATATATATATTTTATTTTTTATATTATTTGTTGTGGAAGAATTATATTAATTTAATTTTCTACAATTTGTTGTGAAGTGCAATGTGGCAATGAAATATTTCAAGAATGTTGCACTCTTTTTATATGTTTTGATAAAAAAAAAGTGAATATGTATATGAATGAAGATGAAATAATAGTACATTTTGGATATAATCATGACAAAATGAGTGCTGAAGGATAGTTGTAATTAGTACTAGAAGGTATGAGATATATAAGAGATATATCCTGAAGATGATGTAATTTCCTGAAATGCTGAAGAGAATTATGTAAAAAAACCTTATAATAAAACAAAAATTGAGGATGAAATTTTGCTTCACAACAAATTATCAATATATATATATATATATATATATATATATATATATATATACATAAATAAAGTAAAATATTTAAGGGCGACAAGTAATAGATACCACATTTATATACTAAGAATAAATAAATACAAATAAAAGCAAAATTTATAAATAGGTAAAATAATAAAATTGAAATAAAAGTTAAAAATATTAAAACACAATATTATTGTGTACAATGTTTGTACTCAGCCTGGCCTACTCCCCACCATGCTTCTCCTCCTCACTACCAAGGTTATAACTGAACTCCAGGACAACCTAGTGCTTTTCTCTTAACTATTAAGGAATCATCAATACCAAGGAAATTGGAAAATACCAAGCTGGATTCCGAAGAGGAAGGTCAACCTATGACTAGATCTTTACCCTCCGGATGCTACTGGAGAAGACAGCAGAATACCAGATGTCAACACAGCATGTCTTCATAGACTTCCGACAGGCCTATGACTCCATAAATCGTCAGGAGGCTTAAATAGCCATGTTAGAGATGAATGTACCCCATAAACTTGTTCGACTAGTGAAAATGACTATGGAGAACAATATCTATGTTAAAGTTGGTGGAGATTTGTCTAGAGGGTGCACCACAGAGACTGGTGTCAGGCAGGGTGATGGCCTGGCTTGCCTTGTTTTTAATATAACCTTAGAAAAGGCTGTGAGAAATGGAGGAATGCAGGTAGTAGGGACCTTGTTGAATAGATCTGTCTGTTCAGCTTCTTGGTTATGTCGACGATTTAGACCTTATGGGTGTAGAACATGGAGAGATATAGCTACATCATTCGAAGCCCTAGAGGTCTCGGCTGCAAGAATGGAACTCACAGTGAACAACGAAAAGACAAAGTATATGACTATATCCAACCAACAACAGTAGAAAGAAGAAAATGTCGAAATAGGTACTCCCAAATTCTAGAAGGTACGAGAATTTGTACACCTGGGGGCCCAAGTCAACTCCCAAAATAGGATCGAAGAAGCAATAAACAGAAGCATATTCTCAGCAAACCGATGCTATTTCTCACTGCAAAAATACTTACGTTGCAGAGCTCTGTCCAGGGTAGCAAAGCTTAGAATTTATAAAACTCTGATCCGCCCGGTCCTTACCTATGGCTCAGAAATGTGGACAATGACTAAAACAATTGAATTGTCGCTCCTGAGGTTTGAGAGGAAAATTCTCTGAAGAATATTCGGACCAGTATGCATTAATCAAGCTTGGCGAGGAAGGACGAATAATGAGCTAAAGAACCATTACAAAGATGTAGATATTGTGCAGGTCATTAAACTAGCCAGATTACGATGGACCGGTCACGTAATAAGGATGAACCCTGAAGAAATTCCAAAGAAGGTGTTAAGTGAGCGATTGTATGTAACTAGGAGAGTTGGTCGTCCAAAACTTAGATGGGAAGATTCTGTAGCTACTGATGCCAGGATTCTGCTTGGTACCCGAAATTGGAAGGCAGCAGCACTTGATCGGGAAAACTGGCGGTCGATGCAGGAGAAGGCCAAGTCTCAACTTGGGACGTAGCGCCAATAAATAATAATAATAAACAAATGTTATCACAATTAAAAAACGCCGAAGATGGCATGTCAAAAATATTTATTCTAATAGAAGGATTGCTTTTATTTATTGACTAATGGACGTTTTATTGTTTAACTTGTAACGGGAGTGAGGTTACAGAAGTTTATCACCGCACAGCTGGCAGAGAGCAAAGAGGTTTTGTAAAATAGATTCGCCACTGTCGCAATTATATGTTATATTTTATTTCTCATGTAGATATATTTGATACGCATTTTTAGTTATTGTTTATTTTCCATATCATTATTTTACAGTCAGTTTTTTCGTATCTTTCAGTGGTAAATCCATTAGAAACCTCTCGCCAGCTGTTGTGATGTGTGTTTTTGGTGTGTTGTAGCGTGGTTGTTTTTGTGCTCTGATAAAATTTATTTTCTGATTGTTTAACTGATATAATTGACCTGGAACTGTTTTTTTGGCTTGTACAACTGCTTTGTGATTTGATCACAAGCGCCAAGGTGGCAGAAGCGATCGCGGGCACGTGGATCTCCGTGAACGCCGGCCAGGATCACAACCGGCCAAGGGCTCCAGTTTGAGTCAGACCTCATTACGAGTTTCACTCGCGTCCGAGTTTCACTTGCAGCCAAGACCTCTAGGGCTTCGAATGATGTAGCTATATCTCTCCATGTTCTACACCCATAAGGTCTAAATCGTCGACATAACCAAGAAGCTGAACAGACAGATCTATTCAACAAGGTCCCTACTACCTGCATTCCTCCATTTCTCACAGCCTTTTCTAAGGTTATATTAAAAACAAGGCAAGCCAGGCCATCACCCTGCCTGACACCAGTCTCTGTGGTGAACCCTCTAGACAAATCTCCACCAACTTTAACATAAGAGATATTGTTCTCCATAGTCATTTTCACTAGTCGAACAAGTTTATGGGGTACATTCATCTCTAACATGGCTATTTAAGCCTTCTGACGATTTATGGAGTCATAGGCCTGTCGGAAGTCTATGAAGACATGCTGTGTTGACATCTGGTATTCTGCTGTCTTCTCCAGTAGCATCCGGAGGGTAAAGATCTGGTCATAGGTTGACCTTCCTCTTCGGAATACAGCTTGGTATTTTCCAGTTTCCTTTTCAACAAGAGGTAGCAGTCTGCCGTATAAGATAGTTGACAGGATCTTGTACGCGCATGGAAGTAACGATATGCCTCGGTAGTTGAAACATTCCAGTGCGTTATCTTTTTTATATATTGGGCAAATAATCGTTTTCTTCCATTTCATGGGCACTTTCTTCCTTCCATATTTCAACTAATAGTTCCTCTAGCAGCTTAACCAATTCACAACTACCATGCTTTATGAGCTCTGCAGGAATTTCACCACAATCAGTCGCTTTATGATTTTTTAATTTATCTAGAGCTTCCTGTACTTCTTCTTTATCTGGTGGCTCAATATAGTCTTCATTGCTAATTGCTTCCTGTGCGTCCCATCTCTCTTGTGGTTCCCCATTTCTATTGAGAAGATGGCTAAAATAATCAGCCCATCTGTCCTTGATCTCCTTGGTAATTAGGCTTCCATCTTCTGCTTTACAGACTTGACTATGAGGATTAAAGGGTTTTCGTCCCATGTTGATCCTTTGAAAGAAGTTTATGCTATTCTTTTCACTGAAAGACTGTTCTATCTCCTCCAGCAATTTATTTTCCCAATGTCTTTTCTTCCTTCTATGTGTATGATTTTTTTCTCTTCTGGCTAGTCTATACTCATCCACCGATCTACATGTATGGCTTCTTTGCACCATGGTCCTGTAAGTCTTATTCTTTCTCTCCGTTATTACTTGACATTCCTCACCAAACCATCCTTCCCCCCTGTCAGGTTTCTTGGTTCCCAGAATTTCTTTCGCTGTTGCAGACAGTGCTTCCTTGCATGCTTCCCACCTATTATGAATATTTTTGTTGACATTAATTTCTCTAATCTTTACATCTAGAGTATGGGCGAAATTTTGACTTACTTCAGGCTCCTTTAATTTACTAATGCCAAATCTAATTGTTTCACACCCATGCTGCATTTTAGTGTTTGAAATTCTACTTCTTATTTTACTAACAATTAGATAGTGGTCTGAATCGTCATTTGCCCGGCATACGCTCTGTCATCCAGTAGAGAAGATACGTGTTTTGCACTCATGAGGTTATGGTCTATCTGGGATGTTGTTACTTGTCCAAGGGGTCCAAACTTCCGCCATGTACCTAAGTGAATTGATTTATGAGGAAAATACGTACCCCCAACAATTAGGTTCTTCGAAGCTGCAAAATCCACAAATTCATTCTGATTACAGACTTCATACAGACTAAATTGGCCAATAGTAGGTTGTCCTTTCGTTACCAACTTGGGCATTGAAATCACCGACCAAAATCTTTACATCGTACCGAGGACATTCATTGTAGCTCCTTTCTAATTGATCGTAGAATTCATCCTTAAGATCATCTTCTGATACCTCAGTTGGAGCATGAACACATATTGAGCTGTAGTTGTGGAACTTTCCTTTTATCCGTAGTGTGCATAGCCTAGGGTTAATTGGTTTAAATCCTATTACGAGCTGTGAAATCTTCTTCCCAACAATGAATCCTGTGCCAAAAGTATGGATCGCAGCTGTAATAGGCGGTATATGTTCCTTTCTTGAAGGTATTCTGCCCTGTCCACCTGATTTCCTGAATGGCCGTTATGTCTATGGAGTAGTTGTCAAGAGTGTTAAGAAGCACTTGGATTGCTCCAGGTCTATAAAGTGATAAAATATTCCACGAGGCAAGTGTGAAGTCCGTTTGCTGTGTTGTTTCCTTAATTCCAGTCCGGCTAATTTTTGTGTTGCTTTCGTGATACATAAGATTTAGGGGGAGTGGGTTTATCAGATCCACGTTCCCAAATTTAGGTGGAGGGTCTGCCTCCTAAACCTTCTGAACGGTTCCCCTTCCGGGGCGGCTTCCTAGGAAAGGTGACCCTAGGATATGTACTGTTAGTGTCCTTTGTCTGTAGTGTAGGGGTGTTGTAGTGTGCTGAATTAGTGTACTGTATGTGTGTCACTGTCCTGTTCCCCCAACCTGGAGGGCCAGTGGATGATTGCGGTCCAAAGACCGGGCGATGGGAAAGTTTGTAATTATCTTACTTACGTTAAATAAACTGAAAATATTTTTTATTTCTTTAAAACAGTCGGATATAGATGGTTCATTGTCAGAGCTGGAAATGCTTGGTCGGTTTGCTTGGATAATTTCCGTGATATGGGTTTTAGAGATGGATTTTTCTTACTCAGCTGTAGTTCCAGGTTTTTTTGTATTTCCCGTTATTATCCACATAATGCTAATTTTTGTTAGTAGTATTCAATATCCACTTTGAAAATGATAATAATTCACGCTTGTCCTTGTCGAGTCTCATTTGACGGCATGTCAGGCAAAAAGTAAACAAGCCTTCCTGACACATTTTCGTGTTTCTAATGAAGAAGAAACCTTCAACAAAGAGCTTAGATTTGCACTAGTTGCGCTAAAAATTTTATTGTGGAACCTCACCAAACCACGGTTTAGGGATTTTTATGAATATACATGAATAAGACGATCGCCTGTGAAAGTAGAATTATAAACAAAATATGTCAAAGAAAATGCTATTTACAAAAGATTGCAAATGCCAAAGAAAAATATGATAATATCCAGTATAATATACAGCCAAATATTAAGGTAAAGGTAATAATGATAAAATATTGAATCCTCATTTTAACTTTAATAACGACATAAATTAATTATATCTTATTTACGTTACTTAAAAAATAATATAAAATTCGTAAATATGAGAAATCCAAATAATGAAAACAGTCATTTATTGTGAAATAAAAATCTTTTGTGGTATTTACATATGTATGATTCAATATTTTCTTATATTTTAAATATAATATAAAATATAATACAATATTTTATTTTTGTTATTCATATCAAGGTTATTTATAATATAGGCATATTGATAGTTATAAAAGTTACATTTTCTTGAACCTGATAAAATTTATATAATTATGTTAATGAATATTATTGCTTTTTAGATCATTCAGAAACAGAAAATAAATCCCATGTTGTGACAAACAACATTGAAAGTGGTAAGAAAATTTTAGACCATTTATTTATTTTATTAATGTTAAGATTGTTACCTTTAGAGCAATCTCTTTAACAAATGTAATAATGTTAATTTTTGATATTTGAAATTAACAATTTGACAAACAGCATATCAACGAGATGGTTTTATTTTATTATCATTTCTTTAGCTAGCTTAAAGACAGATAACTGTTGGTAATATGTAAATGTCATTACGTATGTAATATATCTGTTAGATACAGAATATAATTTATTTAAGGACTCTTAATCATATTCTGTGTTTATTAGAGACACTTTAATTTTATAGGATGGCGACCTTATGAAGAGTTTTTTTTTTCATACCAAGAAAAGATCAAAATGGAGGAAAACATTTTCAGATACACGAAAGTACAAAATAATATTTACGGAGCATTTTTTCTATTAAAAGAGAAAGCAAAATTTTCAACGGAAGAGATTCTGCTTGCGATTGAACTTTTCAATAGGTGATCATACTTATTTACACTATCAATAAATGCTTGTTTGATTTGAATAAAAAATAAAAATGTGCCATTATACATATTTAATATAACTCATTTTAGTGGTTAATATATTTCATAATCATAATATATTAGTTTCAATTGTGTATATTTCCATATAATAATTTCTGCTGGTTGATATATATTCTTCTATGTTATTCCTTCTAAACTGTTCAATATATAACTAATGGCTTAATATAATATAACCAATGAAAAAGGTCTAAAGATGTACATGCAAAATAAAACACTGTTATTATTCAAAGGAAAAACCTTCGTTTATTAATCATCAACAGCCACTAGAGGTTAGCAGATGCAGTTATGACTTTATCAGTTTATTATGTGAATTTTTTTCTAAATCTGAGTAAACCATAAATTAAAAATAGCTGCTGGGCACAAGGTTTACTTTTTCTGTCCAGCAAATATTCCTAGCAGAATCAAGAGATGTATGATACAAACGCACGTGGGACTGCAGTTGACAAACTGCAAGACCAAAAAAAAACAGGAAAAGGAGGGAAAAAATCACTCTGTGAGTAGGTAAGCAAGAGAGCCGGTCGAAATAATCAAAATACAATAATTCGCGTCCAGTCATCACTCTCAAGACTCCTCCACCTGATAATCTATTACATCTAATCAGCTGCAGCTGCTAAGATGACTGCACGACCAAGTGTGAGTGTTTTAAAAATTCACTGAAGTGCTCAACCATTTACGCCAATTGTTTAGGCCATGGTTGTTCCAAAAGAGACATAATTGACGAAATAGCAAGTGATGATGATTGTTTTATAACGAACCAAAATACTGAAAGTGAGCAAGAAATTCTTGATCAAGAGAAAGTTGACTTTAATATTGACCAAGAGGGTGTTAACTAGGAAATGGACCTTTAGAGGCTGTGCTACCAATAATAACATTGCGATTATTATAAACAATTCTATATAAATAATTACTTTTAATTGATTTTTAAAATTATATCTTTCATTATATCGTCTATTATTGAAATGTGCGCACGCTTTTGCTCCTGTTCAATCATCCTCTCCCCCACTCATTCACATTTACTTATTGCGTTAAATTACAACAAAAATGTAACTATTGCACCTCATTACTTTATTTATATAACTAACCCACAAATTGAGCAAAAAAACAACAACAAACTTTAAAACGATTTTAAAAGCTATTACAATTCAATTTTCGCAAAAATTGGGAAGACAAAAACAATCTTCTCCTTCACAAACATCTTAATTTTTGCTCAAAACGATTGAAACCTAATTACGTAATAAGCATAGATCAAAGAGCCAAAAACAAGTTGAAAAGGATTTAAATTTATATAAGCTCGATTTCCGCAAAAATGAAAATCGTATCCTATATTCCAGTTGGGATGTGAATATCAAAATAAAATATTGATATATATCGTATAGATAGTTTTCGAATATATCGAAATAGTAGTTTGATATATCGAAAAAATATCGATATTTTTGTCAGATAGTTTTAACCCAATATATCATAATATCGATATATGATTTTTTTGGAAGTGGTATGAGAGTTGGGGGAGCAAACGTTCGCTGTCTAATGTACGCAGATGATATTGTTTTGCTCGCGCGGGAGCCTAAGGTTCTTCAAATGATGATAAACAGTGTTGCGAAATATTGTAGCTTGTGGAATTTGTCAGTCACTTTAGAAAAAAAAAAATTATGGTATTTCGCAATGGAGGAAAATTAGGAAAGAACGAAAATGGAAAAAAGAATAAAAAAA
This sequence comes from Rhaphigaster nebulosa, assembly GCA_948150685.1. NCBI lineage: Eukaryota > Metazoa > Arthropoda > Insecta > Hemiptera > Pentatomidae > Rhaphigaster > Rhaphigaster nebulosa. The sequence continues at coordinate 132,887,959 of OX411307.1, forward strand.
TTTGGAAATAGTTAATTATTGTAATTATCTGGGAATAGGTCTGACCCCTCTTTGCAAACTGAAAACTGATTTCTTAGATGAGTTAAATATCCCAAAATTTGCTGTAAATAAGACCTATAATTGCCTGCTGAACAAAAATGAAATATCATTATAAAAAAAAGTGGATGTTTATTATGCTCCCGTACGATCAATAATTCGTTACGCTTGCCTGGTTTGGGGATACCATCATTTTGAAGAAATAGAAAAACTGAATATATTTTTCATAAACAAATTGTTCTCCCTTCCTGTTAATTCACCACGCTACATTTTATATCTGGAATCTAATTTAAATCAAATAATCTTTCATATATTTAGAATATGTACAAAGCGTACTTTCTTTGCCAGATACGAGGCTGCCTAAAATTTTAGCTGAGGAAATAATTAAAAAGAAAATATTTTGGCACAAAGTAAACTCGGAACTTTGTAACAGAATAAATATTCCATTAGAATATGCAAGGAAAAGGAATAATTTCACTTATTTTGGCTGAATTGAAAAATAACTTTAAAGCGGATAAGATAGAGAAAGCCAAACTGACTGTTAAAATATGTTATGATTGTGAAAAATCATTGTATTGTTATTATATGTACCATGTTGTAAACTTGTATATAATATCAATAAAGTTTCATGGTCAGAAATATTCTAGAGTGACCTAAAATTAATGCACTGTTTGGACGCCTCTCGATACCGATGTTTGCTATCGGTCTAAGAGACTCGGGTCGAGACTGGCTATTGTCAAGTTTTCCTCCATTTATTTTTGACTACTATTTGTAATAATACTGGATTATCTTTTGATATCTTCTACTTTTGATCTCCTAAAATTCTGATTTCACAAGACTAAGGGCTGGTTCCCCTTAGCCTTGATTCTCCCAAGGTCCAACGGCTTGTTCCCGTCTCTCGGTTTTCCGCAGGGTCCGATGGCTGGTTCCCGTCGTCTGCATTTCCTATACATTAGCGGCTCTTGAAGGCTTGCTCCCTTCAGGGTCGCGGTAACGTCAGAAGGCTGGTTCCCTTCGGTTACCCCCTTTCTCATCCGCCTCCACAAGTCCTACACTTTTCTCTATTCTTCTCACCTTGAAATTCACTCTTAAAGAACACGCTGTATCAAGATCTTCGTAAGTCAAGATCACCCCTCCATATGTGTCTAATTTCCATGAGCTTTATGAGGATTTTAACAGTGATTTAGGCGATAGGAATTGCATGTTAGATGTGTATAAAATGAACTGTATTAAGGTTATTTCTAAGCTGCGAGGGCAAATAGTCTATCTTAACAATAGTGTTATGAGAAGTGAACAACAAAGATTGTGTACTCTCTGTAATTTAAATGCAATTGAGGATCTATATCACTAAGTCGCTGTTTGTCCTATTTTACAAGAATATAGGGTCAAGTATTTTAAGAAAAAACATATCAAGTCGTCATGAACTCATAGGCTTATTAAATGGTAAAGATTGGAACAGTTTGTATCAGAACCACTTGCCAACTTATGGATACAGAATGTTATTGATTCGGCAATATAATACATAATATTATTCTGCTATATGTAATAAAAAACTACAAAACCAAGTCGATTCAATATAGATTTGATGTTTTTTGTTATTTATTTGATATATATCAAATAAATAACAAAAAATATATATAAGTTAATGTCCGGTGGACAACAATATAGACCTTAATACCATCTCTGAATGTAAATAGCTAACCACCAAACCACCCATATATATAGAGGATTATTAAGAAGAATAAATCAGTTTTAGTTCAGATTCGGTGTTTGTTATTTCAAGCTCCCTTTTCTTTCTTTTTATTTCATTTGTTTTTTTTTGCTCGTTTCGAGTCGAGGGAGCTTACCTTTTATATATATATATATATATATATATATATATATATATATATATATATATATATATAGCTTAACTGATGCCGAAACCCGGGACTGTGAGTAACACCATAACGGAGAGTAGAGGATCCGTTTTTTTCGTTTTTTTTGCTGTCTCGATGCCAGAAGGAGTGCTGCGACCAGCGACGTTAAACGTGTCATCAGGAATCCCACCGTTACCGCAAGAAACCATGGCGGAAGCCCACGCTAACGCATTGGCCTGGATGAAAATTCGGGCAGCTGCGACACAAGATATCGATCATCGACAGATGGCAGAGATCGAGAGGAAGGTAGCGGAGAACCTGATAAACCAGGGAGACGCAGAGTCATTAAAAGCGGCATTAATATGCAGGGTCAGAAGAAATATTCTGAACCTAATTCAGGCGGATGAGGAAACCCCGTGGAGCGTGATAAAAGAATTCCTGAAAAAAGCTTTCGGAGGCGGTCGCTGGAACCCGGAGGAGGGCATTTTCTACATGTTCAGGGAGACAAAGCGGATCTAACAGACGAACGGACAGTATGCCAAGAAACTATTGGCTGAGTACAACAAAATCACCGAGAAAATGATAGAGACGGTTAGCGCAGTAGAAGTGGAGGGCAGGATGGCGTTCCTGTCGACGATACTGAAAGTGCAGTTAGCGAAGGAAACCGGAAGGAAAGACGGTCTACCAAGAGATCGCACTTTCGTAGAAAGCGCTCAAGAAATGATAGACACGAGCGCCAGAGAAGAGGATGTCAGGAGCGGAGAAGAAGACGCTGGCTGGAGCAGGATAGCATATAGAAGACCCAGAATCACACCAACCACGTGGGGGAAAGGAAAACCCGAATATGGCGCAAAGGAACGAGCAACGGCCGGAGAAAGGAGACAAGGAAGACCGAGGAATTACGGGAGACGCGAGAACCGAAAATGCCATGGTTGAGGAAAGACGGTGCATTTGGTAGCACAATGCCCTCGTACCAGATAATTTGAGTGCGGAACGGATGGGCACATCGCCAGACAATGTCCCTACATGATTCGGAGGAACCAGCCGCCAGAGTCGATGGAGGTAAACGCTCAGAGAGTTAGGAGAAGATATAGACCGCAGTCCGAGTCAGCCGCATCATCGGAGACATCCGAAACAGAGGAAGAGGCTCGAGAACCAGAAAACAGGGAAAATGAGAGGAGCGGGAGCATCCGAAGGAGCGGGAATTGTGGAGCAGCAGGGGAGAATAGCGAAAGAGACAAAATCTGAGGAGAGTGGCAGCGGAGAGGCAACCGCGTAATAATGAGCATTAGCGCGAAGAAGGATTGTAGCGGTCTGCCTATAATTAGAGTCCAAGGTGGAGGAAGATATCTAGTGGATTCAGCACGCTCAAATACAATAGTAGGTAAGGATGCACTACAGAGGATGTACAGCAGAGAGAGGATGCCCCAGATCAAGGTATGTTCATGTATATTAATCCCCTTAGGTGTTCCCTGTAGAGGCGAGGGAGTGACCATAATAGGGCTAGGGAGATGGGGAAGGAAGGCAGATAAATTGAGGGTACACGTGGTAGAGGAGATGCCCAGGGAATGCGGAGGGATTATCGGGTGCGATTTACTGGGGAAGATAGGAGGGAAAGTTAAGAACATTGGAGGACAATGGGACATTCTCATAGGGAGAATGAAGTACCAATGTCAGATATTCCTAAGGGATGAGGAGGCGAGAGTGGGAGCGATAGGGCAAGTGGGGGACTGGAGAAATGAATTAAAGCGAAAATATGAGGACATCTTTTTTAAGGAGGGCGGTATACTGAGGGGAACCGGGAAGACCGTTCACGAGATTCCACAGAAAAACGATAGGGTGAGCTATGTCAAAGAGCGACGATACCCGCAGGCGCTTCTCTAGCACATCCGGCAGGAATTAGAGGACCTGAAAAAGCAGGAGAGTATTGTCGATAGCATCTCACCGTATAATAATCTCCTATGGGCGGTAAAGAAAAAGAGTTCGACTGGCGAGGGTCAAGAAAATTATAGGGTCGTGGTCGACTACCGCAAGCTTAACGAGAACACTGTAGACGAAAGGTATCCCATCCCAAGATTTGAGGATATTTTAGATCGATTAAGTCAGGCGACTATATTCAGTACTCTAGATCTGAAGGCGGGGTACCATCAGATAAGAATGCAACCCAGAGACCAACATAAGACAGCCTTTATCTTCGAGAGGGGCCACTATGAATTCACACTGATGCCGTTCGGTTTCAAAAACGCCCCCATCACGTTTCAGCGACTTATGGACGAGTTCCTAAGGGGAGCGGATGAATCGATATGTTATCCATATATCCATATATGGACGACTTGTTGGTAATCAGCAAAACCGAGGCTCAGCATATGGATCATCTGCGGAAAGTTTTCGACCAGGTGAGAAAGTTCGGACTGAAGCTGTCGGAAGAAAAATCGCAGCTGAGTCAGGACCAGATCAGTTTCTTGGGACACATTATATCCCAGGAAGGGGTGAAACCGGACAGTTCTAAGGTGGAAGCGATACGGAAGATGGCGGTCCCACGGGACGTAAAAGGGATTCGGATATTATTAGGGACACTGAACTATTATAGACGATTTTTCCCCGAGATGGCAGAACATCTCGTGTCCCTCAACAACCTACTCTAGGAAGGTCAGAAAGTAGTTGTGACGCCTGTGATGGAGCATAATATCAGGATGTGCCTGAAGCGACTACAAGAGGAACCCGTGTTGGCGTTCTCCGACTTCCAGAAGGAATTTATAAGGCGAGAGACTACGCCTTGGGGGCGGTACTGTCACAGGAAGAAGACACGGGCGAACGACCGGTGGCGTTTCTAAGGTAAGGAGAAGGAGAACAAAACGAACCAGGGACGAAAGACCAGTCAATCGGACTTACGAGTACTTACGAGAAGCGAAAAAAATCACCATATGGTCACAGCAAGGAGCGATAGCAGAATAGATTAGCAGGGCACTCAACGACGCGTCTAAGCCGGGAGAAACCCATTACTTCTATGCGGGAAATGGGACCATCTGGAAGAAGATCAAAAACCTATGGCGCACTGAACAAATCGGGATAGATGGAACGTTCATCTGATGCAAAGTTGCGGTAGAAACGGTACGGGAGGAATCTCAGCAGAAAGAGGTGACACTCGCGTATCACCAAGGAAAAACTAATCACCGAAGCGAGCACGAGACACTACACACATTGAAACGTAAATACTTCTGGAGCGGCATGAAAAAGACCATTAAAGAGGTGATCGGAGGGTACGAAATATGCCACGCTGCGAAATATGACCGGCATCCGCCGAGAGTTCAGCAGGAGGAAACCCCTGCGGCGGGTATACCATTGAGTTATCTGCAAGTCGATAACTTCACCTGGGGAGGGCGTAAGTGGGTCACCATGATCGACCTATTTAGCAAAGTGGCCATGGCCTATCCGGTGCACGAACGGTCACCGGAGGCAGTGCTAGGAGCCCTTCGGAGATGGTTCCAGTTCTATGAGGTACCGCATCGAATCTCGTCCGACTGTGGAAGGGAATTCGATAACATCATCATTAGAAAGAAAATGAAGGCCTTGGATGTGAAATGGCATCTGAATAACCCAGGCCATCCCAAGAGCAGAGGAGGCATCGATAGGCTACACGCAACGCTGGGAGAACATCTACGGGTATACCATGCGGATACAGGTCTAGAACCAGAAGAGGCGATGCCGAAGGCGGTAGCAGCGTATAACCATTCGATCTACACGGTAACGGGATTTGCCCCATTTGAAATGCTCTTCGGGCTCCGCGGTCGATGAAGGGATACAGGATAAACGGCGACAGACGAGGAGATGTCCGAAACATTGGTAAATAATCGCATAGCGCTGGGGAAATTATGGGAAAAAGGACACAATACACTAGAGACGGAAAAAAGTAGAAGAGTTGCCTGGAAGAATAGGAACGTTAAACATATAACTGGGAACATAAGGATAGGGACCATAGTATATCGGAAAATATGGTCTAACAGGATTAAGGAGTCACAAAGGTATGAGGGCCCATTTAGCGTGATTGTCATTAGGGAACATAATGCAGTCACGATCCAAAGCGTAAGAGAACACAGGAAGCGCCGGACTGTTCATATCGAGCAACTAAAGCTCCCCGTGCAAAGCCAGGACAGTCTTGAGCATCCTCATCTCCGTAAACAAAAACCGCTCTATAACCAGGCGAATGTTAGATAATTTTTGTTGTTTTTATCTAGCAGCTGACAAAGAATTGTGTATAGTTTGTAAGTGAAAAGTGAAAATTTCAGTTCTTGTGTAGTAAGATTTCTTTTTGTTTGCGTGTATTCTTTTTTTCTTTTTATATCTTTAGCTATGTTATAATATCAACGTGTAGTTATTATGGTATGTTATTGTGCGTATGTATTAAGCAATATTGAATGTTATACTATATAATAGTTATATTTATGTTAGTTTACGAGGGATAAGTCATAAACTGGGAGGGGGGGAGTTTATGTCCGGTGGACAACAATATAGACCTTAATCCCATCTCTGAATGTAAATAAGATACAATATATAGAGGATTATTAAGAGGAATAAATCAGTTTTAGTTCAGATCCCGTGTGTGTTATTTCAAGCTCCCTTTTCCTTCTTCTCTTTATTTCATTTGTTTTTTTTTTTTGCTCGTTTCGAGTCGAAGGAGTTTACCTTATATATATATATATATATATATATATATATATATATATATATATATATATATATATATATATATATATATAAGTTAAGCGTCAGCAACTCCAAACGTCAAAAAAAAAGGGAAAGGTTTAAGAAATGACACGCACAATATCCGAAATAAGACTGACTTTATTGAGGTTTTAATTCTCCTTATATACAGTCTGGCTGTTGTTTACAGCCGTATATGGTATTAAGGCTAATACTGCTGCACTCCGGGCCTTAACTCTCCCCTACCAGTTTACGAACATTTCGTAAACTTTACAAAAGCATAGGCACGAAGTGCACAGGACTCAGCCGTTAATACCTCACATTCCAAACTTACTTACTAAACTCTGACTATAATTACACTCTAATGTTCCCTGTAATCACTGCACTCATATCTTGAAACTATGTACAGAAATATTAAATGAGAAAAAAAAACAATAAATAAATAACACAACGACACTTAAAATTAAAACAAAAAAAATACACTATACAAAATAGAAAATATCCATATGAAAACTAAAGACAAAAATAAAATATAGCTCTTTTGAACTCCCAATTCGCCGTTGTACATGTTCCTGTATACAATAGTTCTGTGCGCTGAGACGGGGACACTCCAGCTCGTTAAGGTTGCTCTGGCTCTACTATTGGCAGCCTTAACTGCTCGATATGAACCGTTCTCCTCTTTTTTGGTTCGCTGACACTCTCAATGGTGACAGTGTTATGTTCTCTAATTATAATCACTCTAAATGGCCCTTCGTATCACAGCGGCTCCTTTTCCCTGTTGGAAATTATCTTCCGGTAAACTATGAACCCAATTCTTATCGTTCCCATCACGTCCTTTACGCGGAGATTTTCCCTCGCTACCCTATTGCGCTTCTCCTTCCCGATTTTCGCGCGGACTATCTCCCATCGTTGTCCTAATTCGATTCTGTTATTCAACAGGTCTCCCGCGATTTCGTCATTACCCGTTGTATCCCCGTAATTCCTGCGCCGTTCCCTTAAACCGAAAATTATCTCGAACGGCGAGAACCCCGTTACCGTGTGGATGGAGTGGTTGTACGCCGCTATCGCCTTCCTCATCGCCGCATCCGGCTCCAGCCCCTGTTCTACCTGGTACACCCTCAAGTGGTCGATCAGAGTACTATGCAGCCTTTCAATGGTCCTTCTACTTGCGTAGAGGGATGCCTGGCGTATTAAGATGCCACACTACATCTATATTCTTCATTTCACCCCTAAGCTGAGCATTATCGAACTCCCTCCCTCTATCGGAACATATTCGCTCTGGCACCCCGTAAAATTGAAACCACGTCTGGAGAGCTCTCAGTACAGCTTCCGCCGATCGTTCATGGATCTAGTGGGCCAACGCTACTTTACTGAAGAGATCGATAATCGTGACCCACTTGTACCCTCTCCAGGTGAACGTGTCCACTTGAAGGTCTCCTAACGGTGCATCTGCAGTTGGCGTCTCCTCCTGTCTACCTTTTGGGGGATGTCTATCGTATTTGGTGGTGAGACATATGGAACATGCCCCGATGGTCTCTGTGATGGATTTCTTCATCCCCCACCAGAAATACTTTCGCCGCATTGCGTGCAAAGTTTCGGTCACCCCGCGGTGATTAGTCTTTCCTTGGTGGTACGCAAGCGTCAGCTCTTTCTGTCGTTCCTCGTCTCTCACGGTCTCTACCATTAGCTTACAGCTGATGAAGGTTCGGTCCATAACGATTTGCTCGGACCGCCATAATTTCTTGATCTTCTCCCAAATCGTGGCGTTTTCAACGTAGAGATGGTATGTCCCTCCTGGTTTCGACGCGTCCTTCAGCGCTCTGTAAATTTGGTCCTCTCTCGCTCCTGGTTGCGACCATATGGTGTTAATCCTGCTGCGTCCATATCGGGAGAATTCCACCTTCATGAGGCCCGAAGTCCTGGTTTTCCAAATTATTTGTCGCCGCTTGTCATTGATTACTTCCTCTATTTCTTCCATCTCCGCCGGTCTTTCTTCGGTCGAGCTCGTCTCCCCTGGGGAATCTTCTGCTTCGTCCGGTTCCCTCGAGCCTTGTTCTCCTTCTCTTTCGGGTGTCCATTCCGTCAGAAATTGACGCACATCTCTCGATGGTCCTCCACCCTCCTCCTCTACAGCATTTATCATGATGGCTCTGGATAGCCAGTCCGCGACTACATTTTCTTTCCCGGGCTTATACACTATTTCCATATTGTACTGGGCCAGGAGCTCTTTCCATCTCGTAACCCTCGCTGAAGATTCTTTCAACGTCCCCACCCATTGCAGAGGTCTGTGGTCGGTATGTACGCGGAATCGCCGCCCGAACACGTAGGGTCTAATGTGGTCAACGGCCTACACAATGCCTAGCAACTCTCGCTCCAGGGCGCTGTATCTCGTCTCTGCGTCCGTAAGGCGTCTGCTGGCGTATGCTACCGGCCGTTCGCCGCCGTCTGCTTCCTGGGATAACACCGCCCCTAACGCGTATTCGCTTGCATCCGTGGTGACATTAAAGGTTTTGTTAAATTCCGGATATGCCAATACCGGTTCCTCTTGTAACCGCTGCATACATTTGCGAATGTTACTCTCCATGAGCGGCGTCACTACGATCTTTGCTCCCTTTTTTAGTACTCTATTGAGAGGGACAAGGTACTCCGCCATTTCTGGCACAAACCGTCTGTAGTAATTAAGGGTTCCCAGTAACCTACGAATTCCCTTCACGTCTCGCGGAACCGCCATCTTCCGAATGGCCTCTACTTTATCGTTGTCGGGTTTGACTCCTTCTTTCGTGATTGTATGACCTAAAAATTTGATTTGGACCTGCCCTAGGAGTGATTTTTCGCTCGATAATTTTAGACCGAATTGGCGGACCCGTTCGAACACACTACGCAGGTGCTTCACGTGCTCGGCTTCAGTTTTACTGAACACTAATAGGTCGTCCATGCACACCTGACATATTGTTTCGTCAATTCCCCTTAGAAATTCATCCATAAGGCATTGGAAAGTTATTGGGGCGTTCTTCAACCCGAACGGCATCCGCGTGAACTCGTAGTGCCCTCTCTCAAAAGTGAATGCCGTTTTATGTTGATCCCTGGGGTGCATCCGGATTTGGTGGTATCCCGCTTTTAAATCCAGAGTGCTAAATACCGTCGCCCCACTCAGTCTTTCCAAAATGTCCTCAAACCTGGGGATCGGGTATTTTTCGTCCACCGTGTTTTCATTGAATTTTCGGTAGTCTATCACCACCCTGTATTTTTCCCCCTCTACTCCCGGTGCACTCTTTTTCTTCACTGCCCACAGGGGGCTATTATACGGTGACGTACTGTCCACAATTTTTCCCTGGCTCTTTAGACTGGCTAATTCTTCCCGAATATGTTGCCGTAGCGCTTGTGGGGACCGTCTCTCTTTTATATAGGTCACCATCTCCTTTTTCAGCGGGATCTCGTGTATCGTTTTTCCCGTTACTCCGAGCGTATCTCCCTCCCTGAAGAAGATGTCCCCGTACTCCCTCCTGATCGCCTGCCTTCAGTCGTCCGCGTGGCTAATTGCCCCTATCCGTACCCTGCCGTCTTTTATAAGCTTCTGGCACTCGTACCTTCTCGTCCCTATCCTTATATGCCATCTTCCCTTGCGGATCCTGACGAGCGCGCCTACTTTTCCCAACAGATCGCATCCGATAATCCCCTGGTATTCCCGAGGCATGCTCCCTACTATATGTACCACTAATGTGCCGCTATCGGTTCCCCACCTGTTCAACCCTATCTCCGCTTCCCCCTCTACTCTACATGGGCCACCCAGAGTGATTAGTTTACAGTTACATACCTGAATCTGGGGTGCTCCCTCTCCGCCCCACAGCTCCTCCAGCGCTCTCCGGGTCATGATGGTGTTGGAGCTTCCTGCGTCCACCAGGCACCTCACTCCTCCGACTACTCTTATGATAGGCAACCAGCAAGCCTCTTTCGCAATGTTATGGCTTACCAAAGTACGGTCACCTCTCTGCTGGCACTCTCCTCAGATCGTCTCCTCTGCTCTCCAACGTCTGCTTCCTTCACTCTTCCAGCCGCCTCTGTTTCCTCCGGTTCTTCGGCCTTCTGGTTCGCCACATTCTTCCTCTGACTCGGACGAGCTCGATACCTCCGAAGGTTCTCGCGATGATCCGCTCCTTATTGGTGAGTCATCTCTCCTCTTTACTCTCTGAGCGTTCACTTCCATGGGTTCCGCTCTCGGTGGGTCCTTTCTCTGGTAGAGGTACGGACAATGTCTTGCGATGTGTCCCTCCGTCCCGCATTCGAAGCACCTGGTGCGTGGGCACTGTGCTACCAAGTGTCCGCTCTTCCCACATCCGTGACATTTTCTGCTTTCTCCTCCTCTCGTCCTAGTCTGGGGCCTGCCTTGACCTGTCCTTTTCCCCGACACCGCAACCCTCTCCTGGTTCCCGTAGACCTGACCCTTTTTTCACCAGGTCGACGGCATGTTCCCAGGTCTCCCGTAGGTTACCCTGCTCCATCCGACCTCTTCTATTTCCATCCGGGTCTCCTCCTCTCTTGCGCTGCTGTCTACCATTTCTTGCGGGCATTCCATGAATGAGCGCTCCCCTGGAAGGCCACCTTTAGTTCCAGTTTCCTTGGCCAATTGTACCTTTAGGATGGTGGACACAAATGCCATCCTTCCTTCTGTCTCGGCCGCACTCACCGTCTCTCTCACCTTTTCCGTGATTTGGTTGAATTTGGCCAACAGGGCTCCGGCATACTGTCCTTTCGTCTGCTGGGGCGTTTTTACCTTCCTGAATAGCTGGAAGATATCTTCTTCTGGTGTCCATCTGCCCCCGCCATACGCTTTCTTCAACCTCTCCTTCACCACCGGCCACGGTGTCTCCTCATCCGCCTGTATCTGGTTTAAGATGCTGCGTTTGACACTACACACCAGGGCTGCTTTCAACGCTTCCGCGTCTCCGAGGTTAACCAGATCTTCATTTAGTTTCGCCTCGATTAGTGCTATTAGGCGGTCACCTCCTTTTATAAAGTGATTTAACTCACCTATGTCCCCCGAGAAGCGCTCCAGGTCTGATACGGCATTTCTCAGGTCCCGTGACGTAGCCAGTCTAATCTTCATCCATTCTAGCGTATTTGCATGCGCTGCTGCTAGCGTGTCTTGGGGTAATGGCGGAATGTTCTGCACGTTCAGGACCGCCGGTTTCAGCACTCCTTCGCTGGTCATTATTTAATTCCTTTTCCGTGACGTCTTTTAAAAGTAATAAAAAAAATCTTATACAAACGCTTCGTCCCGGGTTTCGGCACCAGTTAAGCGTCAGCAACTCCAAACGTCAAAAAAAAAGGGAAAGATTTAAGAAATGACACGCACAATATCCGAAATAAGACTGAATTTATTGAGGTTTTAATTCTCCTTATATACAATCTGGCTGTTGTTTACAGCCGTATATGGTATTAAGGCTAATACTGCTGCACTTCGGGCCTTAATTTATATATATATATATATATATATATATATATATATATATATATATATATATATATATATATATATATATTAAGAGCCAGATCTAGCTTAATAGAACTTAATCCTACTAGGAATGTAAACAACTCCCTAAGAGTATATAAGTAGGATTACTTGGTGACTAAAGTCAGTTATTAACCATCTTAATTATAAATTCCTTCTTTTTTTTTAAGTTATCTAACTCGGACTCGTTAAGTTATATATATATATATATATATATATATATATATATATATATATATATATATATATATAATGCATTTAATTAAGAAATTATTAACAAAAGGATGCACATATATGAGCTATGTTTTTTTGTTTGTATAACGATTGTATATTTAAGACAACTCTTGGCCGACTGTATGTCAAGAGGGGCTTGTCAGGGATTTCTTTTTGTTTGTTTTAATAGAGAGGATGTAAATTTATTTTCAATAAAGCTTTTTATCTATCTATCATAATATCGAGATTATTTTTAATATCTATCTATCAAATTAAAATTTGAGTATCGGAAACTGATATTTTTTCCAAAAAAGAATTTAAATAAACAAAAACAAAAAATAATATGTTAATATGTACTTTGATAGATTTTATAGTAATTTGTTCATAAATTATCATCATTTATTGGGTAGGAGGGATTAAACTTTGCTCAAGATTTAGCTTTGCTCACCTTGTGAGAAAATGATCGTCAAAATTGTCAAATGCAATTGTATAATTGTCAATTGGAAATATATTTTGTATTAATTTAAATAAAATAAGTGTGTTTAACTTCTATGGTTTTCTTTTTTAAACCTAATGAAAACTCATGTTTTATGGTCCAGTGATTAAATCACTCGGCTTGGGTATGTATCATAGAATCCTTACAAAGGTCAATAATACCCTATCAACAATACTGTTATAAAAACTGGGGACTTTTATTGGAAGAGGGGGTTAAAGAAGGGGTTGCAAAATAGAGCTCACTCCACCTGGCAAAAATCCTGGTCTAATCTAATCTAATATTTATTTGCATGAAACTTGGGTCGATTTGAATTTGTATGCATTATTTAATAAAAGGATATCCACTTTATATAGGCTCACCATCCAGAATTTCGTAAAAAAACTAGGGGAATGCTGTGTACTGGAAAAAGGTGTTCATTTAAATGAGGAAAAGTGGACATTGCGTCTTCAGCAATTGGACAAGGAAGATTTCCTCAGCTTTGTTACATGTTTGATACTTGCTAAGAAAGTTAATGACGGAAGTTTCGTAAGTACAGTAATTTAGAAGTTTATAAAATTTTGATTTGTTTATATTGTTATTAACATGAAATACTTAATAAAATATGTTCTATTATGATACAATTAATAAATAGAATATCTTTCAATACAAATTGTTCATTAAACCACTGGATAAAGAAAATTTTAGAATATGAAGAAGTTTCTAAATTGGTATAAATTGCCTAGGATGGCATTTATTTTGTACGCTTACTCTTTAATGACGTATTTTGTGTTTATATTTTATGAGGGAAGTGGAAAAAGCATATAACCTCCAGCTCGTAGGTTATCAAATTTAGCATACATTGAGATCCACAATAGGGGATCAGAGTTTTATAAATCAGCCAATGATCCTACCCATCAATGCCTTAACATACTTCGGAGCCTTGAGGGACCGAAGGTCATAAATCATGCCATTACATCACTCCATGTTGAAGGCATTTAGCACATCAAATATAATAATAGCACAATACTTTTCGGAGCCTCAAGTTCGGCCCAGTCTGGTTATAGAGCTCCATCTTCCTCACTATAATCATTTATTTGATTGTTTATATTGACATATAATATTATTTGATACATTTCTTCTTGTTGAGTAGACCTGAATAATCATTCTTTCATTCAAATTCTAACTCCATCGACACCAATTATCTTCTTCAGCGGAGCCGTCCTCGATATCCAAAACTTTCACTCTTTTTACTTCCAGCAATCTCATACTCCTGGGATATCCACTTGGCCATCACTACTCCATCTTGAAGCGTTTGCACATCCTGCCCCTTTAAATAAATATCTTCTCAATGGAGAATCCAGGAGGCCAAGTTGGAACATGCCCAAAACTAATCTTTACTTTACCGCTTATGCCCCAGCTTTTTGCTCTTTAGTGAGAAAATTGTCTTGTGGGGATAATAATATCTCTGCTTCCTCGCACCGGTTTGCGAAAGTAGATACGATAATACATATATATATATATATATATATATATATATATATATATATATATATATATATATATATATATAAGACTTGTCAAATTGGCCCTTCTAACAAGGTATTTTTTGAAAAAATAAAAAGTCATATAACTTCCTCAAATTTTTTGTGTATTTTCTTTAACATATCTGCTATTAGGATCAATATCACTTTTGCAAGATCTTCATTTACTAATATTAAAAAAAAAAATTAATTGGAAATTTTTTATTATATTTGCTTATATATGTTATTAAAGATACTAATTTTTTTTTTACCCCTTAATAAGGAAAAAATCTCCTTTTTGCTATTTATTCTAGTAGAGAAAACTGTAAGCTACACTATTGATGATTGTTTTTATTTCTTTAAGCCTACGACTTTTTTGAAAGGTAGGTTTTTATCTTTTATGTTACCTTGACATTGGAATTTTATTGACTTTAAATTCGTTCTGAATGTTTTATATCTGTTTTTAGCAGTACATACCTAATTTGCATTACTAGATTAGGTTATAGGTAGCTTAGAACTTCTTTCACTAAAAAAAAGATATTATCCTATTGTCGGCATATGGCAAATAATTTATGGGAGACATGGTAACAAACATAGTAATGTAAACGATTTCCCATCACATCTACACATAGATTTATTGCAATATTGAGAATCATTATAGTTATCAATCAAACTCTTATACTTGTATAAATATTAATCATTGAATATATAACAGAGACATATTAGGATCATTCTCATCATACTTGTCAAGTTGGAGTTTCCAGAACTGTAGATTTTCGAGAAGTTCAAGTAAAGTAACTTGATTTATATGTATATTTATTCCGAAACATATTTAAATTAATTACCTAATCAAATTCAATGGGTTAAAAAAATGATAGTGTGGAAAAAAGTATACAAACCTACAAGTAGTCTTTATCTAGCTCAAGCATGTTTCTTTAAATGTATTATTAAATATATATTTCTTCTTAATCTAAATTTCCAGTGCGTACGAAAAAAAGTTTTTTTTTACTCTAGTTGTAATAAAAACAAATAGTGATTCTTTAGTATCATTCAATTAATATTCAAATATTCCAATTTAAGCAAATTTACCGTCATGGAGTACTTGTAATCTGTTGTCTGTTACAATCACAGGGCCTGCACAAGCAAATTATGGTTGTTGCATGGCAAGTATCAGCTTAATCAACTCAGCATTATTATTGCAGTTTCACTATAGTGTGTGAAAAAAGAAATCTTCTATTTTTTGGCTAATTTCATTCCACTGTTTTGCAGTGAAATAAAATATTATTGATATGATATGATACTTGGCAGCATTCCTGAGGAATATCGATATTTGGGGGAAATAACTGGAAAACTGACTGTTATATATATATTTTTTTTTTTGAGAAATAACTAAAATTTGAAGAAAGCTATATTTTGATGATACCATAAATATAAAGTTGGATTTTACTAATATAAATTTCTATATTAGTTTTAATTTTAATTTTATAGCCAAAATTTATAATCAGTCTTGTAAGTTCTAAGTAATTGCTCTTTTATATATTCAAAGTAAAACAACAATACTAACAAATTAAATCAAACGATACTTGATCACAAATTTAAAGTAGATAATCACATTCTAGATCTAAAACTAACTATAATTTCGCTCTGTAATTTACAACTTTTGAAAAAAATAAAAGGTATGTTAACTCTAAACTTGGCAAAACATCTTTCTGAATTAAAAAAAAAATATTCTTTACAAAATTATTTTTAAATTTCATATTAAAAAAAAATAAAAATATATATTCCTAAACTTGGCAGAACATTTCTATGGATTTTGAAAAAAACATTTTTTTACAAAAAATATTTTTAATTTAATATTTTTTTTTTACAAAAAAATCATTTAAAAAAATATATATCCCTAAACTTGGCAGAAAATTTTTGTGAATTAAAAAAATAAATAATCTTTACAAATTTTTAAATAAATTTAATATTTAATTTTTTTTTAAATATATACATATTTAAAAATTAAAACATATACTTAATATATTTATATATATAACATAATATATATAAACAGAAGTCGAACCTCTGTATATCGAACTTCAATACATCAAAAATCTCTATATATCGAACTTTTTTTAGGAACCTTGAATTTTTATTAGAAAAAAAACATTCTGTATATCAAATAAAATTTCTATTTATCGTACAAAAAATTTGCATTTAAAAAAATATAAAATAGTGATTGCCATTAGAAAGAGCACTTAGTTTACGTATATAAGAATGGATAATAATTAAATAAGAAAAAAAAATATTCCACTGGTTTGCAAAGCAGTGAAAATTCAGGGAAGATTTTGTTTCAGAAGAAGCACAGGAGTACCTACCTAAATTTTCTAAATCTCTTACCTAACAACAAGAGAGTGAAATTTTCACTCATTTTCATCAAATTCAGTTTAACTTTGCCTTTCTTGTTGTGAGTATGGCTCCTACAAAACGTCTTCGGTGATGAATTATAAACAAAAAGACATTAGAAGCTATTTTGCGCGGAAACAAAAATCAATTACTTTTTAAGTATGCTTGCAAGTAGAGGGAAAATGGGCGAGCTGGCACACTCCTGTGCGCGCCCACGTGACCAGTCACGTGACCTATGGCGGGAAATTTGAATTTGAATTTTCATCTCGACCTAACCTTAACTGCCACGTGGTCTTATCTCGACCCTACCTTAACCACCACGTGGTCTCACCTCGACCTAACCTTAACTATTAGGCCACGCCCCTTTTTAGTCACGTGACTCCTATGCCACGCCCCTTTTAGTCACGTGATCGTTATGCCCCGCCCCTTTTTAGTCACGTGATCCAGTCACGTGACCCGCAGCGCATCCTGGTCTATGCTCCGCCCGCATATTTAGTCACGTGATCCGGTCCCGTGGCCCGCGGAACCTCCTGGTCTATGCTCCGCCCGCATATTTTAGTCACGTGATCCAGTCACGTGACCCTTTGAACCCTCCGGTATATGCTCCGCCCTGATTACCCCCACCCTAAGCCGCCATTTTGTTTACAATGACGTGGTCAGCATCCACGCTTAACCACCAGGTTTATCCCCTCCACCAATTGAAGGGTCAGGTACCCACTTTATAGTATGTAACCTCCCCAACGGTTAAATAATCATAACCTATACGACGAAGGGTCAGGTATCCACTTTATAGTCTGTAACCTCCCCTACGGTTATATAATCATAACCTATACGACGAAGGGTCAGGTACCCACCTTATAGAGCATGAGTGTACCCGGCCGCCATTTTGTTTTTCTACTGTTTGAGAGATTTAAGGTTTTGTTGAAGGGTCAGGTACCCGCTTTATAGTCTGTAACCTCCCCAACGGTTATATAATCATAAACTATACGAGGAAGGGTCAGGTACCCACTTCATAGTCTGTAACCTCCCCAACGGTTATATAATCATAACCTATACGATGAAGGGTCAGGTATCCACTTTATTGTCTGTAACCTCCCCTACGGTTATATAACCATAACCTATACGATGAAGGGTGAGGTATCCACTTTATAGTATGTAACCTCCCCTACGGTTATTTAATCATAACCTATATGATGAAGGGTTAGGTACCCTCATACCTTTGGGAAGGTTACATAACCTTTACATTGTATTCGTGTTTGTGCAACCTTCTCAATGTTTACGTAATCTTTACAATATTTAACTTTACCAACATTTAAACAGGTTGGATCATGTATAGACAAGTTGGATGATGTCTAGGTGAAATACAAATATGGACTTTGAACTGTTTATCTCTAAAACAAAAATAAATAGTAGGGCTTCTTAATCCTATAACAACTGTTGGACTTTGAACTGTGTATCTCTAACATATAAATAAATAGTAGAGTTCCTAAATCCTATAACTGCTTTTGGACTTTGCACTCATAATCTCCAACCATTCTTATCTCGCTGAAACATAAACAAAACAACTTTTCAATGTACTACGTATTTTTAATAGTTGATAGTATAAACAATAGTCTTAAAAGGATTAAGTTGTCAATGTTCTACGTGTTTTTATTCTGCGATAGTTACATAATTGTCTTAAAAGGATTAACTTGTCAATGTTCTACGTATTTTTATTCTCCGATAGTTAAATAATTGTCTTAAAAGGATTAACTTTTAATCCATTAAGTTCCTATCGAACTTTTAATCTCTAAAATATATTAACAAATCGAAACGATGGTATCACGCTGGCCAAAGAGGTTGCACCTTTTCATAGCTTTGAAATATTTTCAAAGTACACGAGTCGGTATTAATAACTGTGAACATGTCGCAGTAAATTTTAATTAATGAATATTAATTAATACTATTTCATAATCCCTTAAGAGCTTTTGGACTTTGATCTGTTAATACCAAAACATAATGAATGATTTAGGACTTCCGCTAAAAAGTAAACAAATTTAGCTTTCGCAATAATGCTCTATCTCTTAATCCTTCCTTTAAAAGTAAACAATGGACTTTGAATTGTTAATCCTCTATCATTACTCATCTCGCTGAAACATAAACAAAACAACTTTTTAATCTTATGTGTATTTTTATTTTCTCATAGTATAAACTATTAAAACGCCGTAAAAGAATTAAATATTAAATCCTTAAAGTTTTTTTATCATTTACAAACAATGATAAAGAGCCTTTTAATCATTTCATAATATCTGGATAGATGACGTCATTATTATTAGCTAAAGTTTTGTACCTTTTTCAGTTCTCAATGTTTACATTTTATGCAATTTTTCCAAATTTTTACCTTTACCTATCTATTTCTTTTTTAAATTTTCTATAACCTCCTCAATGTTTATACATTTTCTGTCCGCTAGGGCGCAGCACCTTACTCCAGTAGGGGATTTTCCTGGCTAGTTTACATAATGTTCTCAATGTCTATGATTTATGCAACCTTCCCAATGTTTACATTTACCTATCTATTTGTTTACGTTTTCTATAACCTTCCCAATATTTAAATTTTATGTAAATATAGTCTTCTCAACTGATTTTTTGCCTTTCCTAAATTGTTTTTCCCCTTTTCTGAACTTGATTTAATTATAATTAACTACCCTGGTTCCTAATTGCACTCGTATCAGACCTTGCGATATCATCGGCTCCTTTCGGCTACTCTCGGATACCCTCGGAGCAGAGCGGCCGGGCCCCGATCATTGTCCTCGGTGACGCTCGTTCGTCCTCGTTTTTCCTCGGGCCCCCACCTCGATCTCCCTAATCTGCCTTAGGATGCTCCCGATTCGAGAATAACCGAACTCCTCCGGCCTCATATGATCATCCAGAATCACTAGGAAAAATTTGAAAAAAATCTCCTCTTCTCACCTGGACTTCTTCTCCTACGGTTCCAACCATTCATTTTACTCAGCACGTAGAGGTCTCTCGTCTGCGTACCCCTTGATCAACTATAAATATTTACATTTTTCATAACTTGAAGTCCCATAATTTTAGTGATTTTTAGTAATTTTAGCGGTTTTTATTGATTTTAGTCATTTCTTATCAGCTTCTAATGGCAAAATACACTCCGGCAATAATATTATGCTTAATGTTTAACCGAATCCATCATTTTCTTTCAATTCATTGATAATATTTTTTGAGTAGGTCTTTTACTGCTTTACTGGTCTTTTACCTCTAATTTTTAACATAGATTTATATTTTTTAGTATATTTTAACCAATTTTAGATATTATTTTTTGTTTTTATAATTGATTTTACATGTTACTTTATTGATTTTAGTCAATTTTAATGATTTTAGAAATAAAATAAAACGTTTTATTAGCAAATATTTGTATATAAATTTGTTTTGAGATGATTTATTATCTAGAGTTGATATTATTTGAGAATGTTGATGTAAGATGTGCTATATTTGGTCCCCATTTGTATGATATTATATCGTTTTTTTCAAACCTAATAATGCCCGAATTAGCGAAACGTTGACTGATCAGATATTTACTGCTGTTTAAGAGACTCAAAACTTTATTCAGGATTCTTCCAGAAATATACTGATAATTTAGAATTAGTATTTAAGATAATTTTGAATATTAGAATGTTTGCCATCATCGGATGATAGATAATATTAAGAGTAACTAATATGAGCATAATCGTGGCAGTTGGAGCACAATTCTGATCACACCTTCCCCCCTTAAAATTCCAAATATTTACATTTTTCATGAACTTGAAGTCCCATAATTTTAGTGGTTTTTAGTAATTTTAGCGATTTTTATTGATTTTTAGTTATTTCTCATCAACTTCTAACGGCAAAATACAATTCGACAATAATACCATGCTTAATGTTTGACCGAATCCATCATTTTCTTTTACATTATTGATAATATCCTTTGAGTAGGTCTTTGTACTGCATAGACTTCGATCTCTAATTTTTAACATAGCTTTATATTTTTAGTATATTTTAACCAATTTTAGATATTATTTTTTTGTTTTTATAATTGATTTTGCCCGTTACTTTATTGATTTTAGTCAATTTTTAATGATTTTAGAAATAAAAAATTTTTTATTAGCAAATATTTGTATATAATACTGTTTTGAGATGATGTATTATCTGTAGTTGATATTATTTGAGAATGCTGATGTAAGATGTGCTATATTTGGTCCCCATTTGTATGATATTATGTTGTTTGTTTTGTTTTTTTCACTTCTAATAATGACCGAATTGGCGAAACGTTGACTGATCAAATATTTTCTGCTGTTTAAGAGATTCAAATCTTTATTCAGGATTCTTCCAGAAATATACTGATAATTTAGAAATATTCATATTAACCCTTCTCCATACTCGCTTCATAATTCAAATTATTTGATTTCTTTCATGAAATAATAACTATTTATTAGATATTTCTATATCGTCTCCGGGTCAAAATGTCTTGTTTTGTGCAGGTGACTGTCAATAGTAGAATGTTTAGCATGATCGGATTATAGATAATACTAAAATTAACTCATATGAGCACAATCGTGGTAGTTATAGGACAATTATGACCACACTTTTTCCCAAAAATACCAAAAGTTCGCCTATGAGGCACCACTATCAGTACTTGTTTCCTCATCGAAGTTTGTTTATCGATTAATCAACAATCAGTTCAATCAATTTTGACGAGTCCATCTTGCTTTTGCACACTAACTTTCTGTTGGACAGAACATTTATGGACTTCACCAGGATGAGAACCATTGTTAAGAGGTGTTTCATAGCACCCTAGGATTTTAAAATGAGTAGCCGATAGAGGGAAAATGAGGTAGTTCGAGCACAATGCTGATCACACTTTCTACGAAGAATAGCATCAGGTCTCGTCTATGAGACATTTTTTCCCAGTCACTTTCGCCTTGTCGATGTGTGTTTATTGGTAAACACAGCAATCACATACTAGATTTTATTTGTTTTTATTAGATTGATATTTATTTTTTTATTAAGAGGCGGAAGCTGGACCTCATTAAGACTCCAATATCTTTTGGTAATCAACTCCAATTAATCCAAAATGTTAAATATTTCCTCGAAAAAACATAAATTTAACGGAAGGCATTAGATCCGTCCTCATTTCATAATTCAAATTGTTTGATATCTTTCATGAAATGATAACTATTTATTAGAAATTTCTATATCGTCTCCGGATCAAAATGTCTTGTTTTGTGTGGGTGACTGTAAATATTAGAATGTTTACCATCATCAAATGACAGATAATATTAACAGTGACTAATATGAACAAAATCGTGGTAGTTAGATTCTGATCACAGTTTCCTCCAAAAATACCATAAGTTCGTCTGTGAGGCACCTCTACTAGTACCTCTTCCCTCATCGAAGTTTGTTTATCAATAAATCAACAATCAGTTCAATCAATTTTAACCACTCCATCTTGCTTTAAGACTCCAATATCTTTTGGTAATCGACTCGAATAAACTCATAATATAATAAACTCATAAATAATAAATAAAATAAACTCATAAATAAATAAACTCATAAGACAGAAATTTAACAGAAGGCATTAGTCACTTTCTGAAAAGTTATACGAGCTGCGGACATTACATGTGACTATAATCCAAGAGTCATGCCCTGGATAAATTCTACTGTCATAATATTAATCATGGATGGATGACCTTAGTAGTTGAGCTCCTCTAAATACTACACTCTTAATACGAATATAAAATTTTTAATCAAATTTATCACTTGTGCAGGGGAAGTACTGCAGTATATCGATAATTATTAAAACTATCAACACAACTGCATGCGAATCTGCTGACCTCTATTGTCTGTTTTAAGAGCTATTATTAAGCTTTCATGTCACACGAGGGGGTGTAGATCGGTATGTTCAAGGTATGGCTTGAGGTAGTGATGGAGGGTAACGGATGATCAGGAATGTGGTATTGGATGATTTAGGGATGTTCAGACATGGTTTGAGATGGTTAGCGATGGTATGGTCAGAGATGGTTTGAGATGGTTAAGAGTGGTTTGGGGTAGTCAGACATGGTTGGAGATGGTTTAAAATAATCTAATAAGCGATGGTATGGGATGGTCAGAGATGGTTTGAGATGGTTAAGAGTGGTTTGGGGTGGTCAGACATGGTTGGAGATTATTTTAGACCATCTCCAACCATGTCTGACCACCCCAAACCACTCTTAACCATCTCAAACCATCTCTGACCATCCCATACCATCGCTTATTAGATTATTTTAAACCATCTCCAACCATGTCTGACTACCCCAAACCACTCTTAACCATCTCAAACCATCTCTGACCATACCATCGCTAACCATCTCAAACCATGTCTGAACATCCCTAAATCATCCAATACCACATTCCTGATCATCCGTTACCCTCCATCACTACCTCAAGCCATACCTTGAACATACCGATCTACACCCCCTCGTGTGACATGAAAGCTTAATAATAGCTCTTAAAACAGACAATAGAGGTCAGCAGATTCGCATGCAGTTGTGTTGATAGTTTTAATAATTATCGATATACTGCAGTACTTCCCCTGCACAAGTGATAAATTTGATTAAAAATTTTATATTCGTATTAAGAGTGTAGTATTTAGAGGAGCTCAACTACTAAGGTCATCCATCCATGATTAATATTATGACAGTAGAATTTATCCAGGGCATGACTCTTGGATTATAGTCACATGTAATGTCCGCAGCTCGTATAACTTTTCAGAAAGTGACTAATGCCTTCTGTTAAATTTCTGTCTTATGAGTTTATTTATTTATGAGTTTATTTTATTTATTATTTATGAGTTTATTATATTATGAGTTTATTCGAGTCGATTACCAAAAGATATTGGAGTCTTAAAGCAAGATGGAGTGGTTAAAATTGATTGAACTGATTGTTGATTTATTGATAAACAAACTTCGATGAGGGAAGAGGTACTAGTAGAGGTGCCTCACAGACGAACTTATGGTATTTTTGGAGGAAACTGTGATCAGAATCTAACTACCACGATTTTGTTCATATTAGTCACTGTTAATATTATCTGTCATTTGATGATGGTAAACATTCTAATATTTACAGTCACCCACACAAAACAAGACATTTTGATCCGGAGACGATATAGAAATTTCTAATAAATAGTTATCATTTCATGAAAGATATCAAACAATTTGAATTATGAAATGAGGACGGATCTAATGCCTTCCGTTAAATTTATGTTTTTTCGAGGAAATATTTAACATTTTGGATTAATTGGAGTTGATTACCAAAAGATATTGGAGTCTTAATGAGGTCCAGCTTCCGCCTCTTAATAAAAAAATAAATATCAATCTAATAAAAACAAATAAAATCTAGTATGTGATTGCTGTGTTTACCAATAAACACACATCGACAAGGCGAAAGTGACTGGGAAAAAATGTCTCATAGACGAGACCTGATGCTATTCTTCGTAGAAAGTGTGATCAGCATTGTGCTCGAACTACCTCATTTTCCCTCTATCGGCTACTCATTTTAAAATCCTAGGGTGCTATGAAACACCTCTTAACAATGGTTCTCATCCTGGTGAAGTCCATAAATGTTCTGTCCAACAGAAAGTTAGTGTGCAAAAGCAAGATGGACTCGTCAAAATTGATTGAACTGATTGTTGATTAATCGATAAACAAACTTCGATGAGGAAACAAGTACTGATAGTGGTGCCTCATAGGCGAACTTTTGGTATTTTTGGGAAAAAGTGTGGTCATAATTGTCCTATAACTACCACGATTGTGCTCATATGAGTTAATTTTAGTATTATCTATAATCCGATCATGCTAAACATTCTACTATTGACAGTCACCTGCACAAAACAAGACATTTTGACCCGGAGACGATATAGAAATATCTAATAAATAGTTATTATTTCATGAAAGAAATCAAATAATTTGAATTATGAAGCGAGTATGGAGAAGGGTTAATATGAATATTTCTAAATTATCAGTATATTTCTGGAAGAATCCTGAATAAAGATTTGAATCTCTTAAACAGCAGAAAATATTTGATCAGTCAACGTTTCGCCAATTCGGTCATTATTAGAAGTGAAAAAAACAAAACAAACAACATAATATCATACAAATGGGGACCAAATATAGCACATCTTACATCAGCATTCTCAAATAATATCAACTACAGATAATACATCATCTCAAAACAGTATTATATACAAATATTTGCTAATAAAAAATTTTTTATTTCTAAAATCATTAAAAATTGACTAAAATCAATAAAGTAACGGGCAAAATCAATTATAAAAACAAAAAAATAATATCTAAAATTGGTTAAAATATACTAAAAATATAAAGCTATGTTAAAAATTAGAGATCGAAGTCTATGCAGTACAAAGACCTACTCAAAGGATATTATCAATAATGTAAAAGAAAATGATGGATTCGGTCAAACATTAAGCATGGTATTATTGTCGAATTGTATTTTGCCGTTAGAAGTTGATGAGAAATAACTAAAAATCAATAAAAATCGCTAAAATTACTAAAAACCACTAAAATTATGGGACTTCAAGTTCATGAAAAATGTAAATATTTGGAATTTTAAGGGGGGAAGGTGTGATCAGAATTGTGCTCCAACTGCCACGATTATGCTCATATTAGTTACTCTTAATATTATCTATCATCCGATGATGGCAAACATTCTAATATTCAAAATTATCTTAAATACTAATTCTAAATTATCAGTATATTTCTGGAAGAATCCTGAATAAAGTTTTGAGTCTCTTAAACAGCAGTAAATATCTGATCAGTCAACGTTTCGCTAATTCGGGCATTATTAGGTTTGAAAAAAACGATATAATATCATACAAATGGGGACCAAATATAGCACATCTTACATCAACATTCTCAAATAATATCAACTCTAGATAATAAATCATCTCAAAACAAATTTATATACAAATATTTGCTAATAAAACGTTTTATTTTATTTCTAAAATCATTAAAATTGACTAAAATCAATAAAGTAACATGTAAAATCAATTATAAAAACAAAAAATAATATCTAAAATTGGTTAAAATATACTAAAAAATATAAATCTATGTTAAAAATTAGAGGTAAAAGACCAGTAAAGCAGTAAAAGACCTACTCAAAAAATATTATCAATGAATTGAAAGAAAATGATGGATTCGGTTAAACATTAAGCATAATATTATTGCCGGAGTGTATTTTGCCATTAGAAGCTGATAAGAAATGACTAAAATCAATAAAAACCGCTAAAATTACTAAAAATCACTAAAATTATGGGACTTCAAGTTATGAAAAATGTAAATATTTATAGTTGATCAAGGGGTACGCAGACGAGAGACCTCTACGTGCTGAGTAAAATGAATGGTTGGAACCGTAGGAGAAGAAGTCCAGGTGAGAAGAGGAGATTTTTTTCAAATTTTTCCTAGTGATTCTGGATGATCATATGAGGCCGGAGGAGTTCGGTTATTCTCGAATCGGGAGCATCCTAAGGCAGATTAGGGAGATCGAGGTGGGGGCCCGAGGAAAAACGAGGACGAACGAGCGTCACCGAGGACAATGATCGGGGCCCGGCCGCTCTGCTCCGAGGGTATCCGAGAGTAGCCGAAAGGAGCCGATGATATCGCAAGGTCTGATACGAGTGCAATTAGGAACCAGGGTAGTTAATTATAATTAAATCAAGTTCAGAAAAGGGGAAAAACAATTTAGGAAAGGCAAAAAATCAGTTGAGAAGACTATATTTACATAAAATTTAAATATTGGGAAGGTTATAGAAAACGTAAACAAATAGATAGGTAAATGTAAACATTGGGAAGGTTGCATAAATCATAGACATTGAGAACATTATGTAAACTAGCCAGGAAAATCCCCTACTGGAGTAAGGTGCTGCGCCCTAGCGGACAGAAAATGTATAAACATTGAGGAGGTTATAGAAAATTTAAAAAAGAAATAGATAGGTAAAGGTAAAAATTTGGAAAAATTGCATAAAATGTAAACATTGAGAACTGAAAAAGGTACAAAACTTTAGCTAATAATAATGACGTCATCTATCCAGATATTATGAAATGATTAAAAGGCTCTTTATCATTGTTTGTAAATGATAAAAAAACTTTAAGGATTTAATATTTAATTCTTTTACGGCGTTTTAATAGTTTATACTATGAGAAAATAAAAATACACATAAGATTAAAAAGTTGTTTTGTTTATGTTTCAGCGAGATGAGTAATGATAGAGGATTAACAATTCAAAGTCCATTGTTTACTTTTAAAGGAAGGATTAAGAGATAGAGCATTATTGCGAAAGCTAAATTTGTTTACTTTTTAGCGGAAGTCCTAAATCATTCATTATGTTTTGGTATTAACAGATCAAAGTCCAAAAGCTCTTAAGGGATTATGAAATAGTATTAATTAATATTCATTAATTAAAATTTACTGCGACATGTTCACAGTTATTAATACCGACTCGTGTACTTTGAAAATATTTCAAAGCTATGAAAAGGTGCAACCTCTTTGGCCAGCGTGATACCATCGTTTCGATTTGTTAATATATTTTAGAGATTAAAAGTTCGATAGGAACTTAATGGATTAAAAGTTAATCCTTTTAAGACAATTATTTAACTATCGGAGAATAAAAATACGTAGAACATTGACAAGTTAATCCTTTTAAGACAATTATGTAACTATCGCAGAATAAAAATACGTAGAACATTGACAACTTAATCCTTTTAAGACTATTGTTTATACTATCAACTATTAAAAATACGTAGTACATTGAAAAGTTGTTTTGTTTATGTTTCAGCGAGATAAGAATGGTTGGAGATTATGAGTGCAAAGTCCAAAAGCAGTTATAGGATTTAGGAACTCTACTATTTATTTATATGTTAGAGATACACAGTTCAAAGTCCAACAGTTGTTATAGGATTAAGAAGCCCTACTATTTATTTTTGTTTTAGAGATAAACAGTTCAAAGTCCATATTTGTATTTCACCTAGACATCATCCAACTTGTCTATACATGATCCAACCTGTTTAAATGTTGGTAAAGTTAAATATTGTAAAGATTACGTAAACATTGAGAAGGTTGCACAAACACGAATACAATGTAAAGGTTATGTAACCTTCCCAAAGGTATGAGGGTACCTAACCCTTCATCATATAGGTTATGATTAAATAACCGTAGGGGAGGTTACATACTATAAAGTGGATACCTCACCCTTCATCGTATAGGTTATGATTATATAACCGTTGGGGAGGTTACAGACTATGAAGTGGGTACCTGACCCTTCCTCGTATAGTTTATGATTATATAACCGTTGGGGAGGTTACAGACTATAAAGCGGGTACCTGACCCTTCAACAAAACCTTAAATCTCTCAAACAGTAGAAAAACAAAATGGCGGCCGGGTACACTCATGCTCTATAAGGTGGGTACCTGACCCTTCGTCGTATAGGTTATGATTATATAACCGTAGGGGAGGTTACAGACTATAAAGTGGATACCTGACCCTTCGTCGCATAGGTTATGATTATATAACCGTTGGGGAGGTTACATACTATAAAGTGGGTACCTGACCCTTCAATTGGTGGAGGGGATAAACCTGGTGGTTAAGCGTGGATGCTGACCACGTCATTGTAAACAAAATGGCGGCTTAGGGTGGGGGTAATCAGGGCGGAGCATATACCGGAGGGTTCAAAGGGTCACGTGACTGGATCACGTGACTAAAATATGCGGGCGGAGCATAGACCAGGAGGTTCCGCGGGCCACGGGACCGGATCACGTGACTAAATATGCGGGCGGAGCATAGACCAGGATGCGCTGCGGGTCACGTGACTGGATCACGTGACTAAAAAGGGGCGGGGCATAACGATCACGTGACTAAAAAGGGGCGTGGCATAGGAGTCACGTGACTAAAAAGGGGCGTGGCCTAATAGTTAAGGTTAGGTCGAGGTGAGACCACGTGGTGGTTAAGGTAGGGTCGAGATAAGACCACGTGGCAGTTAAGGTTAGGTCGAGATGAAAATTCAAATTCAAATTTCCCGCCATAGGTCACGTGACTGGTCACGTGGGCGCGCACAGGAGTGTGCCAGCTCGCCCATTTTCCCTCTACTCTTGCATATTTTTAATACATACCTTTATTGAATTATAAATGTACATTTGTAAATAATCTGCAATCACAGATGTAATTTGAACAATTTTTCAAATAAGTGTTATTTATCCTTCAGTTTTGTTTTTCTTTAACCCTAAAAAATTGCCTTTGTAACATCACTAACCCCAAAAAATTGCTTTTGATACTTCTTCAACCCTATAGAATAGGTGTAATTGTTTTTAGTATGTAAAGGGTGAAAAATTGCAATATTTCTATATATCGAAATTTCCATATATCGATTTTTTTTCATGGAACCTTAATGTTCGATATATAGAGGTTCCACTGTGTATCCCTTAACTTGCAAGAGCAGTTTTATAATTTTTTTTTTAATATTTAAAAACTATATTTTTTAACAAAAAATGTTGTGAATTTAATATTTTTACAAAAAAAAAATAATTAAAAAAATATATATGCACCTAAACTTAGAGAAACATATTTATGATTTTTTTTAATATTTAAAAAATATTTTTTACAAATTTTGATTTAAATTTAATATTTTTTACAAAAAAGTTATTTAAAAAATATTCATCCCTAAACTTGACAGAAGATGTGAATAATAGAACTGTATCATGAAAATAAGTGAATAAAAGAACTGTCATGAGTGACACATTGCCAAGTTTAGGGTTAATAAGTATGCTACCAGCTTCTCAAGTATGTTACTTATATAGTGGTACCATACTTGAGAAATCAATTTAAAAAATAAATTTTATAAGTTAGTACTAAGAAAAAATCAAAAATATTTTATTTTTGTAAACGTTATCAGAAGAGCTTTTAATTGTAGCTGCTTAAAAAAAAAAGAATAAACAGAGAACGATAAAAATATGGTAATATGCTTGATGATGAATAAAAATACTCACAACTATTTCTGTTGTAGTTTCAGTTTGACACAAATTATCCAGATTCCAGGGTAAAACTGCAACAAAATTAGACATTGTATCGCCCAAGGTCAGAGGAGTTGAGGGTTAATATTTTAGAAATTGAATATTTTCTGAAACAATAGTGGTAACATAATTGAGCACTCGCTTTCACCATATCCCGAAGACATAAGTTCTTTATGACCTCCTAGCCACTGGAAATTTAAAAAATTTAAATACCATTCATATTTTCAAAATAGCACACTTACCTTCTAATTATTACTTTCGATTTCAGCTTGCATTTTTTTTTTCATCAATATATACCAATTAAATTTTACCAATTGAATTTTAATATTTATTTTAAATTTAAATATTTTGGCCATTCACTATTTACTGATGGTAGGTCTAATCAACAATAATATACACGAAAATCGGGGACAGATCCATAATAGTTAGAGGCATATAAAAAAAACAAAACTTCAATTCAATGTCGAAAGATGCGAATTTGACAAGTCTCGTGAGAATGACCCATATATCAAATATTTTCTATATATATATATATATATATATATATATATATATATATATATATATATATATATATATATATATATATCAAACACTCACACAAAATCATCTTTGTTATCATTGTTGTTTGTTTTTATATTTTAGACAATTTCCAGTACAATAATAAAGGAAATATTGTTAAAGTATGGGAAAGAAGTTACTGCAAAAGATTTAGTCCAGCATGAACTTAAAGTGCTTGAAGTGCTGAATTATAATGTGAGTTTGACAACAAAAATCATTTTGCTATCTTTATGTCAATTATCATGTTGGAAAAAAGTAATTAAGAAATGTATAGGTAAATAATTAATGTAAATGATTTAAATAATTGAAACTATTTATTAGAAGGTATTTCATGGGATACCAATGAAGTAAATATTAGCTGACTCAATGATTAACTTATGTGCTGTACTGATTAAACTAAATAACTACGAACAAACATGCATAAATAGTAAATAAGTCATCCAAAGGATGGAAAGGAAATATCCAAAGGATGGAATTAAATATTTGGGATAGATACCAGCTCATTCTAAGGTGAGCTAGTAAGTATTTAAGGGAAAATTGGTGAAAAGACTGAATCAAAATCTTGATAAATTAGTGATTCTTGATTGCTTACACCAAGATCTAAAAATCTAATTGCTCAAATCAATTTATAGCTAAAACTCAACTTTTTCAATAACTACAGTTAGAGTCAAAAGTATTCATATACCTGTTTTAAAAAAATTAAATAAAAATTATTACCATTATTCCCATGGAGCAATTTAAAAAAATAAAACCATTTAATATAAACATCGACACTTTAATAAAAAAAATATATTTTTGATAATATAAATCGTAAAACATCGGGGAGTATAAATAAATAAATTATTTAAAAGAAAACAGTCAGCAGAGTGAGCCAAAAGTATTCGTTCACTTTATTATTTTTATAATAAATTACCTATATTACTATATTCAATTTATAGTAAAAATTTTATTAATATTTAGTGGGGCCACATGTGGGTTTTAATACACATTGAAGATGTATTGAATTAACTAATTTTTACTTCAATGACACATGAATTTTGTTCCACTCCTCGGTAATAACACTCTTTAAATTATGTAAATTGGAAACATTGCTTTTTCTGACTTAATCCTTAAGATATTAAGATATACCGCATAGAATTATTAGAATTATAGAATTAATATCCGGCGACCGAGGATGGTTTACCATCCGTTTTAGTACGTTTTAGAGGATCCACATCTTAGTTCTCCAAGCTGTCTTTTCTCGTTTCCTAAATTTGTCTACACTGATTGGGAGATTTATTTTTAAAATCCCAATATATTCTATATGATCCATTATACTGTCTAAATATCAAGGGATCCCACTCCAGTAGCTTTGATACAACCCTAGAGCACGAGTAGCTTACCTATGTTTAACAGTGTGGACTGCATTTCTCGTTTACGTTGCGGCTTTTCTTTCTTCACACTTTTTGATTTCCACGATTATCGAGCATTTCAATTTTAATTTGTCGGAGTAAAACAAATAGTCGCCATTTTGTATTCCGACCGATCTGGATTGCCGGGCTGACAGATTTTAGCTTAGCATCCTGGGCTCTACCTGTTTATACATTTGATTAGATCGTTTGGGTTAAATTTACCTGCTGTGAGCTTTTAGTCTGTTAGGACCAGTGGCGTAACTAGGCCAGGTGGCGCCCAGGGCAAACTTCAAGATTGCCGCTTCCAGGTTCGGAACTAGTGGGGGCAAAGGGGACATTTGCCTCGGGCAGCATACTTTAGATGGTGATAAATTTTGAGTAAAAGTTATTATTAGATTAAATAAATAATATTTATTTCAGATATTTGATAGTTTTGACCTTAATTCAGTCAATAAATGAGTTAATGAGATGATATTTATTTCGAAATATATTACCAAATTAAGTTAAGCTTGCCTCCCCTCCCCGAAGTAAAAATCCTTGTACCGGTTTTGCCGCCCCCTGCTATAATTCCACTTTATCTGCTTCTATGGAAATATGATACCGACAAAGTCTCGATACCGGAACTCATTCAAACACTTGAATCAAATACTGGTCAGTGCTTGAAATCAAATTCAGTACTTGAATATGGACTGGAACAGGACATAGGACATATTGAGCAAGTACTGGAAAATGTACTGATGGTGTAGAGGAACCTCACGTTGACAACGTATCAACCCTAATCCTCTATTCCTCCTGAGATCATATAACATCACTGTAGAGGTGTCTGTTAGGATCAAGGATGTCGCCTTGGGAGGGGTAGGGCTGTCGTATCCCTATCCCTCACATCAATCTGAAAAACCAAAACATTGGGAAATTTGAGTTTCCCGTACTTCAAACTGCGAAAACTGCGGTAAAGCATTTTAATCAAAGATTTACTAAAATTTATAACCAATTCCAGTATCTTTTAAGTTAGATTTTATCGATACAATGCTGTTAAAATAGAAAAAAAATTATTGTTGAGAAATCAGGGTAAATATTTTGGGAAATTTTAGATTTCCTCCTCCGGAATAAATTTTTGTACCAGCGTTGCTGCTAAGGAGTCCTGTCATATCTTCAATACTCCTGAAAATGGTCTTGATTCCTTGTAATAAAGCAGAACATACTATGCTAGGAGCAGTTTGGAGAGGCTATGTAAGTTCTGGTTATACATAGTTATAATATAAGTTATGTAATACAAAGTTGAGTTTTAGCTTCCAAAGCCATCTCTTGGTCAGCTCTTACTAGCCCCAGCCGATAGACGAGAATTAAGTCCATTTCTAGCAAATCTGGTAAAGCGTTTAAAACATTCCCTTTTAATTACATGTCACTACTACAGGGTCGAGAATGATTTAGTGATTTTGCCGCTTCACAGAGAAGGAGACTCTGCATAATGCCAGTCATCGGAATGTATTGAGAAACACTTCTTTATTTCTTAATCTTCTGGGCATGTATTCTTGAAAAGAATAAATGAATCTTAAACTCTATAGCCACAAACAAATATGGAGAAATAAGTTAATTTTTAGGGAATAGTAACATTAATGTGGTATTAGATAATAAAATAATTAGTTTAAATTAAAACAAACAAAGCTTCCTTTCTGGTAACCGATTAAGTTAATTAAAAAAAAACTTAAGGATCAAGTTAAAGAGGTATCCCTACATTTGGGCTTTACGGCTAAGAAGGCTATCAGCTGGGCATGAAAGGGATTAGGCTTACACTGTTGTCTGAACCACTTTATGAAATCAGCCACCTCTTGGCCACGGGGAGCGATCAGGGCATAAACCCATCTTTCTTGGCTGACAAACGGAGGGAGACAGTTCCATTCAATATAATTTCTAAGTATTCTTAGTTGAATTATTGCTTTCCTCTTGATAAGCTAGGAATGGTAATTTATAATGGCCACTTTAGGTAACAAGAGCATCTCTTAAATTTTAAAGTTAATGATTCTTTGATATAAAGAACTAGAGTACTTACTATAAGAGCATACTAAGTACTATAACCATTTTAATTAGGTATGCATCGACAAACTGAATCTTTGAATATTACAAAAACTAATCAATCTCAAACTTTTTGTTGATTTATTTGGCTTCTCTTTACCCTTTTGCATTCCTACATATATTTGTCATATATTTTTGGCTTTAAAGCTCTGAGTATTACGACCTTTGAGTCGGCTATCAATAGGTGAAGGTCCACCTACGCTGATTACTACTAATTACCTTCATTTCTGTGAAGTATCTTCAGATGTCTTTGTCATATACTTAGGCGTGCGCACTTGGGGTGCCATAGGTGCACAGGCACCTGATAATAAGTCAGTCATAACTTTTGCTGCCCAAAAGCGTTCAATTTTTGGTTTAATTTTAATATAAAAATTGTTTAAAATACGTGTTAGATTTTCCAGGGTACAATTTTCCAGAGGACTAAAGAATATCTCTGGATCCCAGCCTGACTGGGGAGTATGGAAGGATCCTCTGGTACTATAGTGCATACACCTCCTAATAAAGGATGCTGCGCACGCCTTATGGTCATATACTAAATTATCTATCATCATTCCTTATAATTTCTCCTCCCCAAAATCCCAAGACTTCATAAAATGTGGTATTTGGTTATAACACAATAATATTTTTATATTAATTTACTTTTCAGGTAAACACTCCAGTACTAAGTACATATTGTAATTCCTTTTATGAAATGATTCATGGTTGTGATTTTGGTATAACAAGGCAAGGTTTTTATGAAGCATCATCAGAACTCTACAGATTGTATTTTCTAAACATTGATGAAATTAATAATCATCTGTGAGTAACCTTATTACTTTCTCTTACCTACCTTCCTATTCATGAAATATTTTTACTTTCACTTACATAAGGAAGTATTGCGATTGTGAAAAATTTTGAATACAATTTTTCAATGGAAATATATGTTTTAAGGTCCCCTGGGTACATATAATCAAGTCTCACAAAATAATCTATGTGTATGTGAACATTCTAGCTAAATAACGAAATGCTGTATGCTACACCAACTTTTTAGCTAAAATTGACTTACCGACAAAGCCAATTGATATTGAATTAAAATTTTTTTCGAAAATGGCTCTTGCGATTTTTATTATTTAGCTTGTTACATCAATGAACAATTAAATGTCCATTAATATAAGGTAGATCTTATCCTTATTGAATAGTCTGACAAGGCATAAATGCCGAATTTACAAAATTGCTTTCTCTAAAGTACCTTTAATTTTGTTTATTTGAAATAATTAACTATCTTTCGGTATTAGTAGAAATTAATATAGGATTAATAAATAATAAGTTTACTTCATATTATAGAGATTAGATATTACATTTTCATTGAATTGATTATTTGAAAGGCTAAGATTTTAATATAACAGGAACTCTGTAAAACAATTTCCTAGCTTCCTTTTAGTGATTTTTAATTTTACGGAATAAATAATTTGTTATGCTTTTATTTATGAATTATTACAATACTCAATCTTATTTAATAAATACTATTTTATTTACTTAGGAGTTATTGTAATATTTTATTTGTGGGTTTATGGGAATGGACTTGTTTGGATACCCTTGAATGAGGATGGAAATACGCTTGTTTGACCCACACTAATTAGTTATCCTCTAAGATTGTAACCCTTTTTATCCATGCTAACCTTAAATACAATTAAATGAAAACATGAATAATAGTTATTATTATTATTATTAAATTTAAGTTATTATTAAAAATAAATTATAATTATTAAAAATAAATTTTTACAATAAAATACTAAGAAATAAAATACATTAATAAATAAAATAAAATACAAAGAAATAATAAATAAACTAATTCAAATTTAACTCCTTCCTTTAGCTACATCTCATAGTGAACAGTTTCCACCCTTTTCCATTCCTTTTTTGTCTGGTGCCACTCTGGGCGATTCACTTTTCTTTAAGATTTTTTTTTTCCTTGATCCCATGTTAGTTTGCTGCGACCGCTTCTTCTTTTCCATTCTTAGGATTACCATTTCAGAATTAATTTGTCCTTCTCTCATTCTCAACCTCATATGTCCTACCCATCTCCATTCCATGTTATAGCACACATCATTTTATTTCTGGGGAACAGGTCATTTCTCTGATTAATTGATTGAATTGTTTATTTTGAGGGTCTTTTCTTGAGATCCCTAGCATGATCCATTGATCTCTCTGTCATTCATAGCTTATTAATTATTTTATTTTTCATGGGCTACATCAATTAACTACTACATCATTCTATTGATTTTAACTTCACAAACATGTTAATACCACTATAATAGTTATGTTTCATATAAATTGCTTTAGAGATAAGGAACAATTACTTCTCAAATAACTTCTGTTTTGGATCATAGTTTTGCACTTTCTCTTCATTTCAGCTTTCCAATACACAAAATCCAATTTTATAGCGTGACTATATTCTGAGAGTTGTTTTATAGAATCGATTTATGCACACCCAAAATTTTTTGTGTTAAAATATAAACTATCTGCTCACTTGTAGGAACACAAACTGTGTCTAAAAATCTCTTCTTGACCTCATCTTTCTCATGGTGGTGTCTGACTGACATCCATGTTTTTTGAGCACTTTGTCTCTAGTGTACAAGATATCTTTCTGGCTGATTGATTATCTTCCAAAACTGTAATAGGTAACACTACCTTCTCTTCTAGCTCAGTCATAAACTGATATAAGAATCTAATATCTGCTTCAACTATGTCCCATGTCTGATTCTCTTTCAAGGATGAGCTTCTTTTCGATCGCTTGAAACCAGCCCATCTTCAGGGTGTCTTCATAAGAATCAGTTCTCTAAATATTTTGAGAAGCACCATCTATCAATATGTGTACATTTCTCTTCCAACTCTTCTATATTTATCTTTATTGTTGATATACATATTTCAACAAGGGATTGAAAAACCAATATTGAAATGACAGTATCTGCTAATATACTCTATGTTGTATTCCCCATCATAAATACACAGATTCCTTTGGGTTACCTTGCTTAGTGCTTATAGTATATACATGTGTACATTCTGTCCTTCAGATGTAACAATATTAATAATTGTTATCTTCTTTTAGTACCATAAGAAAATTATAGACTAGGAGTAATTTATATGATTTTAATCTATATTATAGTATTCAGTACGACTGAAACCAGTGTGATCTTATTTAGTGTTATTTTTTACAGGGACGAGTCACTTAGCTCAAACATTGAGCTAGTTGGAGTCGGGATTCTGTGCACGGTGATTTATCAGTGTTATAATCAAAAACAGAAAAGCATTCCAAGTTTATTATTTGAGATAATAGAGTGCCTGACAGATCTCAAGAAAGACATTATTATGAAAATAGTCTTGAAATTAATGCAACTAACATCAGATACATAATTACATTTTTTAAAATTATATATATATATATATATATATATATATATATATATATATATATATATATATATATATTTATATATATATATATATACACATTTATCCAACTCTGACTGTGAGAGTCAGTTTGGGAAGATCACAACCTGTCCCAAGCCCATGTTTAGTTCAATCCATTCCTTGAGATAACATTGTAGTAAAGGACAGCCCCACCTAGGCCACTTCATCGGCATAACTAAACATTTGGGTCATTTTAATGAAATTGGTACCTGCTTAATTAAACTCTGCTCTTTTCACCATAGCATGTAGAGCAATGTTAAATATCAATGGACGTCACTTCGTCTTACTCATGATTTTACTGCGAAAGGTAGGTCCCACTTCCCATTTATTATCATCCTGCTAGCACAGTCTCTCAATATACATACTGTGAGTATGATCAACTTTGAGGAGATGTCAATCTCTTCCATTTCCCTGTAAAGTTGAACAACTTTTTTTAACACCAGTGTTCCTTGTTAGTGAGCCATCAACCCTTTAATCTGCTTCTATTAGCAGGGTTTGGGACCGGTTGTGACCTTTGCATTGTGATCTCTCTAATCTCACAGGTAGAGTTTTACACACACATATATATATATATATATATATATATATATATATATATATATATATATATATATATATATATATAATGATAAGAAATAAAGGAATGTTTTTCATAGAGACATGCTGTAAGAAGCATTTTCGCTGTAATGGCAGTGCAATATGAAGAATGGAGTTATCTAAGCTGATTAATGATTGAATCTACAGAACAAAATTTCTAGGACAAAGTGAGGAAGCGTTAAAAGATAATATAAGAAGTTTTTTGGAGAAGCAAGTTGCATAAAATCGGAATTCATAGATTCCAACCCTACAATGAAACATACTGATGGAAAATGGTCTTCTTGGAGCAGATTAGCAGATTGTTCATGATAAGTGAGAAAAATATTTTTGTGACTTTCTAAATCCCTAGATTGATGGTGAAAACCATGATCTGGAACTTTTTGATGAAGAAAATTATCATGAAGTGAGTCTGCTAGATTTGGAAATTATTTTAATGATTCTAAACAACCTGACGAATAGGGGCAGAGACCTAATGGGCAGGTATCAGCCTACTGTTATCTCTTTCTATTGCCTTGTGTTATCATCTAATACAATCTGTAGATACTCTGTTGGGTGATTACTAAGGTAAGTATTTTTTCCAATATAATGCAGAAATCAAATAAATTCTGCAAGAAAATTTGGATCCTTTTCATAGACCTCAAAACTAAAATGATTACAAAAGTAGAAAATAGCCTTACACAGAAATGGAAGAGATGGGCATCTCCTCAAAGTTAATCCTGCTCACAGCATGTATATTGAGAGACTGGTCCAGCAGGATGATAATAAATCGGAAGTTGGACCTGCCTTTCGCAGTAAAATCATGAGTAAGACGAAGTGATGCCCATTGCTATTTAACATTTCTCTACAAGCTATGGTAAAAGAGCAGAGTTTGATCAAGCAGGTACCATTTTCAATAAAATGACTCTAATGCTTAGTTATGCAGATGAAGTGGCCTAAGTTGTACTGCTCCTCAGGACGTAAAAGAGTATTCTTGAATTTTTATTGTATTAGCTTCATCTGAAAAGTTTAATGGACTTTCCCTGCTATATTCATATGAAACATGATAGTTGGGTTGAACATCTGCATAAATTTCAGCTATTGTTAACCTTAAAAGTTAATGCTAGAAAACAATTGGAAGGTTCCAAAACACAAAGCCTCAAGTCTCTAAAATACCAGTAAATATCTAACGAGTCTCAAATGTAAAATTACAGATGTTCAAATGAGAGATCTCTTGTTTACAATGCTGGATGATTTTACATTTTCTTATTTTAAGGAATGGGCTGCTCCAAACATAATGAGGCAAGTCAATTTCAATGATTTGATTGATATATTGAATGAAAATATTGTACCTAACTGCTCCATGGCAGATTGTACCTTACATGGCAGATCTCAAAGTGTCCACTACAGCATGTGAACCTCCTAATTGCTTACTAACTGAGGATTATGAAGATTCTTAGCCTTTCTCCTGAAGAAGATCATAACTTTATTACAACTAAGGAGTCTATCGTTAAGCCGAATGATAATTTGTCTCATCTGTTTGCCTTTAGCAGTTTAAATATTAGAAAAGAGATATAAAGCAATGAACTATTGCGGTAAGGTAAGAAGTGTGTGAAGCAAAACAGAGAAAAATCTTGCTTCAAAAATAAAGATTTTACAATCATTTAAAGTCGAACTTTGTAACTTACCCCCAATTACCTTACTGTTCTCTACATTATCTTAACTGAGAATAAGGATAGTCAACTTATCCCCTTGTGTATCTAGGAGAAAGTGGAATTCTGACAAGCTCAAAATGGAAGAAACATCATTATACTTTAAAGAAACTATGGAAAGAAAACTGCATGAATCCCATGCGGATAGAGATTTAGACCCACCTAATGACGACAGGTGGAACAAACTAGAGCGGATTTTATCGACGGTAGCTACGGAAACCGTTGGGTTTCAGGAGTTCAGAAGAAGAAATGGATGGTTTGACAGCGAATGCAAGAAATGTATAGACAAGAGAAACAGCCTGTGACAGAAGAGCTTGCAGCAGCAAACTAGGAATCAGGATATGGATTACCACGGATTTAAGCGAGAGGCGAAGAACATCGTCAAGAAGAAGAAACAGCACTTCAGGAGCATCTAAAGGCTATTGAAGAGGCAACCCAACAATAGAAGAATTAAATGAAGTAATCAGCAAATTGAAACAAAATAAAGCTCCGGATAGAGACAATATAAATATTGAGCTATTCAAACTTAGGGGTGATAAGATGCTACAAGATATGTAAAGACTTATAGAATTCATTTGGGAAAAACAATGCATGCTGGATAAATGGAATTTTGGTATTATCAATTTGATTCGCAGGAAAGGCGGTATGACGGAATATAGCAATAAAAGAGGAATCACTGCTCAATGTGGGGTATAAAATCTTCGCCGTGCTGTTGTTCAACCGACTTGCACCCTATTATGAAAGAGTGGTAGGCGATTACTAATGAGGTTTTTGGAGAAATAGATCAACAATAGATCAGATCTTAGTTCTTCGGCAGATATATAAAAAGATGTGGGAACACAAAGCGGTGGCATGGCGGCTGTTTATTGATTTCAGAACTGCATATGATAATACCTACAGATCCATGGTATATGAAGCAATGGCAGATGCGAAAATCCCTCCTAAACTAATATATTTAACCAAGGTGACAATGAGGCACTCTAACTGTCAGATAAGAGCAAATGGAGAACGGTCCAAACCCATGGAAATATAAAATGGATTAAGATGGGGAGGTGCCCTGGTTCCAATGCTATTCAATTTAGTTCTGGACAAGATTGTGAAGAGTGCAAATCTAGACGGAAGCGGTACAATCATGAATAATGATTGAATTGCTACAAATAATGGCATACGCAGATGATGTAATAATTATTGGAAGAAGCAGGCAGGCAATTGAGGAGGCGTATATGGCTTTGAGGGGGGAAGCAAGAACAGCTGGAAATAAATTTCGAGAAAACCAAATTAATGATTGTACAAAGATTAAAATGACAGCGCCCTCCTTTCTACGACATCGCTGGTGAAAATACTTAAGTAGTGTCTGATTTTCCATATCTCAGATTCCTAAAGACTCTCGAAGCAAATGAAGCAGAAGAAGTAAAAACAATGATAATAGCAGATAGCAGACCGTACTATGCATTAAGAAAAGTGGTAAGGAACAACCTGATCTCATGCACCACTAAGGCCCGGATATAAAACCCCTGATTAGATTCATGGTAAGCAATGAAAGCGAAACTTGGATAATGAATAAAGCAAAGGCTGAAAGACTTGACAGGTTTGAAAGGAAACTGTTGTGAAGAATTTATGGAGGCGTGAGTGAAATAGATGAGAGATGGTGCATTAGGAAAAATAAGGAGATTTACCATCTATTTTTAAGGACATGC
Source organism: Rhaphigaster nebulosa (assembly GCA_948150685.1). Taxonomy (NCBI): domain Eukaryota; kingdom Metazoa; phylum Arthropoda; class Insecta; order Hemiptera; family Pentatomidae; genus Rhaphigaster; species Rhaphigaster nebulosa. The sequence continues at coordinate 132,929,204 of OX411307.1, forward strand.
GCTTATCTGACAGCATAAAAATGAGAATGTTGAGATGGTATGGGCATGCTAATTGGATAAGTGAGAACAGGAAAGGAGCGTAGGGAGGTTTCGGTCCCATCGTCTGGCTCTCTGGGCCGCAGTCAGTCACTGGTCTTCCAGGGTGGGGGTTAGATGCAGGGTTGCAACACCCCTCACCTATCAAACAATCATCCATCCAAGAAACCGAACAAACCTTGAAAGATGGGACTGATCAAGGTCGAAGGCATTGGCAAGGAACCGGACTAAACTATCTGGCGACATGGAATGGGAGGAGTTTACAAAAACCTGGCGCTGCAAAGGAGTTAGAAAAATAATTACTCCAGTACAGGGTAGATGCAGTGGCTATCGAAGAAATAAGATGGAACGACATAGAACTAACCAAGCTGAAGGAGTACACTATAGTTAACGGTGGCAACAGGAGAAATACTCTATGGACAGGTTTCGCGGTTAAAAACCCCCTGCAACATGCACTTATCAGTTATGCAGTGATTAATGAAAGAATATGCAGAATGTGACTGAGAGGAAAGTTCAGCAATATTTCTCTAATCAGTACGCATGCCCCGACTGAAGAAAAAGACGAAGAGGAAAAAGGTGCTTTCTTCATATAAAAACATATAATAACCTTCCCAAATATGACACGAAAATAATCCTAAGTGATTTTAATGCTAAAAATTGGGAAAGAAGAATCCTTTACTCCAACTATTGGAAGACACAGCAGGCATGACGAGTGTAGTGATAATGGTATGAAATGTCATGTCGACTACTGATTCGATTTCGCGATAACCCGAAACATGAAGATAAGCAGCACATATTTTGCCCATAAGGAAAAATGGTTATCACCAGATGGAAAGACTACGAACCAAATAGACTATGCATTCATTGATAAGAGACATGCCAGTAATGTCTTTAACGTACGCAGTTTTAGAGGGGCCGACTGTGACACAGACCATTATCTGGTCAGGATTAAATATAAACAGAAAATCTCAACACGAAGACACGGAAAAGCCCGTAAAAATCCACGCATAAATGTAAAAAATTAAATGAACCAGGAGTTGCGCGACTCTGAGAAGAATTCGTAGATCAAGCTTCTGAAAATGACACAATTGAAGGGAAATGGAAACAAATCAAAATGACGCTTGGATATGTTGCAGAGAATGTATTAGGACTTAGGTCGTGTGGAAAAATAAATTAATGGTATGATGAAGAATTTGAAAATGCTCTTCAAGAACGGAATGAAGTAAGAACGAAGATGCTCAATCGGAGAACGAGGAGAATTGCGGAAGAGTAGGCCCAGAAAAGAAAAATAATCAGAGCACTGTATCGAAAGAAAAAGAAATCCTGGGAAGAAAAGAGGTTGGGAGAGATAAGAGGAAATTTTTCGGCACAAGAAACTAGAAAGTTTTACAAAGGGATTAGAGACGACAAATCGGGATATAAAACCCGGGTAGAATTCTGTAAAGATAAGGCTGGAAATCCGGTTGGAAATCGGACAAATGTTCTTGATACATGGGCCGAGCATTTTCAGGAACTCCTCAATCCCCGAAAGAACGTGAATTATGAAACAGGAGGAGTATATCAGACCCAATCACAAGAGAATGCAGATGAAGAACTCCCACCAGAGAAGAAAGAGGTCACCGAAATAATACGATCTCTCCGAATGGATAGAGGAGAACTTCTGAAAAATTTGCAAGAACTAGGATTGCCACTGAAACTCGTGCAGCATGCAAAAATACTAAATATCATGTGAAGATTCAGGACAACTTATCCAGGGAATTTAATTTGTCTAATGGCCTAAAGACAGGGTGATCCACTGTCCCCAACTCTGTTTAATTTAGGACTATAAATGGTAGTGAGATCCATCAGGACAAACTCTGGAGGAACAGATTAACGCAGCATATGGCCTATGCAGATGACATCGTTATCACTGACAGAACCTCGACATCATTATCTGGTGCTTTCCAGAAGTTTCAGGAGGCTGCGATTAAATTTGGTCTTGACAAGCCCAAATACATGAGATCCTCTAGAAGGGACAGAGAACCCTTACATTTCTGTGTGTATTCAGAATTTCAACGATGTGGACAATTTCGACAATAACGGCGAATAATAACATTAAAGAAGATATAAAAGCAAGACTGGCAGCTGACAGTAGCACTTAAGAAGGTCGTCAGCTTTAGAAATCTTTCACACAAAGCTAAGATAATAATATACCGGACAATCGTCAGACCTGTGGTGACTTATGGCAGCGAAACACGGGTTATGAGCCAAGAACACTAAAGAATTATTAAGGTGTAGGAAAGAAAGGTCCTCAGAATGATATATGGATCAATTAATGAATCAGAACAATGGTGATCCAGGAAAAATCAAGAGCTAATGGATATAATGAACTAGATATAGTGGTATTCATTAAGATTGCAAGAATCTGATGGTTTGGTTATGTGGAAAGAATGCCAGAGTATTGCCTAACAAAAAGGCTGCTACCTCCATTGCCAGAAGGAAGATGAATACAAGGAAGACCACGCCTGAGATGGCTTGATGACGTGGAGGCAGAACGGTGCCGGGTTGGTGTGAGACGATGGAGGTGACATGCAGTTGACAGAGACAAGTGGATAAGGATAATGTCGGAGGCCAAAGTCCTACAGGGGTTGTTTGTAGAGCCAGTGTACTGATAGATAAATAGAGAACAGGCTGGTGAAAAAGATTTACCAGGGCAGTATTTTCACCACAAGGAAAAAGGGAAGGCCAAGGGCATGATGGAAGGACAAAGTATTGGAGGATATGTGGTAGGGGGACATCCGTATGGTGGAGGATACAGCCCTGTGGCAGCAAATATTAAAGCAGGCCAAGGACCACTTCGGTCTGCAGTGCCAGAAGAAGAAAAAGAAGACCTTAGTGTTCTCACATGGGTAATGAAGCTGAGAGAACAAAGGTTAGCCATTGATCATCAGGTTTGTGGTGCTAGGTATATATATAGTAGAGTAATCCATTCACTTATAAATAACTCACTAAGTGACTAGTATGATTTGTATGTTTATAGAATTACTAAAAAAATTTACTGTGATACATTTATTTATGATATCTGTGATAGCTTTGGGTTCTAGAAGGTTTATTACAAAATGCTAAATGGGATATTGAGCAGATGTCTGCCAATGTTTATGATGTTTGATACATTCCAGACAGTGTTTATGTTTTGTTCTTAGTTTGTATCCCTGTCGTTCCAATAGCATATGAATTTTTGGATATTTTTTACTATTAGATATTTTATTATACTGCTATGATATTAAACATTATTGTTTAATTGATCTATTATTATACTATTGAATGTTATTGTTTACAGAACTCTGTGAGGTCTGTTTTTGTCGTCATATTTTATTAAATTATTATTTTTGCTATACATTTACCTATATTTTTTTAAAATTCATTTTACGATTCCTTTTTTTGTAATTTAATTATTCATCCTATATCTGACTTTTGTGTGATAGCCCTGGTAATAGGGCACTCTTATGGAGAAATGGTATACAAAATCAATTTAAGATTAACCATGATTATTGATTACCTATCCATAATGTATTTATGATTGAACAATGAGAAACATCTGTATTAAGAATCATCCAAATCAGGCTGATGATATGAAAATAGTTTTGAACTATGCTGGAAAGCTGATTTTGATATATCATTGACAGTTATTTGAGACAATGCCTCCCAATCAGGTAATACCAACTTTTTAATAATTATATTGATCTGAAAGAAGTTAAATGCACTAGTATTATAAAACATACTTTCTAAATTAATTAAATTTAATGTTTCATTTTGAATAATTTTAAAAATTATATGAGGAGGTGTGAGGAAACAAAAATAACAGTCAAGCATATATATTTACTTTATTCCTTCATGAATTATAACAAAACTGTTAACAGTCTTTTTAACAACTAATTTGTAATAGGTAGACAGTTCGATAGATGCTGATAAAATGTGTTTTCTAGTGAAAAATGGTCTGTTTAATAATTATTTATACACGTATGTCTGTTAAGCATATTTAAACATTGATAAAAAAAATGTAGTAGAGGGTCATTTATCAAGTTGAAAATTATTTAAATACTTGCATTACTAGTGTTGAGCATTCTAATGAAAGTTAATAATTTTTTTTTTTTTTTTATTAAACTATATTTAAATTGCTGGAAGAATATTTATATAAAAAAGAAAGGTATAGGTGCACATCCAGGAAGTATATCTATAATTCAATTGTATATATACAATTAAATTAGATTTAATTATTGCTTTTATAAAAAATAATAGCCATTTCATCAACTATCTATCGAAAGTTCAGATCACAGAGCTTATAAGTAGTAAGATCCCACTCCTATGAACTTTTCTTTATCCAAGATTTTAGGACTAGATTAAAGCATTTCTCAATGCACCTACAATGAAGTGATTTTTACAGCATTACATTTATAAAACCAACAAAACCATCTGGCACAATTATATCAAATCATGTTCGTTGGTTCACTAAATACACTAGATAATAAAAAAAACAAATTAAAATATTTGATTTAAAAAAAAAACAATATATATATATATATATATATATATATATATATATATATATATATATATATATATATATATATATATATATATATATATATGAGGAATTAGAAGTAAATAACTAAATTTAATAACAATTTTTTTTTTTTTTTTAAATTGAACACAATGTTACAGTATATTTCTAATGTTATATGCTTTTCCTTACTGAGTTATTTAATCATTTTTATGGGAATTGGAAATTAAAATAAATAGAAACGCCTATCTCCATGGAAGTGCCAATTTTAAGGTCATGGTATTATTCAAAATCTTTGCACAATGTTTATTGTAACCTCATATCTAAAAAAATTAACTAAGTGATAGTTAAGGGAGATATATTTAGAAAATTAATGATCATTTTTGATAAAATCTGCAAACAAATATATAGTATCAATTTAACTAATTATGTCACTAGTTAAATAATTGGAAACCCCACTTTTGAAGTATGTTAGATGTACATAAATGCAAATCACCATTGACAACTTTCGTTGTGATTAATTAGAGGCACATATCTATTCACCAAAATTTATTTCATAATCTGAAAAATTCATTCTTGTATATTTATAATCAGAAAATAAATAGTGTCTTCATAAATACGATAACAACAAATAACCAAAAATAAATAAATTGAATTAAATGCCAATTTGTTTTTAAATTATTACTTAATCATTTCTAATTCTATTGTTGTATTGATTTCCACTAATATTCTTTATTTTTATTTTTATTTTATTTATTTTTTTACAAACTAATACAATTTCATATACAAAACAATCAGAAATGTTGTGCAGTAGAATGTGTGCACTTTGAACTTATAAAATTAACAATTTGATTATAAGAAAGTTAGGCCTATAGTTACTAAAATAAATAACTGAAAGTGAGAAAGAAATATTAATTTACATAAAGTTGTTGATTATGTTGGAAGGAGGCTTAAAAATGCAGCTGTCATAAATTGAGCACTCTAATAATTAAAGCTATAAATTACTTTGTTATTCTACAAAGATATTGCAATTGTTCCTAGCTGGCTTACTCTAAAATAAGTGTTTTCTTCATTATATTACAATACTGTTTTGTTTTTTTTGTTGTTTTTTATATATATGCATATACATATATTTATAAACCTTTATATTTATAACCTCTTCTACAAACATTATTTACAAGGTCGTTATCACCATGGACAGAAAGAACTTGTCATTTCCATCAATGTAAATCAGTAGCAGCATTTTAAATATCTATAATTGTTGCCAAAACGTATATACAATTATAATTAAACCTCCATGCTTTAAGAATTTATGTACAATGCATTAGAGATTAGTTAATAAATATATTCACAATCTGGTTATTACCTTTCTGAAAAAAACATTATACATTACTATGTAATTCTTGATTTATAAATAAATAATGTCATTGTTTACAAGAAAATGATATATCTTATGAATTGAAACTTATTGGTTTTGAGTGAGATACAGTTTAGAAATGTGAGAATTGACTTGTATAGTATTAATACTGCTAAAGATAAATAGTTTTAAATGCCATAAAATAAAATAATTTTTTTTTTAAATAATGATCTTTTAATTTATTTAATTTTTTGTTAATTTCCATGTTTTATACATATGCATGTGTATTTATATATATATATATATATATATATATATATATATATATATATATATATATATATATATATATATATATATATATATATATTGACTGATCTTTTTATTAAATTAATCTTGGATACCTTTTCTAAAGTTTTGCTGGAAGACCAAATTTCATTTAAAAGTTCAATTAATATCATTATACTAAATTAATTTTATCCATTATAGAAAAATTAATTGATTTAGCAGCATATGTTAAAATGTTTATATTTGTTCATTTTACTGAACAATAAAATAAAAATAATGAAAACCTGTGGAAATAAATCAGTTCATAATGTCAATTTTTTTTTTTTAATTTGATATGGATGTTACTTTTTTAATTTTAATAAATTAATCTTTTTATCACAATATAAAATAAATCCATGAGTAAATAATAATTATATTATTGGATTATGTTGTTATATTTGTATTTAATATAAATTTCTGTTTGAAACCACTTCATTAAGTTTTATAATTTATATATATATATATATATATATATATATATATATATATATATATATATATATATATATATATATATATATATATCATTACTAAAATATTTTTAGATTAATAATAATTATATATTTGATCACAATGTAACAATAATATTTAATAACTAATAACTTTATATATAATATTTAGGATAAATTAGATTAATTTTGAATAATAATTATTTAGAATAAAGACAAGTTATGAAATATATTGTGCTGTTTCATATTAACATTAATTGTTTTTACCACAGAATGAATTATTAAAAGTTTTGAAGAATACACCAAAAAAATTTGAAGTTATGTATTCCTTTAAGTAAATGTTAATAAATTTATAATGTGTAATATTGTGGCATTTAACCAATTATTCAGGGAAAGAAGTACAATGCCATGCAGAAGATAGTCTCTTTTTTCGATGATCATACAATTTACTGTAATAATGGTGCAGACATTCATTTTTTAAACTCAACATCGTACTAATAAATTTTTTTTTAGTATTTATTGAAATGAATCGCATTGAATAGTAAATTTATAAAGAAAATTATTATATCTATTTATTAATATTTTAATCAGCATAAAATAAAATTATTTGAAGGAATATTATTAAGGAAAAAGTTATTTTTTTAACATTTATTTTAGTTCCATCCTTGTAAAAAAAAATTGTTATTTCATGTTACATTTTTTTTGAAAATTACTTGACATTTAAAAAATTATGCATGAAAGGTATTGTGTGCATACATATAATTTGTACGCGATCTAATTGTTAAAACCAGCAAGGAGCCATATTTAGCTGTTAATTATTTATTGGATGAAGAGTGTGGGAAAAAATTAACTTAATCATACTGAACTTTAATTCAAATTTCTTAATGAAAATCGAATTTTCTTATTTGAGTGATAAAAAATGAAAAAAAAAAATATGCCAATTTTATATAATATTATAATATAATATGGTAATAAAAATCAATTTTATTATTTAATTCATCAATGTTTACAGAATATAATAAAAAAAAAATACTACATATACAAAAAATATGTAGGTTAATGATGTATTAACATGAATATTTATTACTGACTACAGATCTGAGAAAAAAAATATTATTTTTTCTTTTTAATCTTATGAAATGAATTATTATTTATTAATCATAAACCTGAATGGGGTATATCTGATAATTCTGCTGAAATGAATATAATTTTCTAATGTTATTTTTAATCCAACAACATCATTGAAAGTGCATAATATGATATTAAAGTACCCTGTGCCTTCTTTTAGAAATATACATTTACTAAAAAATATATATATATTTCCTTTGTATAAAAACTGTTCTTCATTTCACGTACACATGAATACATCTGTGTTTTTGTATATACATATTTCAAATAGATCTTTCATAATCAAAATGCAATGAGAATTTTTTAAAATTTTATTTTTATATAACAAGGCTCTGTAGAAATTTAATAAATTTTAGGTTGCTCAGTTTAAAAAAAATTCGAACTTTTAGCCATCATTGGGAATAAATTGATAAAAAATTTATTTACATTATGTGAATTGGTGTATAAATATAAGGAACAGAGTAATTTTTAAGATAAAAATAGAAAAGAAAATTAAGATAAATTTTAATTTGTTTATACTTTTAAATTAATATTATTTGAATTTTTACTTTTTAAATCATTTATTCAAGTTATTTATATGGAAAGAATACTTGAACAATTTTGTTTTAATTATTAGATGTGCTGTGATCTGGTTTTTTTGTATCATTTACCAACTGTTAATTAATTTTTTTTTTTACTAATTTCAGTGGTGCATTTATTTGATTTTGAAAAATCATGAGTGTATACATTTATATTGGACTCTGTTAGATTTATCTGATTAAATGTATTTTACTAAAGAAATTTCTTTAATATCTGAAAGACATAATTTCTTTTAAAATAAAAAATGAGTCAAATTGACGAAGAACAAAAAAAAAAAAGTTTGATCTTGTATCTTTAATCTAAACTTAGAAAGACAATCAATTTTCTCTTATAATTTTAGCATTCTTGTTATTGTCTTTAAACACATATTCAGTGATAGATTCAGAATAGATTATAGAATGATTAATTATTATTTAGTTGTCTATAAAAATAATGATCAAGTCCTTCATTGGTTTATATTTGTTTGAAGGTCTTCTTTTTATTTAAAAATATATCTTTAATGTTTTACTTGAATTTACCAACATTTTTGATGGAGAGGATATAACTTGATTTAATTTTTATTTTCATAGGGATCATCACAATAGTCCATAGGGAGATACTGTAAACAATGGCATCATTTCTTCTTTTCATTTTATTCTGTTTAATGAAATAATAATGGATTTAAATCAAAATAAAATAATGTTACTCAGGAGTTTTATTTAAACATAAACTCCTCCTCTCACACATAAACACACACAGGCAAACATTTCATTTTATGTGCATATACACTTGCTTCATATTGCATGAACACTAGTTGTGTTTATGTATGTGTGTACATGTTCGAATATATTTCTGAACTCTTACTTCTATGATCAAAGTAAAAATACAGACATATGCTTTATAAAATCTAAATACTACTTACACTTTTACTACACAAAATAAAGGCTTTGATATAAGTACTTGTGTAACGATTTAGAAAAATCTATAATAAAGCAACTTGAAGAAAATAACAAATATTCCCTTTATTTTGAAAACTATGGTTTCAATTAATGAATCAATTTGTCTTAATCCTTTTTTTTCATCTATTTCAGGTATATTTTAATTTAAGTATTTTTTTATTGTGAAACCAACTGATAGTGTATTTAAAAATTAATTTCAATAAGGTAAGATTGTAAATCTTAGCCTAGCACTGAAGATGTGTAGTACTTCTTGTTTATATAAAATATTCCACAATGTAAATTAAATTATTATAGAAAATTAACAATAATAACAAATACATGCAAACTTAACGATTTAACATGTTTTAAAATATATTTGTTCATGATTTTAATCAACTTAAACTATATTATAAATCAACCTTTTTGGAGAAACTAATTATTTATGGAATCATTGGTAAGTGTTATTCTCTTCCTTACTGAATGTGTCAGATTTATGGAATGTCGGTCTTGAACTCATTTGTAGCTCTTGAATATTTGCAAAATTACTTTCTGATTTAGGACGTGGCAAACTAGCAGTAAGGATATGCAAACTCCTTCCTAATTCACTAATTAAAGATCGGTTTCCTACTGATTCTACTGAAGTATTGGCATGGTCAGCTTGCTCTGACAGAGCATTCACAACTGCATTAATTGTTTTACTTTCACTTCCCATTTCTTCCTCTTCCTCTTCTTCATGGTGTGAAACTAGGTTTGGATTTTTTCCTATTTTATTTAATCTGAAACAAATTAAAAAAAATAAAATAAATAGTGATTACAAAATTGTGTATCTAAACAAACATTTCTATGCTACCTAACATAATTTAAATTAAGTTCCTTATCTTCTACATAAAACAAAAACTGCTCACACGATTTTAAAATCAGAAATATGACAACTTAAAATATGACAAAATTTTATTACTGATATTTTAATTATTTTGATTAACATTTACAAGATCCCAAGATGCTGCTTTGTGGAAATCAAGACTTGATCAGATAAGAATTGGAAAATTTTGAGCAACTGCAGTCTAAGAAGGAATTGTCTGAGAGGTAGGATTGAAGGACTAGGTATAAGGTTTGGGCCAGATGGATTTTGAGCTTGAAGAACAAATCAATATTTCAAAACCAGAAGAAAGCTTTTGTTATACCCAGAAATGCATCAGCACTATGTTGTTTACTTTTAAAATCTGAGGAGACATAGCCAACAAATTTGAGGCATTATTTAGCAACAGTACATCTTGAATAGGATCCACACTTACCTGAAAAAGATTTTTTAAAGGAATAGGAGTAGGCTAATTGGATGATATGATAGGGTATTTATTACATTTATAGTATTTGGAGATATGCCTGAGTTTTTGAAAATTATAATAATTGAGTGTTTATATACCAGAGGAAAATAGAGGATACAGTTGTAAAGTAAATGAGGAAGATAACCACAAATGAGTGGATCATGAGATGTTAATGATAATGGCTGCACATTAATAATAGGCCAATTTTCATGAAATAGAAAGGAGGTGCGAGTACATAATAACATGCTGAGCTTACTTGAAACAACTATTTAATAATTTTAAAAGCTTAAAACTCTATTTCCATCATATTAAATCCTCTATGAACTGCTTAAACAGTGTGAGGAGAAAGCCTATTGAGCCCTCACCAGCTCTGTTGGTATGCCATTAATTGCATAGGCATGCGCAATATCCTTTATTAGGAAGTGCACGAACCATAGCACCGGAGGGGGGTCCGGGGATATTCTTTACTCCCCTGGAAAATCGTTTAAAGAACATGCTGTCTAAAACGTATTTTAAACGATTTTCGTATTAAAATTAATCCAAAATTAACACTCTAGGGCTAAAAAAAAAGTTTTAGCTGAAGTTTTTTAACTTTAGTTCCAAGCAAATTTTTTTGTTTTTTAAGTTGAATCTTTAAAGAGTTTTCTTCTATCCACTGTTTTTAAAGCGGGGAAAAATATATTTCTGAGACATTAGCAGGTGCCTGTGCACCAGTGGCATTCCCATGCGCGCGCCTATGATTAGTTGTCTTCTTTTATTCTATTTAACTCCTCTTTTCTGGAAGTCTTTCTTTACTTAATCTCCCATTTAGTTCTAGGTCATCCTCTTTCTCGCTTCCCCTCTGGCTCGATAGGTCTCGCTAGCAATTCTGCTAGGTTGCATTTGTAAGAGGTGTACAAGCTATCTTAGTCAATTCTTCTTTTCCACCTTTCTTAATCTTTTCAAATATTCTGGCCGCATCTGCAACTTGCTCTGTCACCTCCTGTCACCTATTGATCCGGTATTTCAAGTTCACTTGTTCCAGGATTTTGTCTCTAATGACCTGCAAATTCTCCTTGGATTCTTCCCAACCCTCATCACTTTCGTTTTCATTGGGTTTGTGACCAAATTGATCTTCAGCAATTCTTTTAGCCTGCTTGCCTTGTATTGAAGATTCCTATCATCTTCTGAGAAAATAATAATGCCATCGGCAAATGCAAGTAGTGAGAGGCTCACTGGTCTCAGATTGGCATGACCTAGATGGAGCTTCATCTTTTTCTCCGTGGCTCTCCTAATAGCTCAATCCATAACTAAAATGAACAATAGTTGACTCAGACTATACCACTGCGGGATTACTATCGTGGTTTCAATTCTTTGAGAAGTGTAGTTGGCATATCTTACAAGTTTAATGTTTATTATGTAGACATTCAACCGCAATTACATCCAAAATGAAAATTACAAACATACATTAGCTAATATACCTTAGTATAACAATTGAATTTTGAATAGACAATATCCCTTCATTATAATTATTATGAAATAACAACAAAAGACAAAATGAAATTAATATCTATCTATAAAATAGAAAAATAATAAATAAAAATAAGCCATGCGGTGCGATACTTATTAGCTATTGGCTCATTCATTATCAACTTTGTTTTTTCTCATTTTCATCTTATAAAAATTAATATCTTAATTAGTTCGCTATGATTTTTTTCGTAACATTTAAAAAAAAAAAGTTTTAACAGTTTTTTGGGACAGTAAAAATTTCTTGCAGGCCTCCAATTAGAAACCACTGTTCTAGAATGGGAACTGTATCGACACAGTATGACTGCAACATTACTATATAGATTAATTTACTATTAGTGCATAAAATTAAAACTTTAGCGGGCTTACGCATAGACAGACTAGACCTAGTTGTGCAATTTTCGAGGGAGAAAACATTAGAGTATATATATATTTTTTAAATTAAAACAAATTAGTATAATACGGTACAAATTATTTCACATTTGCTTATTATCTATTTATTATTTGAAATTTATTATTAAAAATTTTTCAGAATCATTATACCAATAATAAATAATCTTCATAAATGCCCGAGGTATGGGCGTATGAAATCTCTAATTAGTTTATTTCAAAATAGTGAATGTAACGTCTAGTTCAGAGGACCACCTTGGTGTGACGTGTGACATGGATGCCAAATCTGAAAAAGATCGGTCTACCTTCCCTACCTATATATGAAATATATAGTAAGGGGAAGTATTGCGGTCGTGAAAATGTTCGAATTCGAGTTTTCAACGGAAATAAACGTTCTAAGGTCCCCTGAGCCCAAATAACCAAATCTCGCAAAGCTAGCTCAAAAAAGGAAAAGTTGTACGATATTGAAATTAATCTAATTAGATTGATCCTTCTATACCATCATGCGGATGTCAACTGTTATTGAAATTAAGTATTTAAGACATTTAAACGGCTCTAACGATTTTGATGAAACTTGCCTAATATCTTCTTCTTAAAGCCCTTTAACTTTTCATGTATGTAGTATATAATTGTATGAAAGGTAATTAAATAATCTAAAAAAACAAAAAAAAAAAAAAAAAAAAGGAATCATCAAAATCGGACCGGAATTAGCAAAGATACAGCGTATCTTATAAGGACTACGAGACCCTAGATAGATAACCGAGTGCATCCCAATGGAGACGGATGCGACCGAACCTCTTCCACCAATCCGCCAATCTGTTATCAACAATATGCTCTGTAATAATGTAATGTAATAATGCAAATGTAGAAATTAACTTAATAATTTCTACCTTTATATTATTGAATGGAAACAAAATGTTTCCATGGAAACAAAACGGAAACTTTTGAAATATATTTTCAACTTGGCAAATTTAGAAAATATAGGTAGTGTACAGAATTGTTGTACTAAATTTGTTAAAAAAAAATTGTTTTATTGTACTTATGTTGGAGAAGATGCGAAGAAGTGAATGCTGCTGAGTTTGTTTAAAGTATGTGAACTTTATAAAATTATATTAAAAAGATAATTATTATAGGACGGTAAGGGAAAGTAGTGTAATGCACGCGCCGCACCAGATATTTTTTTAATGTTATTTATGAATCTTGGAACGTAAAATCCAAAAATTTTGGGAGGAGTTAATTTTCTTTTCTTGTTCGTTAGAAAGGTTCAGTGAAAGTAATAAACCAAAAAATGAGATTGAAAATAAAAACGATAAAGTGAAAAATCCTAACAAAAATTACTGCGGACGTTTTTCGGGTATAACAAAGGAGCTATTGTCTGCTTGATTTGGTACACAGGCCTCGAGAGCCGAAACCCTAGAAAACAAAAATAACAGCAAATTCGGCCCACCCGTTCAAGGAATAATCGTGGGCACAGGCAGCCACACACAGACCGATGGTCGAAAATGCATTTTTGGACTCAAGAGACTTTGAAACGCTAAGATCCGTTGAAAACTGCCCATCGAAAATTCGTGACGATTACAATACCTTCCTAAACTAGCGGTTAAGGAAAGGAAAACAAATCTACTCTTTCGTAGACTCAGCATTTTACCTACTCACGTGTGGAGCAGGTTATCAGTTTTATTCACTTAGAAAGGTTAGCAGGTACTCCAAATCAATAATCAATCCAAATTAGGAGTATGTGTTCCATACACTTAGCAAGTATTCCATTGTGTAATGTCTCTTTACACACATCTAATTTTTTTATAATTTACTGATTTTCTAGATAGTTAGAAAATACACAAAGTAAGTCGGACCAGTATTAGCAAAGATACAGCGCATCGGACTAACCGGAAATAGCTATTATATCATGGATATTACACTTTTTTACAATTTTCTCGAAAACGGCTCTAACGATTTTGATGAAACTTGCCTAAATTATTCTTCATAAAGGTCTTTAACTTTTCATTTATGAAGTAAATCACCGAGGAATTGCAGGGAAAAAAGTTATGATGAAAAGAATATTTTATTTGCGCATGGCTTAAAAAGTATGCAATTTATAGTAAATTATGTACAGAATTATATGAAAGGTTATTATAGTATCAAAAAAAAAAAAAAAAAAAATCGGACAGGTATTAGCAAAGATACAGTGTATTTTATGAGGAGCATAAAATAGATGGATAACCGAGCGCATCCGAAAGGAGATAGATGCGACCGAACCTCCTCCCACCAATCCGCCAATCTGTTGTAAACAATACGCTCTGTAACAAAGTAATTTAAGTAATCGGTATCGCTTCTTGCCATTGAGTAAACCTATCGACTAGGACCACCCAGTCAGTACCTCTCCTTGTGAAGAATGTAACGGTCCTATAATATCGACATGTATATGGGTGAAACGTTCGACGCTGTCGAATTTTCCTGGCGGGGTGACTGTGTGTCTTGTAGCTTTAGCTGTAAAGACACACAACACTGCGCATTCAGCGACTTCCTTATTCATGTGAGGCCAAAAATACTTTCGGGCCATTAATCTTCTAGGAGCCCTTACTTCGGGGTGGCTAAGTCCATATACTGCGTCAAAGATACCTTTACGCACCTGTTTGGGTAAATACATCCTTGCTTGCGGTGTCGAAGTTTCCAACCTCCTTCATACTTTTGTTGAAGTACGGCGCCCACTGAATAATTTGAAGCGCCACAGGCTAAAGATTATTCCGTTCCCAGTTTAGGATGAGCTAAAAGAGCTGCTTCTTTCAGGCAATTCTTACTAGCTTCGAATGCGGCGATACTTTCGCTGTTACATTCTATTGGAGTCCTTTTATTCTTCTTCGTTGCGAGCGGGTACTGGTTCAACCGACCTTGCATAGCTACTGCCTACAGAATGCATGGAGTGTAAAATTTCAGCATCCCAAGAAACGACGAAAAGAATATGCATCTTGTGGCTGAGGGTAGTACACAATGGCTTGACCTTTAGCCAGCTGCGGTCTAATCCCTTCATGGGTGATATTATAGCCTATAACGATCTCAATGAGCCCGAAATCACATCTTTCGTGATTTAGCGTCAGCCCGTTCTCGTCTAGACGTTGGAGAACCTTTCCTAAATGGATGAGATGTTTATCGAGCTTGCTTGAGGCGATAAGGATGTCGTCTATGAGGACAAAGTAAAATGGCAAGTCTCTAAATTTGTTGTCTATGAATCATTGAAAGGTTTGGGTAGCGTTAAGCAAGCAAAACACATCCCTTGAAGATCAAAGAGACCGAAAAGAGTAGTGATTGCTCTCTTCGGGACGTCTTCTTTCCTTATAGGTATCTGGTAGTAGGCAAGTACTAAATCTAGGTGTATCAATGTTTAAATGCGAATATAATTAGTATTTTTTCTTTGTCGTGACCTCACCGATTTCAGTGAAACTTTTTTTGATGATGCTAGGTCGAAAAAGATTAGATATGTGTAAAAAAATTTTTTTTTTACATATTATTTCAATCATTTTTATATTATTGTTTTCTGCCTTTGCTCTGTGTGAATTTCAAGGTTCTCATATACCAATCGATTTGTTGTTTTTTTATAACGTTAATGTTTTCTTAGGGTCGAGCCCGGTTTTTAAATAAGCCCGGTTCTTTACCAAATCTGTTTCATGACGTCGAGATCTAGTAGGGGGATAACTATTTCGAACTTCGGCAAACTATTGGTTATCTTTGTCCTAGAAAATACTGCCTCAACTCTAATGAACCAGAGTTCAGTTTCTGACTTCCGAAACGGCGAAATTCTTCTCTCAGTCGCTATTGTCTCGCGAACCTCGAGTTGGCCTTGTTGAGAGGCGCTACTATCATTTGTGAATACCATCTTGTAGATGTATAAATTATTAAAAAATTCCTATTACCTATACCGAATATACAGTACCAAAAATATATTAACTTATAGTGTAAACTCTGATATTTCAACCTTATTTAAAACTGAAATAAAGGACTTTAACTATCATTAAAACGTATAAATTAAATACTTCTAAAAAATCGATTTAACTTAAAAAAAGTGAAATTTAAATACTGTATCTATTACTACTATCGGAGTCACCAATGTTGGCTCATCGCGTTACTTGACGTTGAAATAGAGTTTACAGAGTAAAAAAAAAATTTAACAAACAATGTACATTTTATATAAATTGAAAAGTAATGCATACAGAAATTTATAAAGCAATTTTGAAAACAAATATGAATACTATGAACATGAAATATGAAAACTATTTTACATAATCAATTGTAGGGCAACATAATGAAAGTTAATATGTTTATACAGGCATTTACTCTTCTCTTTCTTCGGTCGACCATATACCGATTTTTATCATAGCTAATCGCACTTCATCTTCTAATTATACAAACTACTATTAAATAAATTATAGGTATATACTTTTGATTTTGAAGGAAAAATTTATTATAAATACACAACATGTAGTGAGGGAGAAAAAAACAACAACTTTTTGCAATGAAAAACACGTATTTATTTTGTCTCTGGTTAATCCGACATTTTAGCTGTTCCGACTTATCCTCTCGTCCAACTGAGGTCGCGTTAGCAAAGTTCTACTGTATTATGAACTACAAATCTTTATTTCTCTGGTCATGAATATGCGAATCAACTGTTTGCTTTACATAAGACAAACTTCTACAGGCACTAAATCTCAAACTTTTTAGTGTTTTGTTTGTTCCATTGGAGAAGTTATCGATTCAGTGTAAAATCAACAACAAACGCATTTCATAAAGTCTAACACTGTATCCACATAGCGATACTAAATCCACAATAGCGAATTTCCGATATAATTAATCTGTTGGTATTTAACTTTTATGATTCACACAAAAATTTTAATAGTTTAAAAACTGTTGTCGTTCAGATTTATTTTATTTCATAAATTCCCGGACGTAATAACGAGAAGCGACTCACAAGGGGAGGCTATGATCGTGGTAACACAGATTGAAATGAAACTTTTTTTAGGTATACTAGGTCGAAAAATATTAGTTACGTGTCCGAGAAAAAAAAAAATGATTTTATATTATTTCAACGATTTTTATGTTATTGTTTTCTGCCTTTGCTCTGTATAAATTCCAAGGTTCTCATATACCAATCGATTTGTTGTTTTTTTTATAACATAAGAAAACAATATTGCCGATTGTATTAAATGAGCTTAAATGTACAACAAATTACAAACCAAAAGACGCTTTCAGTAAAGTAGACCCTTGGACATGTGTTTAATATATTTCGAGCTATTATCACCAAAAAAAGTTTCATTGAAATCGGTGATGCCACGTCCGTAACCTTCCCTTGTTGGAAATGTCGAAAAAGCTAATATAACACATTTTAAACTAAATAAATAAATTTAAGCTTATATTTGCAAATACGAATCGGGAATATTCGGGACTTTTTATATTTTTATTTTTATAACCTAATCTCCACCGACGAACAAAAAATGAAAATTCATGCAAGTGTCCCATTATTATTAATTACTGGGGTGCGTATTTTAGCTAAAGTTTATACTAGGATTTGACATTATGGGTGTTATATTAGCTTTTACGGCATTTCCAACAAGAGAAGGTTACGGACGTGGCATCACCGATTTCAATGGAACTTTTTTTTGGTGATAATAGCTCGAAATATATTAGACACATGTCCAAGGGTCTACTTTACTGAAAGCGTCTTTTGGTTTGTAATTTGTTTACATTTAAGCTCATTTAATACAATCGGCAATATTGTTTTCTTATGTTATAAAAAAAACAACAAATCGATTGGTATATGAGAACCTTGAAATTTATACAGAGCAAAGGCAGAAAACAATAACATAAAAATCGTTGAAATAATATAAAATCATTTTTTTTTTCTCGGACACCTATCTAATATTTTTCGACCTAGTATACCTAAAAAAAGTTTCATTTCAATCTGTGTTACCACGATCATAGCCTCCCCTTGTGAGTCGCTTCTCGTTATTACGTCCGGGAATTTATGAAATAAAATAAATCTGAACGACAACAGTTTTTAAACTATTAAAATTTTTGTGTGAATCATAAAAGTTAAATACCAACAGATTAATTATATCGGAAATTCGCTATTGTGGATTTAGTATCGCTATGTGGATACAGTGTTAGACTTTATGAAATGCGTTTGTTGTTGATTTTACACTGAATCGATAACTTCTCCAATGGAACAAACAAAACACTAAAAAGTTTGAGATTTAGTGCCTGTAGAAGTTTGTCTTATGTAAAGCATAAGACATAAGTGCGATTAGCTATGATAAAAATCGGTATATGGTCGACCGAAGAAAGAAAAGAGTAAATGCCTGTATAAACATATTAACTTTCATTATGTTGCCCTACAATTGATTATGTAAAATAGTTTTCATATTTCATGTTCATAGTATTCATATTTGTTTTCAAAATTGCTTTATAAATTTCTGTATGCATTATTTTTCAATTTATATAAAATGTACATTGTTTGTTAATTTTTTTTTTTACTCTGTAAACTCTATTTCAACGTCAAGTGACGCGACGGGCCAACATTGGTGACTCCGATAGTAGTAATAGATACAGTATTTAAATTTCACTTTTTTTAAGTTAAATCGATTTTTTAGAAGTATTTAATTTATACGTTTTAATGATAGTTAAAGTCCTTTATTTCAGTTTTAAATAGTTTTAAATAAGGTTGAAATATCAGAGTTTACACTATAAGTTAATATATTTTTGGTACTGTATATTCGGTATAGGTAATAGGAATTTTTTAATAATTTATACATCTACAAGATGGTATTCACAAATGATAGTAGCGCCTCTCAACAAGGCCAACTCGAGGTTCGCGAGACAATAGCGACTGAGTGAAGAATTTCGCCGTTTCGGAAGTCAGAAACTGAACTCTGGTTCATTAGAGTTGAGGCAGTATTTTCTAGGACAATGATAACCAATAGTTTGCCGAAGTTCGAAATAGTTATCCCCCTACTAGATCTCGACGTCATTTCAACATTCCTTTGTAAATTTCTTTATGTATTACTTTTCAATTTGTAATTTTTGTTTGTTGAAGAATTTATTTAATCCGTACCCTATTTTTCAACGGTAAGTAACGCAACGAGACAACGTATACACATTCACAATTATTGAAAAAAACTATGTATGTATGCAATGATAACGTTTAAAGAAAGTAAAAAATATATTTTAAAAAAACTCGGTTACATTATTTTTTTATGTAATGTACTACATCAACAAGGAGCGTAAATAGCAGGTAGTAAAGTGGCAAATGTGACGGACCTTGGTCCAAGGGAGCCTTAAATGGGACTTTATAACAATAAAATACAATATCAAATTATGTTGTATAAAGTAAAGCAATTAATAACTAGCACTGTATTATTATGTATACAGGGTCGGCCCAAGCCGGTAAGCAAAAGATGCGCGCATCGGGGCGCCGTTCTAATGGGGCGCCAAACTAATCTTTTTATAAACAAAATGTTACAACTTATTGTATTTTTATAATATTATTCTTATAAAACTATGTATATTATATGGTACTTATATCCATTTAAAACAAATTCAAAGATTAAAAAAAAAAATTGTAAGGGCGCCTAGTAGAAAGTTGGATCGGGGCGCTGGGACCCTTAGGGCCGGTACTGTATGTATAACACAGCTAAATCTTCAAATAAGTAAGAAGCTTTGGGGGCCTCTCAAACTGGCCGCCACGGGCTTCCATAATCATACTTAATTATGCTGCAGATACTTGGTATTATTTAACATATTTTAAAGCAATCTCAAAAATTCAATTGCCACGGTAGAAGAGGTTTCCCAATTGAATTGACGTTTTAGGAGAAATATTCTTCGTGAGCTAGCTGGTTCGGTCGCCCGGGGTTCCAAGAATATTGAGTGCTCAGAGGGGTGACGAGAGGATTGGACTAGTGAAAGTTTGATTAGCGATGTTAAACTGTGTATAAAATCGGTGGGTACTTACCGATCGCTTTAAACCTGAGGGATTTCAGAAAATTTTACTATTTTATCCCTGTCCGATAATCCGATTTTCATTCCTTTGTCGAAGTTTAAATTTCCTCCCAGTCCTACACTTGTTAAGCTCATTATTGTTCCTACCGGGACAACACAGGCAGTTCCTAACGTGTTTCCACTTTTAATTAACAATCAATAATCTTAGAGCCGTATTATGGAAAGCATTTCGTGGTAATATATCGTACCTCATTCCTTTGTCGCTGAACTTTGAACCATCTTGTAACTAATTATGTTTCAAATATGTGATTTTATCTTTTTCTTATGGATGACCTAATAATCTTATAACAATTCTTTTTTCCAAGTAAAAGATGACTGGGTTATCACATATTGAAGCCGAAATACTCATTACTTTATATCTCATCCCTTTGTCATCATTATTTTAACAGTCGGAAAAAAATGAGATACCTGCCAAAAAAAAAGTGGGTTTTTTTACTAAAACCCTGAGCCATAATAACAACCAACTGTCCATTTTAATATATTTTTTTTGTTTCGTTTTTTCGGTCCTAAACCGCTTTTCCATTATACAATGGTAACAATTCTGCATCTTAACATGTTGATAATTCTTTGCATATGAAGAACAGATTGTGAAAGCCTTATGCAATAATGGACACTGTTTCAAGTATCTCTGCGAGACGTTTTTTCTTATATCGTTAAAAACAAATTATATTTTATCATCAGACATGTTTTTTTTGTTTTTTTATTCTAACTTCCACAAATGATATTAGACTTCAACTTTTAATCAAAAGTAATTCTGAATGGTATAGATTTGTGTACCCATCAAATAGGTTGTTATTAAGCTCATAAATAACAAAAAGAACCCATAATATATTTCTGTTGCAGTCAGCATTCTGGAAAATTTAAAAAAAAGGGGATATCTGATGAGCCTGAAGTTTCACTTTTTGAACTGTCAAGGTTTATTTTTTAGATTATTTGGTTGATGTCATTGAGGAGACATCAATGTATTCGCATGATGCGGGACTCTCCAAAAATAATCTTAACAATAGTTCCAGCTATAGGAACTAACCAAGTTGTTTGCTATAAATTCCTAAAGAGGATAAAAAATAATCACTTAGTGTTTTGCCAATGCGTGTAAAATCTAAAGGATAATTCGCCATCTCATCGCCAATTACGTATTGCACAAGCGCCATTTGAGACCAGAGACGCTGATTGAACACATCACTACATAAGACAAGGTCGTAAGGCCGGCGTATTCTGAGATTTGGGTAAGGTGCTATAACTTGGCTTGGGTAAGGTGCTATAACCGATTAATTAGAGATAGCCATGGTCGGCACGTCTATATAGGCAAAAGTTCAGAGGCGGAAGAATATTTATTATTATTAATCGGAGTTGGAAAAAACATGTTTTACTTATTAAAATTATTATATATAATGCTTTCTTTTAAGTCAAGGGTGACCGTAGTATGGTTTAGGGCTGATGGAGGGAGAGGGAAAAGATTACGATACACAGACATTTATTTCGCCTAGGCGCCAGAAAACCTAGAGCCGGCCCGGGATTGGCTATAGCGTAGCGTAGCTAATTGCAAGTAAACGCAACGGTTTTTCTAAGGCAGCATATTCTATTCCATTCCTGGATAAATCTTCATCCTCTGAGTATATACTTTGATTTATTGATTTTTTTATTCTCGTTCCAATTAGATTTTCTATGTAGTATAATGAGTTTCATTTCCAAGAAATGGAAATGGAGATGATTTGGGAAAGTTAGGAAGAGGTGTTGTATCAACATCCGAGAGGCTTAGAAATGATAAGAACTTTTGCACAATTCTTAGATTTAAAAAATAATGTATTTGTCCCATAAGATATAGCTTAAATTTCTGCGAGGTGTGTCAAAATACAATTTATTAATGTAAATATGAATTATTCCCATAAGATAGAAATGCTAAAGCCCTAGGTCTTCGTTGTGAAATAACATATGGCACGATTATTTCATTCTTACCACATGTTTTATCTGTCTAATCTTAGATCCAGTCCTTGTCATTCTTTGGCTAAACGTTCATTTTAACATGAACTGAAAATATTGTACATATAGGACTATTGTGGATGATGGTGAATCTACAGGTGTATGAGCAGATATGGAATCAGCCACTTACATGAGTAAAATCTTTTATTTTAGTTTTGAGAATACTGTTTTGATTAAAATTAATTTTTTTTTGTTAACTTAAATATCTATTGTTGTTACCTTTATCTCATTGATTCCTATTTTATTCAGTGTCCGACTGTTATTGTTTAGAAAGTGGTATGTTAATTGAGTAAAATATTTTTAAAAGTTGTTAACCATTATTGTACGTCACACTTTCCACGGTATACTTTAGTTGGCATATGAATCATTAATCTGAACCTGTATGACAATAAAATTTCTTGAATATTGGTTTAGCTGCTAGGACTGGAATAAACAACAATGCAAAAGTGATATTTTCTAGGTGAACATCTATTCCTAATTTCATTTCAGCTTTATTCTAATCATTTGTAATATATTGATGGATTTAGTGAATATTTTTATTTTGGGTAATGGGAGTGCATAGATAAAGATTAGTTCCCTGCAGGGTCGAATTTAAAGTTTAGATGCTACGAGGCCCAAGAATTTTTACTGCCCCCTCTTCATACCATCGGATAGAGGGAGGGCGGTCGGTCGGTCAGCAATTTTCCTCAAGAAAATAATATTTATGATGACAGTTTATCCTATAATAACATCACTTATGAAAAAAACGACTTTTCTTAACTCATCATAAACATTTTCTTTGTTATTTAAACAAAACAATAATTTTAGCCAGCGCCCGCTGAAATAGTATATACATAGACAAGGGCTAGTGGGCCTGGTGGTAAATCTGATCCTGATTAAAATATTAAAATAATCGCTCATAAATCAGGAACCCTTTGAATAATTCAAACCAAATTTGGGCCATCGTTAAAGGTTCTCAAACTTCGCAATTTCTTTTAACAGTGAGTTGGTTTAGAACCAACGTTATCCGCAAAAAACTTCAATTTTGTTTTATATGGTAATCACATTTATTTACAGACCATCTAAGATAATGCAATAGTTTTTTATATGTATGGAAAGAAAAAACTCCTCTCTTTTTAACAAGTCCAAGAACATCGATATCTGAAAAACTGAAGAGGAGATACAGAGCTCCAAACCCAAACGTAATTTTGTGACTAAAAATTTTGAGGACTGAAAAAAAAAGTTTTCTGTTTTCCACAATTTTATCAATATTAAGATTTATTGATGTGCTGAATCCAAATCTGCAATAATTTTTGGTATGAAAAAATCTATGAGGCTAATTTACTTGGTAATGTAAATACGTTTTTTAATTTATTTGACCACAAATCAATTATTTTTTAATGCTTATATTTTTCCTTTGATATACTCTAAAAAAAAAACGTTTGGCTGAAAAAAATCAGGTCGATATCATTCTCCAAACACGAGATATAACATAAATCATTTTCAGCATTTTTTTTTCTCAGCTCATAAGGCCCATTGGATGAAACGGAAGGATATGGGTCAACTTTTTTTCAATGTAGTATCGCCCAAAAAATTTTGATCAAAATCGGCGAGTCACACCGTGCACTCCCCTTGTTAGTAAAGTTTGTTAATAACACCTCGAGAGAATTTGAAACCACTATAAACATTCGGCAGGGCTGCAGCCACTGTCTCTTTTTGTTTATTGTCCTGTATCCAGAGTATAATTTTCTAGACAATGTTGGAAAAAATATATTACGTGCAGGTTTGCCTTAGGAATCTGGGAAAATAGTCTTGTCCAGTACAAATGACGTATTTTTTTTATAATTTAAAGATTTTTATAAACAATTATTTTTTTTAAATCATGAATTGACAATATTTTGACAATATAAAAAATAAATTAATTTTTTTTAAACTTTCAACTTGTTTTACGGATAACTACAACTTAAAAAAAGTTACTATTTCAACAAATTTTGCTTCAAATCGATTGTAATACACATCACTGGAATCTGTATAAAAAAACAAATTTAGAAAAAAAAGTTTGCACTATCTTTACTGGGATATACAACTGGAGATACAAAGAGTTTACGACTTTAGCAATTATTAAGTTTGAAAATATTTTTGCTTGAAAATTTAACTCCACACACATGATCTTATTCGCAAAAAAATAATTAAGTTTCATACCTCTAGTATGAACAGTTTCGCGGGTAAAAAATACAAAATATTGTTGTCTTAAGCGGTGCACCTCGATAACTGTCCTGCTTTCCCTCAATACTCATTACCCGAGAAGCAGTAGGAGTTTATTATGGTGGCAAAACGTTTATAATTACAAAATATTTTTAAATATTGCTTCTAGCGCAGTTTAAGGCCTGATTGACGACTGAGAATCGTCATAAATGTATACACAATATATATATATATAACTCAACATCGTTTCTTGAAAATTTTGACTTTTGATGACGTAAGCACCAAGTTCTGACGGCTCTCAGTCAATTTATATATATGTATGTGAATATGTGTGTATGGGAACAGCCTAGCTCTAAAACGAAAAGTCGTACGAAACTGAAACTAGGTATTTAAGGTAGGTATATTTACGAGATGTTACAGCAACTTTTTCGTCAAAATCGACTAACTT
The DNA here is from genome assembly GCA_948150685.1 of Rhaphigaster nebulosa. Lineage (NCBI taxonomy): Eukaryota > Metazoa > Arthropoda > Insecta > Hemiptera > Pentatomidae > Rhaphigaster > Rhaphigaster nebulosa. The sequence continues at coordinate 132,954,413 of OX411307.1, forward strand.
AAAGTGCCACTTTATATAATTAATTTAACAATTTTTTACAATTTTCTCGAAAACGGCTCTAATGATTTTTATGAAATTTGCCTAATATCTGCTCCTTAAAGTTCTTTAATTTTTCATGTATTCAGTATATCAACGAGAAAATGAAGTAAGAATTTTATGGTAAATTATGTATGAAATCATATCAAAGATGATTAAATTCTCTAAAATACAAAAAAGGAATCATCGAAGTCGGACCGGAATTAGCAAAGATACAGCCTATCTTATAAGGACGACAAGATCCTAGATGGATAACTGAGCGCATCCGAAGAAGATGGAAGCGACCGAATCTCCTCCCACCAATCCGCCAATATGTTATCAACAATACACTCTGCAACAATGTAATGTAACAATACAGAAGTAGAAATTAACCTAATAATTTCTACTTTTGTATTATTTAATGGAAACAAAATGTTTCCATGGAAACTAAACCGAAACTTTTAAAATGTATTTTCAGCTTGACAAACCTAAAATATATAGATAGTGTACAGAATTGTTGTACTAAGATTGTTTAAAAAAATATTTTACTGTACTTATGTGGCAGAAGATGTGAAGAAGTGAATGCTGCTGAGCTTATTTCAAGTATTGTTTATGTGAACTCTTTAAAATTGTGTTAAAAAGATAATTATTATAGGGCGGAAAGGGAAAGTTGTGTGATGCGCGCACCACACCAGATTTTTTAAGTTGTAATTATCCGTAAAACAAGTTGAAAGTTTAAAAATTTTAATTATTTTTTTTAAATATCATGATTTTTCGACCGACTTGAAATTGTCCTAAGGATATTTAGACTTGAAGTACAGTTTCAATTTTTTTTCTTTTTTTTTATAAATTGGTTTTAAGAAAAGTGATCATAATTTTGTAGTCTCATAGTCAGAAACAAGTCTCATTTTGTAGGGCATGAAAAGGGCATCATTTTTATAGTTTCATCAGGATTGATTGAGTGTATTATTTTCTACAGTATTTTAAAAATTGAAATCAAGGAAATTATTTTTTTGGAGTTTTTTTGCAATTTACTTGTTATAAACAATTAAATTAAACTTTAAAATAATACATAATAATAATAATAATAATAAAAGGCTTAGCGAACCCGGAGGTTCGATGCCGATACCACTAATCGCTGTCTACAAATCTCGGTCCACCGACTACCGTCCAAACCCAAATTCATTAGATCACTCTTAATACAATCCTCCCACCTACGTTTCGGTCTACCCCTCGGACGTTTACCAGTCGGTTCAGCGTTTATTAACTTTTTAGGAATTCGTTCGTTACTGAGCCCAACAACTTTGGAAGCCCATTTCAACCGTCGCGATGATATCACTTCGATTATATTAACAGGGTGCCATACCTTAAGGCGTTGTTCGTCCTTCAAGGTTAGCGGCCACGTTTCACACCCGTACAGAACTGTAGGCAAGATAATAGTTTTGTTAAAATAATACATGTTTTAGTTAATTCCATGGTTAACAATATGGCGTTTTTTGAGTTCTCTCTGAACTCTTGAAGCGGAAATATAAGCGAAAAGCTGAATTAAAAAAAAGTATTTAATATAAATCGTTAAAAAAAAATCCGTTATCTGATCTGGACAAGACTATTTTCCCGGATTCTTAAGGCAATCCTGTACATAATAATTTTTTTACAACTTTGTCTGAAAAATTAAATGTTTATGAGCCCGTATAATAGCGGACTATTATTATAGTTTTGGATTCAGCCATTAGGGAGGTCAAGAAAAAATTAGGAAGTTCTACCTAGGAGACGTCAGCCACAGACCGGTAAGTCTCTCATTACTTGCGTTCCAAGGATTATGCGTGTCATTAGAATTGAGGGCAAACCTCTTGACCAAGTAGAAAATTTCAAATACTTAGGAGTACACCTCAGGTACCTCAAATACACAGAAGTGAATGAAAGCAAAACAAAGTATATGTATGTATGTTCAGAAAGTGAAACCTCTATTGGTTTTTTTTTTTCTCCAAAAGTAAAAAACGTATCTACTTGAATGCCTACTTCTTTTTTTCGGTATTTTTAATTTTTCGTCTTGCTATTTCAGGGAAAGATTTATTGAAATAATTGGGGTTTCTTTCTCTATAAATTTGTGTGCCTTCACAATTTATATATTTAGGATGCAAATTGCATCTTACATTTTCACCATGCAGAGCTTGACATCTGTGCATCGAGGGATTCTCCTTCGAAAATGTCAAATCATTCACATATCTTGGCACCGAGCTTAACTCCAAAAATGAAATATTATCAGAAGTGAATAAACGGATTATGGCAGGTAACCGAGCCTACTTCGCGAACTTAAAACTCTTCCGGTCATCGCTGTTTTCACGGGCAACAAAAATAAGACTGTACAAAACGTTAGTAAGACCAGTTGTGATATACTCGGTGGAAACATGGATCCTTAGCACCTCCACAATAAATGCTTTGAAAATTTTCGAGAGAAAGATTCTTCGGAAAATTTATGGACCTGTAATGGAAGAGGGTGGATGGAGCGTACGGAAGAATAGCGAATTGTATAAGCTAAAAGGATCCTGTGATATTGTCCGCTTTATACGAGCGAGAAGAATTGAGTGGTTAGGCCACGTTGCACGAATGGACGACTCCTGAATACAAAAAAGGACTCTGCTTGGAATTATGTATGGCACCAGGAGGAGAGGAAGACTTCAGAGACGTTGGATTCAGGATGTGGAAAAGGACCTAGCAATTCTCGGTGTGAGGAACTGGAAGACGAGAGCGCTACGCAGAGTAGACTGGAGCAATGTTGTCAGGGAAGCCAAGGTCCACCTCGGGCTGTAGAGCTATGTAGTTAAGTTAGGAGTACACCAACACGAAAACGGGAATGTAGATTTGGACATAACTGAGCGAATCGGAGCTACGGGCAGGGTGTTCGTAGCTGTTAAAAGAGACTTCCTGAACAGAAGAGAGATAGAAAAGAAGACGAAAGTGGCAGTATAAGAAACTGCGTTTCTTCCCATCCTGACGTACTCTTCGGAATCATGGACCTGGACAAAAAGGGATCAATCACGAACCAAAGCATCGGAAGTGTGATTCCTTCGAAATATTGAATGAAAAACAAGACGAAATCGAGTACATCACAATCAGGTTGAACCTGATTTAATAAGCAGAAGGCAAATAATCACCACTATGTCTATAAAAGCCAAATTTAGCGAAAGTTTTATGAATAAGCATGAAAATTGGATAAAAAATTATTGTAAAAGCTACCAAAAATATTATTCAAAATACAAATCTTATGCTGGAGGATATGAAAATTATATTTTTTCGTGCATTTCGGAAGGGGGAATGTCCCTCTGATCCCTCCTGCCTTTGCCACGGGGAAAGGAGGAAAAGGAAGACCTAGGACTAATTGGGAGGATGAGGTTGAAAAGGACTTTCAGACAAGAGGAATAGAGCGAAACAAGAGAAGGTAGTTAATGGAGGACTGTCAAGGTTGAAAAGGCAGTATAGATCTCCTCACACTGCATAAGCGGATAAGCGTTTAAGCAGTAGATAGGATTGACTATTATGATGAGGTAGAATTTGGCCTTTTCCTTAGATAAATTATTAAGAAGTTTGGATTGTTTTGTACCAGGTTTTGAAACCCTGCATATCTTCTTCTTTTTCTTCATTTACCAGGATTCAATTGATTTCCTGGCGAAATTAGTAGATATGCTGCAGTATGGCTCTGGACCAATCAACTTTTTTTCTTACCCCTTACATATTAGGGCATCAGCTATCTCGTTACCTTTGATTCCTTCATGCACAGGTGTCTAAATTAGGATAAGTTTATTGAGCCTGGCTAATTGCTTTAAAAATTGAGGCAATTCCAGAACAGCCATGATGTGATTGTGTATTCTGGTGTGTTTAAAGTGATAATTATTCATTTGTCTCTAGATGATAGACAAATTATAATTGAGCCTTTTTATTTAAATCTAAATAGTTGGGGTCACGATTTGGGAAAATTATCAGAGACAGTTCCGTTAGTGGGAAAGACTGTATTCTGGTAGGAAACTTGATTTTGAGCATTAGCAATTTGCTTACTATACCAACTCGAATGTTAAAAAATAGTTTTGCTGTGGAAGTTGAAAGATGATTGAAGGATTGAATGAACTATATGGATCGTCTAGATTCATGAAAATGGTTGGTGTTTGTGAAGAGAAAAAAATAATAATCCTTAATAGAAAAAACATAAGGGACATAAAAAGATAAAGTACTTTCTTTTCAAAAAATAGTGCTTCCGCTATTGATAATATTGATGAATGGTAAAAGTGTTATTCAATATTAATATCTAATCATGATTAATTGCTTAGTGAGTGATTGAGTAATATTATTATGATTATGAATGCATAGGAGTAATTATTTCATTTTAATAAAGATGTGAATGCATATTGACAGTAGTTACTTTTATTATTATGCATTGCTTCTCTTTAAACTTGTATTATTACTAACAACATTTGTAAAATCATGTTGAATAAGCATTTTATTTATCCATCTATATTGAAATATATTTGAAATTTTTATTGAGGCATTTATTTATTTTACACTCATTTATATTAATTATATATTTTACATCTGTTAGGTACATTTATGATCTACAGGTTGGCTATTATGAAAGTTGGACAAAAGGAGTTCCTTTTATCTGTTGATATCAATATTCCCTTTCCATCCTGGAACCCACCTGAAGGGACGAGTGTCAATAAAAATAAGTAAATGATATAAAATAAAAATATAAAATAATAAAAATAAGATAATAAAAAATTATAATAAAAAAAGATGATAAAAATATAAGTTTGGACAATTTTGAATAAAGTAAACTTAAATGCTGTGAAAATTCAGGAAATTGTTATAGATTTTGGATCTCTCCTCAGATCCAATACAATTTTTCCTACCTAAACATAGACTTCTGTCATTTCCATTGTTTTTTATAGCAAATGTGTGGCAAATGGGACTTCTCTGATAGACTAAAGAAGCTGTGATTGCTGAGTATGTAAGGGCCAGGAACCCAAAACACACAGACATAGTGGTGTGGGCTCGATTCCCACTTGGGTCAATAAATGAATGAATGGCCAATGAATCTGGACATTTCCACTCAGGTTAGTACTAATCGGTAACTACAGAAGCCGCCAGGGGTTGGCAAAAAGTACTGATGACAGACTAGTTCTCCCCTCCGGTACTACTACTGCATGTAGTTATGAATTTTTTGTAAGATATGTTCCATCAGGTTAGAGTACTTCTTCATTAACACACTTATCTACAATCTTCTTCCATTCATATTCTCAGCTTACTGAAGTTCACCGCCACTGGAATTCTCTATCTCTCAATATGATATGTTTTTAACTGATCGATAATCAAAATCCTCCCATTCCAACACCACTTCTAGTATGCTTGATAACTAAGAGATTATTTTATAAATGATTTGGTTTTATTTTCATGCTTTATGATTCTGTGTCTTTTTCATCGAAAATAATGTTTTTATTCAATGGAAGAAATTACTTATTTTTAAAATTATGCTTTCTGAAGATAGTTTTTTTTTTTAAATTTATTTGAAGGTTTTTTTTTTTAAATTTATTTGAAAGATTTCATCATTATTATATTTGTTGGAAGATTTAGTTATTGGAAGATTTCTTTTATTATATTCTTTTGACTAATGTATATAAATATGTATATGTACGTATGTTTCATAATGGACATTTTACCAGAATAATTTTTTTTTTTTTAATTCATTCTACTCTAACCTATGATTTCTTTCTTTTCTTTTTTTTACAAGTTGGCCCAAGACTTCCATTACAATCCTATCCAGCCCTATGATTTTTTACAATCCATAATTCATGACATAAATTGATAATAAGAGGGCCAACTGGTGTTCTTTAGATGGCTTGGATATGGTATTATAAGAAATCACTGATAAAGATCAAGATAAATTGATCTATTGTCCTCCTTATTGCTAAATAATGTTATGTGTAGTGCAATAAATGTTTTATTATTATCATCTTCAATTTTTTATGTAGTACAACTTGTGACTGTGAAAACTGTGACAGTTTTAATTTGATCAAATTTTATCTTATTGACTTTATAACTGAAGATAATAGTACTTTTTAATACTAAGCAAAAATATAACGTCATTTCAAACTCAATAAAAACTAACTATTTCAACAAATGCTATGAATGACCATCATTAAGAAAGTAACAAAAAATTTATTTCCCATTTTGGTATAGATCCTTAAAAGATGTAATAATAGAAAGATAGAAGTATACCAAAGAAATATATTTTAAGCCAAATTGTTTACAGATATAAATAGCTGAAATAAAAAATAAAAATTAAGTATCTTCACTGAAACTTTTAATAGACTGTAATTGGACTTCTGCTAGTTTATACAAGTTAATATAAGCTTAATTTAGGGGGAAAATAGGAAAAAATACTTTTGCCATAGTGATTAAGATAAGAATAAAATTTAATTGAAAAACTAAATAAATTTCATTCAACATACTTAAATTTTAATCAGACATGTGTGCTTGATTAATTGTTGTGATACAACTATTTCTCGAAAGGTTTATAGGCACACTCACACTCACTCATATTTATATACATATGTGCACATTTGTGGGTTTATTTTTATTAAAAAATCAATTTATTTATGTATTATTTTTTTTCATTTTAACATCAATTAAAATAATTGAATAATTTATAACAAAAATGAATTTTAGAAATAAACCACTAATCAATTTATTTTTTTTATGGATAATGTCCATTTATAATAACATTTGATGTTTGTCCCAAACAGGTATGGGCCATATATACACTTCAGTTAGTTAATAAACGCAATAAAGATAAAATACAAAATAAAATTACGTAACAAGGTAAAATAATGGACAAGAATATAAATATGTACATACATGCATTAAAATGTTAATAGCTTTTAAGGTATAGCTAAATGAATTAGATATAACAAAAAATAATAATAATAAGTGAATATAGTAACCAAATAAAAAAATAATAATAGAATTGAACTTAATGAAATCTGTTCATATATATATTTTTTTTTATTACAAGCTCCAAGCTGTTACACACATATAATTAAATCAATAAATGACTAATATTACATTTATAAACGCACACACACACACACACACACACACACACACACACACACACACACACACACACACACACACACACAAACACACACACACACACACACACACACACACACACACGCACAAACATACATACACATATTTGTAACAGTAAAAATCCATGCTGCTTTGTTATCATGCAACATTAAAACCTTGATTGGCACTAAGTTTTTGGTATGAAATTATAACAAAAAAACATAATAGTGAAAAACGTTAACTATTTATTAAAAATTAAATGATAAACATACAAAAAAAATATAATAAATATGCATGTGCAGAACTCTTACATTGGCTCTCATTCCATAAATAAAATATTTGTATTGTTCTATTTGTTTTTAAAATACTTTTAAAAATACAATATTAATATCTGAACTTATCAATATCATAGACACAGTTACTATTTCAATTGTCAATCAACATAGAACCTCGTTTTTAAATTTGAGGAAAGAATGATTAGAAAATAATACCAATTATTTATGGGCATATGAAAACAAATATATCTTTCTGAAAAATTTTCTTTTAAAACTATGTGTTTCATTTGATTTTCAGTCTTTTATATTATAAATGGAGACAATCAATGAGCTGAATTACAATAATAAAGAATATTGTAGATTTTAGAAAATTTCGAATTTTAATATATTTTAAAGTAAATTATTTAAATTAATTACTGACAACTTGCATTGCGAGTTGCGAGTTAAACAAAATATTAAATAATACTTCAGGTATTTCATATATTTCATACTAATCTTATACATAATTATAGTAACTTTTGCAACCATCTTAAGCAGGAACTAGAACAGTAAAACTAGAGAAACTAATCTATAATAAAGAACAACTACAACATTTACATCTACTAAAAATAATAATAATCACTGTAATAATAATGATAATGAAATAAAAATAATTACATGCAAATAATAAAAATTATTAACTAAAATAATTCATTTAAATGAAAGCAGTGCCAAAAGATTCATTAATCACATTAAATTTAAATGAAGAAAAGAAAATATTAGATTACAGCACATAAGAATCTATCAACATAAAATCCATGCTACAGTCTATGCTCTTCAACAGTGTTATCTACTGACGTTGGTGGCTTATTATTTTCTCGTGCCTGTTGTCTTTCACGATTTATACGATACCTTTCAGCTGCAACACTTTCCATTGTACGACGCATCAGTGGATACTGGTCAAGCACAGCATTGAAATGTTCAACTGAAAGTGAGAATAAGTTGCAATATGTCTCTGCTCTAACACTAGCTACTCTTCTTGCATTTGTTAAGAGACATATTTCGCCAAAATAAGAACCATCACTTAAGCTAGTTGCCACTTCACCATTTGCCATAACTATATCAACAATACCTTCCTGTATGAAATACATTTTAGTGCCAATAGTTCCCTCTTTGATTATAATGTCTCCTGAAAAAAAATAGATAAGAAAAAATGTGAATTCATTTTCATATTTATAAATCATTATAAAATTTCTTATCATGAAACAAAACCAATCCAGTATAGAATCTGTAGGTAATTTTTTAAATTATGAAAAACCCATCCATGCTTTTTAAACCAAAATTTATATTTTTATACTATACTGCTTAATTTATATTTTAAACACTATTTTTGTAATGCATTATCAATTATTGGAAAGCATAGAATGTGAATGTACTCATAATGGTGACAGTTTAGTTAATTTGGTTAATGCCTGAGGCTTTACAACAGTTGGGGTACTTATTTTACAATGGAAGTTTGCGAAAATTGACTTCCCAAGATAAAAAAACTATTTTATAATTGACTGCATTATTTAAGCTCTAAGAATTAGTCAAACCTTTTTGATGTTAGGTCATTTATGTATGGGTGCCTCTAATTGAATCCTAGTGAGTTGATGGCTTGAAGGCTTTTATAAAAAGTACTCATTAAACCAATTCATGAAATATAGTGTTACAAGGCTGAAGGAGAAGTAATCTCCCAGAAAATAAACATTGTACTCAACCATTTGAACTGTGGGGAGAGAGTTGAAAAATAAAAGACTCAAGCAACTGAAAATAAGAAAGAGCTTATCAACTGATGGCATAGAATCCATTGCTAGGAAGTATGGAAAACATCTTTGGAGAAAATAAATTGAAAATCCACTGCATCAGAGAAAAAAGAGGAATGTCAGAATAATGAGCTGCAGACAAATAATGATACCTCTAGATTCTATAAAAATCAATGATTGACGAAACCTTTTCAATCCCTGTCAAACTTCCCTAGATTAGCCAGCAAATTATTAATCTATACTGACTATGGACTACTTAAACGATGCTGGTAATATGTTCTTTCAGTGATAGTCCAACCTGAAAAGTAGTAGTGAGCTTATCTACTGAGCTGTGGCCTTGACCTTGAGGATGCTCTAACCTAAGAATGTACATGCACAATCAAGAGCCACCTCCTACTTGAGATTGCCCAACTTTTACTAAACAAAGCAGATCTAGACTGGGAAGTTAATAAGTATCCCAAATCTAGAACATAACAGCATAGGCCTTTGATGAGTTTCTGATGAACTAAGTGTCAATGATGAAGAACTGAACATCAACAACTCAGAAAAATAAAAAAATTACAACCATCAGGATGAGAATATCTTGGAGAAAAATGTATAAATGGTTGCAGACTAGCGGATGCTCTGATGCTTTTGTTGTGAAGAGGGCCAAGAAAGAAAAATCCTCTAACTTGAGCAAAAGGAAAAAAAAGGCAAAGCATTAAAGTAATAGAGGAGAATCTACATTATACTACACCAAATAAGCACCAACTTAACTAGATATAGTAATGATATAGAACCAATAAGAAGTAAAATTAGAGGACCCAAATTAAATATAAGTCAATCACTTGAAGAAATATGGACGACTAAGATCTGCAATTTAATATTTTCATTAAGTAAAACATTTTATGATTTTAGAATCCATTATACAAGATTTAGTTGCAGTGACAGTGAAGGTACCAACTGATAGTGGAAAAAGGGAGATGCTAATTGCTTTGGCTTATTTCCCATCTGACAGAGAGGAGTTCCCTTCCAAAGGAGAATTGTTCATTGCAAAGCTCATTATTAGAAATAAATTCTTGAATATGTTAATTGTAAATAAAAACTGATGTAAATACTTAAGCTCAATCGGATTATTTTAATTATATGCAAAATAATTACATGTAACTAACTAACACAATTTGACGGTTAACTGCCAATGGCAATTAAGTTTGTATAGATTAAAAAAAAATATGATTTAAGTTAAATAAAAAATAAAAAAATCAATATTCTATAATCACACGAAGTTATGTGAATCATAAAAAAAAAAAATTAAAATTTTTATTTTTTAAATTTATAATGAAATAATTAAAGGAAGTTGAACCTAATTGTACATAAGCCAAAAAAGCAGTGGTATAAAAAAAAGGTTAATATGTTTCAATAATGAAATTAAACAGCAGTGGCATAAAACAAAAAGTTAAATATATTTCAATAATGAGACTCAACATTAAAAAAAAAAATCTTTTATCTATTTTATGGAAAAAGTTTTCACAGAAGTCATCAAAAGAATTGGCTGGAAATAATAATTTGAGTTACATGCAGTGTGTTAACATTTAAAAAAATAGTGGTTGAAGTTTAACTTAAGAAAACATCAATATCTAATCATTCTTTATTTTAAGTAGTTACCTGGTTGAAAGACTTCATAACGAAGTTTAGTTACAACATCAGATACAAAATTACCATCAGCATTAGCAAAGAATGGTACTGATGCCACTAATGAACGGCAGTTGTAGTTAATAACATCCTAGAAATAGGTAAATAAACACATTATAAAATATTACAAATTCATCAAAGTTACTTTAACTTATAAATTAAGTGAGAATCAATGCATACAATTGTAATAAAGACAAATATTCGACTAATTTTTTGCCTAACAACTTTAGATTTACTTTTCTATAACATGCACATAATTTTTAATGACTGAAGCTTATTCCTCTGCAGTAGATTAAAAGATATTTCAATTTTCATACCAACTATTCTTATCTATCTGTTATTTGTTTCTTATAATTTTTTCCTCAAGGTTCTTAAACAAGGACGCAGGGACTTGATAAAACCAAAGCAAAAAAATCCATAGTGATTTATTGATGAGTTGGGGGGGGGGGGGGAGGAAGAGGAACTTGAAAGTTATCTATTATATCATTCTAATTACTATTCTTGATAAATACCAGGCCTATGATTGATGTTGAAATAGCCATAAGTAATATTAGTGACAATAAATAAAACAGTCACATTACCAAGTTAATAATATTTTACTGATTATTATATTATATTATTTTTTTTTTTTCATTAACTTATAATAGACTCCTATTCAGAGATAATTAAAGAAATATTTCAGATGCAATCTCTTCTTTCCAATTAGCCATACATAACAAACAGAAAGCTAAAGTATTGAACAGGCTGATTAAAATGGGCTTAATCATTCCATGATAACCTGGAGTCGGTGTAAAAACTGAACCCAATCATAGCCCTTCACAATCTCCGGCTAGAGATTACATCTAATGCTTTTATGTATAAAAATGTGAATTTCTACAAATTTCAGTTTTTAAAATAATATAGAATATTTTTAATTTTAAAAAAAGTACAGAATAAATAAAAAAACATACTTCTCTTAATTTTTCAGATAGTTCACCAAGAATAGCTTCTTCATCAAAAAACTTGCCTTGATACCGATGCTCAAAATATTCAGTGATTCTTTGCCTCATTTCTCGAGGCAGTTTTCGATAAGCCATATATTCTTCAACTTGTTTTACCTGAATTATAATTAACATTAATTATTATAGTATGAATTCCTTATTTTGTAATAGTAAAAGGGGAAAGAAGTTAATTGATTATAACACATACAATAATGTTTGCCTCAGGATTTAAATAGTTAAGTACTGTGAAGTTAAAGACTATTTGGTATTATATATCTCTAGTAATCAATAATGAATGATGATAATAATAAATATCAATAATGAATAATGAATGAATAAATGATCTATAAAGAGTATGTTGAAAATCCAATCTTAAAATCAAAATTTCATAGATAAATATTTAACAAGTAATAAGTGTAATACAATATTAATATAACCAAGCAGTAAATAATAATTCACTTAACATTAAATTAGAAAAAAGAAGATTAATGTTTCTTGCTGTGAGGAGCTGTTATTCTTTTTTTTCAATAATGGTCATAGGTCATAGGTTTTTCAAGCATTCCTTTCAGATCTCAGTTTAGTTTTAGTTAGGGTAAAATTGTTAGTTTTTTCTATGAGGAAAGAGAAAAAACTTACAATGATGACAGGTGGGATAACTGAAATAGAAACGGGAATACTTCCATGATGAATGGCATTTCTTTCTATTCCATTCATAGAGTTTCGGAAGATTCTCATGTTCCAGAAAACACGAAGGGTTTGTTTATTAAATTCTTATAGAAGCTTGGAAGGCACTCAATGCATCGAAGGATTTTAATTTGATTACAAAATTTATAGAAATTAACATTATTGAATTAAAGAATTAAATGATTGTGAAACAAGACCTTTTCATAAACTCGTTCTTAAGAATTAGTCTACTGAGTAACTCCTCATATAGGTAAAAATTATTTAAAAAAAAAAATTTTCTTGCTGAACTTAATTCTGACTAGCAACATGTAATGCAAATTAATTTGTTATTTAATGATCAATTAGTTAAGGCAACTCAGAATGACTGACTTGAGAGATGAAAGAATCAAATAGTAAAAAAACTAACATTTATCTCATTAAAAAGACAGTGCTATAGGCTCTTAAGAAGGAAGAATGGATATGAGATGGTTTGATTACCTCAAATTGAAATTTAAAAGTCTTCTATCATCAATTACGATTGATTCAAAGAAATTTCTGGTACAATTCCTCAGCAGTGATACCGTTTATATATTATAAATTAACCAATAAATAATTAAGGAAAGTATGCTATAGTTTCAGTAAATAGAAGCAGTTATACACTTAGGTATTTAGTTTGATAATAATCTGATATAATTACAACTAAAATTAATCAATAGGGGACTTCAGTGTTTCTTCTTTCACCTCATTTTAATAATATAAATATATTACCCTTTCTCTATATTGTCTGCGTGAAGAATCTAAACTCTGGATTAAGTTAGTAGCATGCCCTAAGAACAGAGCATAACATGTCGCTCCACTTATCATGGATAGCATAGTAAGCCACATGTCTGTGAGTGACTGTGGTGGGAACCTTCCATAACCAATGCATAACATGTGGGACATGGCTTTGAACAATGCCCATGAATACTGCTCCAACCAAAATGCCTCCTGTTCAGAAATCAAACAATTAATAATAGTCTTCCAACTAAACAAAAAAAAAAACTGTAGCAAATGTCTTTTATAATTTAGGAATTACTAAATTCTTTTAAAAATGAATATATTCAAATTAAGCATACTTGAGACATATATACAAGCAGTGTAATATACTTGCTTGATAACAATAGGATGAATAGTAGTAGGTACAGCTAGTAATTAGTGATAGAAAGCTAGCAAAGGATGGTTAGATAAGATTAAGTTCAAATGAATCAAATTTAAGTGAGCAAAAATGAGCTTCCATTGTGTTCTTTATTATATATTTTACAATATCCTAATGTTTCAGTGATCCATAAGCAGAAGATATTTTTGAAAAACAAACAGTCAACCATACCAAACAATACATAGCATTTATAAATCCATTATGTTTAACTAGTATATAAAAAAAATTACCTAACATATTTCAATAATACTTCTGGTCTGTTATCCCGTCATATTATTAAAAATTTTGCAAGAAGCTTGGCCATTAGCTCAACTTATCAAATGAGAATCATTAGTCCATAGTGAACTTAGTCATTCTCTTCTCTAATATTTATTATAAGATCTAATTGCTTTTAATTAATAATTTCATTCTGTATAAATATTCATTGTTTTAGTCAATTTTTATCACTTAAATCAGAGGTTCCCAGACCTTATACCACTTCCACTTTTGAGATGACTGGTGGTACTATCACCTGATTTTATAACATTAATATTAAAGATTCCTCTCCAAAAAAAAAAAAAAAATACAAATTGATTCATGAAAGTTTATTGAACAAACAGAACACTATACATTACAGTATATGTGTTGGGGTTATAAATATAATGAAATATCAAAGCCAAGTTTGGCATAAACAAGTTTATTCATTTATAATGATAAACAGTGCATCTAACATCATACAGGCGGCCATTGCTAACAACAGAACAAAGAACAGAGTACAAGAAGATGGAGGGGGATACAATGACATCTCGATCTTATGATCTTTACAAACAAGTTTATATACAAAGCATATAAATTTGATTTATTTCCAACACTCTCCCATAAATCAAATTTATCACAGGCAACATTTATTTATAATTCACCAATCCAATTAACTTTACACATTTTTCATGTTGCAGTTTATTTAAAGGTTTTGTAAGGAAGTCCGCTGTCATATCTTCACGGGGAACATAGCTGACAGCAATGATATTGTTTGAAACATGCTCTCGGACAAAATGATGTTTAATGTCAATGTGTTTTGAACGTTGATTCACAACGTCATTTTTTGTTAATTTTATGGCACTTGTATTGTCACAGTGAACTGTTATGGCATTCTTCACTACATCGGGATCAATTTCAAAAATCAAACTTTTCAACCAAATTGCCTCCTGTGCAGCTAAAGACAAGTTCATATATTCTGCCTCACATGTTGATAATGCTATTGTCTTTTGTTTCTTACTACACCAAGAAACAGCAGACCCTTGAATTAAGAAGCAGCATCCAGTCACAGAAAATCTTCCATTATTTTTATTACCCCAATCAGCATCACAAAAACCAATAAGGTCTTGTGGATTTTGTTTACTGAATTCTAATTTGTAATCCAGGGTACCTTTAATGTATCTCAACAATCGTTTCACTGCACGCCAATGAATATCTTTATAGTCATTGTTAAATCTACTTAAAAAGCTTACAGCATAAGTGATATCTGGGCGAGAAACCTGAGATAAATAAAGCAGACTACCAATGGCCTCTTGATAGGGGATTCTGTTTAATTTTTCTTTGTCTTCAACCTTTTGCCTCTCTTGAGTGAAATCCATACAGGTTCCATAGGTGTAGGAGCAGGTTTTGCCTCGTGCATGTTGAACCTTTTTAGTAATTTCAGAGCATAAGTTTTCTGTGACACACAAATTTTTCCAGATCGTTCATCTATAGAAATTTCCATGCCTAAACATTGTTTAGCTTCTCCTAAGTCTTTCATTTCAAAATTTCTATGGAGTTCTTGTTTCACTTTAGTTGTGAGTTCCTTATCATTTGAAAATATGAGTAGATCATCAACATAAAGGCTATTATTAGGGTTTTAGAGCTCCCTTTTAAATAATATATGCAGGGATCAGCTTCTGACTGAGTGAGCCCTAGGTCCAGCAGAACCTTTTTTATTCTTTTGTTCCAGCATCGTCCACTTTGCTTAAGTCCATAGATTACTTTCTTCAGTTTCCAAACTTTTGAGCTATCTGTTTCGGTCATGAATTTTGAAGGTGGTGAGACATAGAGTTCTTCTTCCAGTTCACCATAGAGATATGCTGTAACAACATCCATATGATCTATGTGAAGATCCTTTTTTGCTGCTAATGAGAGTAGGTATCTTACAGATGAATATTTTACTACAGGCGAAAATGTTTCTTCATAATCTCTCCCATTAATCTGAGAGCATTCTTTTGTAACTAGGCGAACCTATGTTGTATTTTGTCACCATCAGGTGTTTCTTTTATTTTCAAAACCCCTTTATGTTTTAATATTTTCACATTTGCTGGTGGATCAACAACATCAAAACTATCATTTTTTATTAGGGACTTTATCTCTTTCTTCATGGCTTCTTCCCATTTGGTCTTTTCTGGCCCTCTTAAAGCTTCTGTGAGGTCAAGATTATTTTCATTTGATTGAGCTAAGTACAGCTCATGATCTGGCCAAGTTTTTGGGATCTTTCTTCGTTGCGATCTTCTGAGTACTGGAGTATCTTCATCACTCTCAGGAGCCTCAAATCCAAAAAACGGTTTGTCATCTGATTCATGCACTAATTCCATGTTATTTAGATTTTCAAGTTGTGCTTCAACAACCTCTTCATCATCCTCCTCCAGGATCGAATTTCCAATTATTATTGTAGGAATTTCAGAAGTCTCTTCTTTAGACGAGTCTTCATTTGATAATGTACCAAAGGGTTTATTATTTCTACCTCTAATGCTTTCAAGAAATTTGACATCCCTTGAAATAATAACACGTCTTGGGTTCTACGGGTTGATAAGTCTGTAAGCCTTAGAATGGTCACTGTAACCAACAAAGATGCATTCTTCACTTTTTGCATCTAGTTTACCCCTATTTGCACTAGTGATTAATCTCATGGCTTTACATCCAAAGACTTTTAAATATCTCAGATTTACTTTTCTACCTGTCCAAGCTTCTTCTGGAGTCATTCCTTGAAGAGCTTTTGTAGGGCTTCTATTCTTCAGATGCACAGCAGTATTAACAGCTTCGCCCCAATATTTTCTATCTAAACTGGAATCCTCCAACATGGTTCTTGCTCTCTCAATAATGGACCTGTTGACTCTTTCAGAATTTCCATTTTGACTTGGGATATGTGGTGTTGATCGTTGGTGAATAATTCCATTTTCTTTTAGAAATTTATTGAATCTAAAATTTATATATTCCCCTCCATTGTCACTTCTAAATATCTTAATTTTTTCACTTACTATCTTGATTTTCAACTAATTGCTTGACCTCTTTGAGTTTATCAAAGGCTTCATATTTGTTTTTCATTAGAAAACAAAATGTTTTTCTTGTAAAATCATCAGTGAACATAATAAGATAGTGATGCCCACCCCAAACTAGGAACAGATGTGGGTCCAAAAATATCTGAATGAATAAGTTGAAGTTTTCTTGTCGAGCAGATACCCTTAAATTTTCCAAACGGTTCTCTACATTGTTTTCCCTTAATACACGCGATACAGTCACTATCTTTGTTGCCACTAAAGTTTATACCTACTGATAATTTCTTCTGCAAAATTGACATATATTTTCTATTAAGGTGGCCTAATCTCCGATGCCATAACTCTCTGGGTAATTTTTCAGTATGTTTAGTTTTATCTGCTAAGTTTACCTTCTCAACATTTTGATCTAGTTTGTAAGTACCATCAACATTGCTTCCAGTGACTAAGATGTCACCTTTCACCTCACAATCCTGACAGACTATACACTTTTCAGCATCAAACAATACTTTGAAGCCCTTTTCAGCAATCTTGCTGACTGACATTAAATTAGCAGATAAATTCGGCACATAAAGAACATTAGAAATGGTCACCTCACTGCTTAATTCAATATTTCCCACGCCTTTTGATGTTAATTTATCATTATTAGCAACAGAGATTTCTTGACTGCTTTCCTTGATGCCCTTTAGCCATGATTCATTCCTGGACATATGGGATGTAGCTCCAGAATCAATAATCCAGTCTTTAGTGTCACTTGGAGCAGTGGATAAGGCAGCAAACAATGTAGTGTTTCTATTATGTTCGTTTTTATTCCATTTTTTCTAATTTCTACACTCATTACTTTTATGATCTCTTTTGTTACAATTTCTGCAAACTACTTTATCTCTGCATTCATTTGCCTTATGTCCTTTTTTATTGCAATTGAAACAGGTAATAGTACTTACGTTATTCTTGTTGTTTGATGTTAGTGCAGATTCTTCACCAGAGGTATTTTTCGACACTTTCTGTATTAACATTGATCTAATACGGTCAGATGTCGTTTTGGCACCTGTACTTTCTAAACCCATAATCATAGGTACATAATCCTCTGTGAGACCGTTGAGCATCAGTACTCCTATAAATTCATCATCTAAACCAGCATCTATTGCAGCTAGTTTTTGGGATATCGAGAGAATTTCATTTATATACTCTTCCATACAACTGAAATTCACCAATTGGATCTTGAATAATTGCCTGAGCAAAGATAATCTCCTAGTGAGCCCTTTATCTTCATAGGTTCCTTTTAGTTTATCCCATACTTCCTTGGCTGATTTGCATGGTTGTACCATGGGAAACAATGACTCATCTATCAAGAGACAAATTTTTGATTTTGCCTTGGAGTCCTTTTTTCTGTCCTCTTCTGTTCCCATAAGAACTTCCCATAAATCTTTGGCCGTTAAAAGCATTTCGATACTAAATTTCCAATTATTGTAATTTTCTAGTCCGGTTAACCTCTTAATTCCTGGAAAATTTATGGAGTTCTCCATTTTTCTTTATTCTTAATAAGAGTTCTCACGAAAAAACACACAAAAAAAGGCGGTTAACAAAGATCGTAACTCACAATTCACTAAACTCAAAACAAACTGTTTTTAGAAAAAACACTAACTTTGCCATTCAAACTGACTATGATTTTCATTTACTGGGCCCATAACCATTGTTGGGGTTATAAATATAATGAAATATCAAAGCCAAGTTTGGTATAAACAAGTTTATTCATTTATAATGATAAACAGTGCATCTAGCATCATACAGGCGGCCATTGCTAACAACAGAACAAAGAACAGAGTACAAGAAGATGGAGGGGGATACAATGCCATCTCGATCTTATGATCTTTACAAACAAGTTTATATACAAAGCAAATAAATTTGATTTATTTCCAACAATATGTGCTTAAGAAAATAATAAATTTGAAATAAAGTTAAAAAATCCAAAAATAAAAGTGAAAATGATATCACATAACAACAGCAACAATATGATTAACAACACCAAAAATTCTGCAGATAAAAGTGTATCCATCAAAAATAAGAAATTAGAAATCATCGAAATTGGAGCAGTATTAGCAAAGATAAAGCGTATCTTATAAGGATTACAAGAAATTAGATGGAAAACCAAGTGCGTCTGAAAAGGGACAGATGTGACCGAACCACCTCTCATGAAGCCGCCAACCTTTTGTCAACAATACTCACTATAATAATGTAATGTATGAATATAAAAGTAGAAATCAACTGAATAATTTCTACTTTTATGTTTTTTAATGGAAGCAAAATGGAAACTTTTGCTGAATTGCTTTCTTTAAATTGCTTTCATGGAAACTGAAACAAATTTCCATTGAAGCAAAACCAAAACTTTTAAAATATATTTTCAGTTTGACAAAACTAAAATATATAGTGTACAGAATTGTCATACTAAAATTGTTTAAAAACTATTTTATTGTACTTTTGTGAGAAAAGACGTGAAGAAGCAAATGCTGCTGGGTTTATTTAAGGCAGTGTTTATGTGAACTCGTTAAAATTATGTTAAAAAGATATTATTTTAGGATGGTAAGGTAAAGATGTGTGGTGCGTGCACCACACCAGATTTTTAGTAATGTGAATAGCTTCTAATAATTTTCTATTTCTTGGTCTTTGCGTACTGTCTAATATTTTAGGTCAATAAAAATTAAATTAAAGTTGCAATTTAATGCTTTGGAAGACAAGTAGTGTTCTATTTTATATGTATCTGTTGTATTTTATACATGACATTTTTACAATTAAAGACATGTGCAACTTTTGTTTTTAATTTTTTAGACGTTTCCCCTATGTAGACCTTCTCACAATTTGCACCACCTAGCTTGTAAATAATATTTTATTTCTCCCAATCATCTTTCATATAACTAAATATTTATTGTTATTATATAATCCTAGTTTAATATTAGTATGATCATATGCTTCGAAAATCTTTTTAATATTCTCAGTCTGACCTGGGGCATATCCCATTTTATAAAACTGCCTACGATAAGTTTCATTGTTTTGCTTAACACTATTAAGATTACTATTTTCTGTATTTGCTATATTTTATTTTTAAAAATTGAGTTATCATTTTCTGTGTAGTTTTAATTGTTTTTTCAATTTTTCTTGCTGTA
This sequence comes from Rhaphigaster nebulosa, assembly GCA_948150685.1. Lineage (NCBI taxonomy): Eukaryota > Metazoa > Arthropoda > Insecta > Hemiptera > Pentatomidae > Rhaphigaster > Rhaphigaster nebulosa. The sequence goes on from OX411307.1 coordinate 132,974,554, forward strand.
TTAATTATTTTTTACTTTGAATGTTATTATTCTCATTATCAATTTTCGTATGTAATGTATTATTTCTTGTAATATACCAATATTATTAATCAGTGTGAAAGGATAGAAGTTTTCTTTTAGTATATTAAATACTTCTACTTTTATAAATTGTTTGTCTGTTAATTTAATGGTTCTAAAAATAATTTTTTTTTTTAATATTGATTATTTAATTTACAATAATGTCGGATTTAATTTCAATAATATCTGTATTAAATAATTTCTAATTTCTAATCAATGGGAAGTTGTCATTCACAAATTAATTTATTACAATATCTTTATTTACCTTTAAAAATTGTTTGAATATACACTACCACTCATGGAAGTATGAACACTTTTAAAAATTCAGTTACAAAGTGAATAGCTATAATTGTCACAATAAATGTTATATTGAACTCTTTACTAACTCATTAGACAATATTATTGTTTTGTGAACAAATAATAAAGTCACTTTTATGTTTTTTCATCACAAGGATTATTTGGCCTGAAAAAGAGAAATAAAGAAATTGTAATCCTTTAATGTCTGATAATGTCTCTATCTCTTGTTTTAGATATTTGTTTACATTAATGAAACTTCTGAGCCCTCAGCTTATTATCAGATCCCCTGCCGTTTAATTGTTTGAATTTGAATTTTTGCATTCAGTTGCCAGTTGTAAGCCTCTCTTTACCGAAACTTGTTCAGACATTCTCACATTACATTTAGAAAGGCTATAAGTCCGTAATTAAGTATTAATTTAGGTAATACTCCAGTTTCACTACCCCAACATTGTGGATGGGTACAAGCATAGACCATAGGACCTCACTGTGCACACTGAAACTAGCCGAGTGTACCAAACTTGTTATTAATTATTTATTTTGGATTGAAAGAGTAATTATTATATGTAAATATTGGTACTTATGTCAGCTTATAACCTTGTATCGAGGAGTGAACTTGACCCCCGAAGGCCTCGTTACTGCGTGTTCTTCTTAAGGGGATGTGAGAAGGTGTGAAGGGTGGAAATGAAAGGTAGGATGTGGAATGAGGATGAAACAGGGGATAACCGAACTGAACCAGCCTTCAGGAATCGCTAAGGATATAGGAAGTGCAGGCAAAGGGAAGAAGCCTCCAGACCGAGCGGAAACCGAGCAAAGAGAACCAGCCTTCAGACCTTAATATCTTTTAGCTCTGAACTTTATTTATAATTTTATAATATGTTATGTAATAATAATATTATGCGTTTTTACAGTAAAGAAAACAGTTACAATATGAATATCTATCTTGGTAAGATCACCGAGGCGAGACTAGCTTCGTACGTTGTCAACCAGTAGGCGTTAGCTATCTTGTCCTAGTCCGTGCGGGTGCTGCTAGGGTCGCCGCTGCGGCCGCTACAACCTGATTCGTATTAATGCGGATGTGTTAAAAATTTGTATTCATTGAGATTATTAGTGATTATAAAATCATTGTTGCTTTAATTAGATCACAACTGTCGATTTCCACACGCAAAGCTCGTTCAAGAGATAAACAACCCCCAACGGATGTTTTTCAGTTGAGGTCAGGATCTTCAATTTAGGTTATTTATAATTACCAGAAGTTCACTATAGTTGTTCGGCAAAACTCGGCTAGTTTCAACATGTATAGTGAGGCCTTATCATCTAAGGCATCTAGGGCATTAATACTTAATTTTTTCTCGATATTACGGACTGATATCATTTCTCGATTTACCTAATGTGAGAATAGCTGAACGAGTATCAGCACGGCGCCTGATAATAAACTGAGAGCTCAGAAGTTTCTTTAATGAAAACAAATATCTAAAAACGAGGTAGGGACTTAATAGGAGGTAAAAGGATTACCATTCCTTTATTTTTATTTTTCAGGACAACTGATCCTTGTGATAAAAAGCCGTAAAAGTGACTTTATTATTTGCACTCAAAACAATAATGCTGTGTAATGAGCTAGTAAAGAATTCAATATAAAATTTATAGTGAAAATTATAGTTGGCTGATTCTCCTAAAACTGAGCATTTTGAATGTTCGAATTTCATTGAATAAAATGTTACTAATTCGGCGATGTTTTCACTAAAATCGTTTCTTGCTATGTTCATTAACAATGAGCAACCATATTTCATTCATAGAAGTTTTTCGTTTTTTGTCTTGTCTCAAATATCGAGATTTAACTTGAAAATATATTTTACTTGAAATAAAAAATAAAAGATATATCTAATTTCGTCTTAGGAACTATTTTTGTTTGATACTTAGGATTTTGGGCCACTTGGTCTACCTAAAAGTTGTTTACCAATTATTTTTTAAATAAAATAAGTAAGCCCTCCTTCAAAGACTGGAATCTCTTATTATGGGGGTAGGGCTGCAGAGGTGGTTGTTATGGTCCTGGGATTTAGTGGAAAATACCATTTCTTGTCACATATTTAATCTTTTGCCGATTGCAAAAATAATAATGACTTAGGAATGAGGTTTTCGGCTTCAGCATATGATAACCCAGTTATCTTTTACTTAGAAAAGAACAAAAAAGCTTTGCCTATAGATTGCTAGGTCATCCATTAGAAAAAGATAAAATAATAACATATTTGAAACATACAAGATGTATTGTAGCTGATGAAGGTGTAGGCTACTGCATTTTTTGAGTTGCAAATTATTTTGTTCTTCTGGGGTTGTAATAAGTTAATTGATTTGCATTAAGTATATTATTTACCATAAGGGATATAGCAATTCTGTTAATATTATGACTCGCTATTTTAGGAATCTTCAATTATTTATTCTAGGACATTTTTATATAGTTTTATAGTGTTATTTTCATTATTATAGAGCTATTATCATCAAAGCCTTTTGTGCAATTGTGAATTAACATATTTAGGTTCTGGTTCTTGTATTGCTATATTAAGGTAATGGAAGATCATTTTTGCTCACTTAATATTATTATAATCTTCCTACTTAATTTGGATAGAAGACTGAATTAAATTTAGTTTTTATTCATAGATAGGAAATATACAAAAATTAATGATTCACATCCAGGACCATTGAGAATAGCAAGAAATCCACAGAGTGAAGAAAATTACTGATATTTTTTATTCAAATTAACAAACTATTTTATTTAAAAAATATTACAATCTGTCACCTCAGGAAGGTGAATGCCAACAATAGTTATTACTTGTGCAGAAAGTATGAAGTAAGCAACAATCAATTTAGTGAACAGAAAAGATAAAATGGATTTATAATCGAAGATTTCGCAAATAAAACAAGGCCTTAACGAGTGCTTTGAGGAAGGATGGGACAGGTTAGCTGAAACTGATAGAGATTAGCATTAAAATTGCAGGGGCAATTCGGGAAATGGGGCTTTTAAGAGAAAAATTGAACTAGGGAGATTTAGAGATTTTTAAATGTCGAACAAAATGTTAAAGGCTGTTGATTAATTATTAAATTAGAGATCAGAGGAAGGTTTTGTGAAGCTAACACAATTTCTTTTGATTTGATAGGGTTTAAGTTTAATTCATTTTTAATAGGCAATAAAGATAATGCATTCAAATTTTCTAGTATCTTTAGGAGGGAAGATTCAAGTTTGGAACAAGGAAAGGAAAGGTATATTCGGCAGGTGTCAGCATAGAAATAATAGAATAATAGCAGCAGTGTTTCAAGGATTTAAGAATATTTGTAATTGATTTTCACGGATGGGTCTAAATTGGATTTGTCCACTGGGCCATTTTGGCTACATCCGATTCCACCCTTAAATCCAAGCTATATCAGTCTTGTAGAGTCTATACCACAGAGGAGAATAAAATCACAGTGGCTCTCAATTATCCCATGACAATGCTTTTAAAAAATATCACCATAGCCTTGGATTTACAGAGACCAACAACAGATTTACAGAGAAGGAAATCCATTTAATAAAAGAGATACAATAAAAGCATAGCAGTAGAGTTGTAAGAGAGTGTTATTTTATTCGAAATCTTTCTGTCTATCTTTATTCTTTTTTGATTAGATAAATTCAATAATCTTGTTTTGGCTCTATAACATTTGAGGTGTTTACAAAGAAGTTGCATGGCAATCAATAGTAAGATCTGAGTACACTGAGAACCTTCTCTTGTACTGTAATATTGACCTTGTTTTTTATATAGCTGTGTAGATCAGTTAACTTTCTTATAACCATTATTGTATGGTTATAGAATAGAAAGTTCACAAGCATATACTACCTTATAGGTGCTTTGAGTACCTCTTTTGATCACTTGTATATGATTACTTGTTTTATAATTCATTTCTGCAAAATTCTTATTACTAAAAAAATGTTAAGAAAATCAAATTTACCAATTACCTGTAATTCATTTATAGCCACCCATGAATTTGATGGAAAACCTTGAAGCATTGGCACTAGAAACTGCAAACACCCTGACCAATGCCCGATCAATAGCATCATGCAGATTAGGTTGAAAATTCTCATGAAGACACTTGCCATATTCAGAAACTGAAAAACAAGAAAGACAAAGGTCAGCTGAAGAAATATACAATTATATTATTTTTATATCACAGAACCTATACTACAAAGTTGTATAACTGAAGATCGATCAGCGATGGCTCCTTTCTATGATCCTCTCAATACCTTTAGTTAATAAAAAGGGTGGTTATTCAGGCTTTTATTTAACTTCTTATTTTTTTAAATTTAATTAATTTTTTAAAATGTTAATTTGAAGATCCATGCTACCAGCTTAAAAATTAAATTTATGGTTAATTTTAATGCTTTTAGGAGGCCATGTTATATTCAGATTAGAAATAGGTTATGCTTGTTTCCAATTTTTAGTTCCTTATTATATACTAGAATTATAAATTATCAATTGAAACGTTTTCTTTTTAAAAACACATCATGCATATTTCTATTATTCCATTAATAACTGCATTTTAAATAAATATATTAAGCCAAATTATTCTTATTTACGCTTGCTGGCAACAAGCATGGAAGCAGAATACTAAAGCAAAAGAAATGATAGCAGATGTTGAGATATGAGGATAACAGCAATTTTGGATATTTTTAACGGTTTTATGTGAAGATAAAGCATTTCAATATTTCAAATAATATTTAAAAAGGCATTATCAAAGAAGGTGCAATGAATCTATTTACAGAGCAATATTGATATGATACACATAATTAGCTTTTTGTTTTCAATTATTGATTAAATTTTTCTAGAAGCGATGCATAACAGCCGTACAACTAAAAGCAGAAAAACAAACAAACATAACAAAATAAAATAAAACTGACACCATTAATACTAAGATAATTTAATTTGATTGGTGTTAACAGATAAATTTATAAATAATTGAAAGCATACATTTACTTGGTCAAATATATAACAAATTTAAAACTACCAAATGTGATAATAAAAGTAATATCTGGTATCCTTACAATAAAAGGATATGAATAATACCACCTAAAATACTGTTTTTTTATAATGACCTATAATCATTACAAAACTGAACAATATATTTAATAGATCAAAATGTTTTATTTTTTAACTAATTTTGTTTTAGTGTCTTAATGTTTCTAAACTTAAAAACCTGTATATTATTAATTCTATCTCCCTTTTAGAAATATATATATGTGTATATATATATATATATATATATATATATATATATATATATATATATATATATATATAAATAAATGTCACCACAGTTTATTGTGCAGTGCTTTATCTTCTATGATGCCAGTGCAATCTTCCTTTCTCCATTCATGCACACACAGACACACACACATGCACACACCCATGCACACACACACACACACACACTCACTCACACACACACACACACACACACACGCATACGCACGCACACACACACACGCACACGCACTCACACTCACGCACATACGCGCGCGCACGCACACACACACGTGCGCGCACAAACACATACACATACATAAAGACTTACATAAAGTAATTTAAAACATATTCTGCTACTTTGAGCATTAGTGTAAAATATACAATTTCATTTTGACAGAAAAAAAAGTAGAACTAAGAATAAATGTAAAATTAGTGTTTTTTGTATTAATTGTGTGTGGTTATTATTTTTTACAAATGAATGATAGACATGTAGTATATACAAACCCGGTTATAAAGCCGTAGTTCATGCACTGGAGAAGCGAGCGGCTATAGCCTGCCAGAGAAAGAAGAAGCATGCAAGACAACCGGGGAGAGGTTGGGAAGGTAGGATATGAGATTGTTCCTACCAAGGTGGGGTTACCTTAAAAATGAGATTGCTTTTGCTGAACTTTGATTCTTTCTGTGGGTCAGAGCTGAGACGACCTCTTCGTTCAGTCCGCTTTTTTTGAAGATTCTGCAAGATCTAGAAAAACAAGAAGCGAGAAAAAAATACCACAAGGTGTATAGAAAAAAAGAAGGATTAACAGTTTCCTGAAAGGTAGAAGCGAACAGAAAGGCACTTGATCGAGATACAGATAATGGGTCCAAAAGGTGTAGAGTAAAATAATAGGCTATAATTAAAATTGAATAAATTAAATGTAAAAAGCAGGTTATAGGAAGTGTGGTATTAAGTGATAGTTTATCTCCTGGATCAACATAGAACTTTGATATGAGGAATAGTTATAAATTAAAAGGACAATAGAAAATGAAAAAGGAGAATAAGTTGGAATGAATTTCTCACATTGTCTTTCTGCAGATTTGTTTCTTCCAAAACACTCTTCAAAAACAGCATCTGGCGAGAGGCACTAACAGTAGCATTACTTAGAACATTACAGTTCTAAATTAAAAAATTAATAAACTAAAATTAATTGTCAACAAGACCATGGGTTACAGCCTACTTAACACTCATTATGCCACTTAAAAAGAGTGCATAAGAAGCAAATGTTCTTCAAAGAGCTGTTCTTTACAGCCAAAAGACAGATCAAATTCTGTAATAAACGGTTTAAAATGTGTGTTGTGGGTGTTAACATAAATAACAGTAAATTTTCTTTTAACATAGGAGAAATATTCTTTTAAAATTTATATTCATGACATTAAATATTTCATTGATTTGTAAAGAATAAAATTGCTTTTCAGTTCAAAATTTTTAAACAATCATCAATCAAAATTCTTCTCAGTTTTCATGAATTATGTATTATCTTGTGGTTGTAAGGAATTAGGTTGATATAGATATGTGTTCTTTAAAATAGTATGCTTTCAATCACATAGGTCTAATTTCTCAGCAATGGAAGAGTGAATTTAATAAATATTAGGATGAACCTTTTAATGTATTGTAAATATTATATTCATAAAAACCTATAAGTAACCGAATCAAATGCTTTTTAGAACTGCACATTTAATATAAATAATGAAAAAGTATTGCTATTATAAATACAAATTTTGTTCTACAATATACACAAAAAATGAACTTAGTTACCAGACCATTTTTTTTAATATATGAATTTCACATAGCTGTTTCATATCAGATTTCGTTTTTTTTTTTTTTTTCATTTTTTAAAAATACATTTGCATGTATATGATTATAGATTTTTAAAAATGAATTTAAATAAATTAAATTTGAAAATGAATATATGTACTTGTCAATGTATATATGTTTAATAACTACCATCTAATACTTATAATATGCAGAAAAAGAATCTGCATAACTTTCCATGCATTATAGAACCACAACAACCAGCGTAAGAAACAATCTAGGACATGCTTCGTTTTGAATGCAAAAATCAATTTCTAATCAAGCATTCAAGCCTTGGGGAGGGAGAGTAAAGGTATTATTGAATATTATAGAAGTTATTTAAATAAGATGATGTCAAAGTAATTTTATGCTTCATTAAAATACATATAGTATTATAAAATATATAATTGGGGCTGCCAACTCACATTAAATGACACATACAAAATACGTAATATTTCTTAAAATTATTATTATCAGTACAATAGCAATCAAATAATTAAAACTCACCATATTTTATGATATAGCAAATACTAAAAAACACGGCTATATATATGTTTTGTGTGAATCCTTTATTATGAACTTATAGAGTTGGTAACCCTATATAATCATCACGTTTTATGCATGTTTCCCAATCATAAAATAACAAAGATACTAACATACATAACATCATAAACAAACAGTACAAATACTGATTTAAAAAAAAAAAAAAATATCAGAATAAAACTAGTAATTTATAATGAACAGAAAAATTAAAATAAGCAATATGAAAATTAAAAAATAAACAAATAAAAGGCATTAGCACATTAGTCTTTTGGGTGTTATTTACATTTTACATCTAAAAGATGGATGGATGGATATTTGAATAAAATTCTATGTCATTCACAACTTACTTACGCACTACCATAAACAATAACCACACACGGGTGAAAGTATAACAAAGGGATTAAAAAAAAAAAAAAACCTATAGCCTGGTATTATTAAGTAGAAAAAAATTGAATTTAGATGTTAATTTTTTTTTTTTGTTATTTTGATTTCATTTTTTTTACAATTCTTAAATGACCATCATTTATTGATTGTTAAATTCAGTAGAATAAACCAGACTATACTTAAACAGTTGGTTTTGACCATCTATATATTTTCCAAGTTGCAGTAGCAAATAATTAGCAACATTTACAAATATCAAGATTCCGTCCTTTCAGTTCTTACTTTGGAACTGACAGTGCTACTTGTTTCTTCTTGTTCCTTCTTGGGAGTCACAGAAAGCTAGTAAAACAACAGAAGCAACTGCTAAATTTTATTAGCCCATAAAATCACAAAATATAAGTAACAGTTCCTCTTTTTACAGTTTGGAATCCAACATGACGGAGATTAATATAAAATATTTGGATTTAAAAACATATATACAAATAAATAACTAATGCATACATTGTTACTCATGTTTATAATTATATATATATATATATATATATATATATATATATATATATATATATATATATATATATATATATATATATATAAATAAACACCAAGTATCGATGTAATTATTTATTTTTATTAATACATAATACACAGTGTGTATCAGTAACTACTTACACCCACCAACTGGCCACTTGTTTTTGAGATAGGGCTAGACTGCAAAATGTTACTTCCCTTAATTTTTCATCCATATTTAAAATAACACGGGGTTGAAATTGTCCTCAACTTACAACTAGTTACTTTAAATGTAATTTTGTAATTTTTCATTTTATACAGAGTGTTCGAGACTCGATTAACATCACTATTAAAATCCACAATTTTGAAAATTTAGGTGTCAAACTTGGTGAGGCACAACGGAGTCGTCCGAAGTTTCTTTTGAGCTCATTTTGAACTCATCTTTTGAACTCAACCCCCCAATTTTCTTCAGTACTTCTCCAGCGCACATAACTTTTGAATTTTTCAATGGAATGTGGTATATTTTATGACGCTTTCATATAGGAAATCAAATTCTAAAGCGATTTTATATCCGGTAAAAATGCTTCGGAAAGTCACTAATTCCAAAAAAAGGCAAATAATTAGATTTTTCAGACAAATTTTCATTTTCTGCCAAAAAAAAAGAAAGAAGCCATTTACTAAAAATACTTCCGTAATAAACGTTATACCTAATTAAATTAGCTATAAAATTAACTCATGTACTGAGCCCTACATTAAATATTAACTGAGTTAATCCTGTTTGAACATCAACTCAAATTGTCAATTTGATTAAAATTTCGGAATAGAATTTCAAAGAGTGATGTGTGTTCGATGACCGTTAAACAGGGTTTCTTTTGGAGCAAAATGAAAATTTGTCTGTCTGAAAAAGCAGATTTTTTGCGTTTTTTGGGATTAGCGTCTTTCCAAAGCATGAATCCGTCATAAAATATACCACACCCTATTGAAAATTCCGAAGTTATGTGCACTGGAAAAGTACTTGAGAAAATTGGGGGGTTGCATGTTAGCTCAAAGAAAATTCAGGCGATACAGTTGTTCACCAAGTTTCACCCCTAAATTTCCGAAATTGGGGATTTTAAGGAAGGTGTTAATCGAGTCTTGAACGCCCTGTATATGGAACCTATATTATAAGAAATTTCTTGTGAAGAATTTGAATTTTTTACTGATTTTACTAACTAGGAGTAGAGGAATTACGGTAATAGGTTAACAAAATGTTTGTCGTTCACTTTACCAAGACCTTTTAGAATATCCTGAGACCAAAAAAGGGTTTTAAATAATAATCGTATTGTGTTTGCGTGCTAATTATTCAATTTTAGATGAAATTTGATTTAGAGTTTAATATTAAATAAAAGAAATATATAGGTTCATCGATATAAAATAATGTAGTTCACGTAATAGCATACTTGTGCGAATTGTAAAATTTAACAGTTGCATCTTTAACACCACCTTTTTTTTTTTTAACTCTACCTCAAAAAGTAAGTCAGAAGTGGTTATGTTAATGAGTGGGAAAAGTAGTAACTGAGACAATTTTCATATAAATTTATAAAATCCAATAGTCTATTTTAAATAGATCAAATGAAAAGGTATTGGATTGGCAAATAAAAGGGATCGTTTATAAGAGTAAAGTTGTATCAACAATAATAAAAAGTATGAATAAGTGTATGTTGTTTAAAATTAATCCTTTAAAAATAAAATAAATATATATTAGCTATATATTGAATATTTGACCGAAGTAATTAATCTAGGAAAAGACGATCAGGATGATGATGACAATTAAAACCAAAATAAATAAAAAATTACTGAATGTTGAGATTTCGGCCAACATTTTGTAGACATTGTTCAGGACCTACAAATTAAAAATTCTATATATTTCAATATGCGCTCGTTAAATCTACAAAAAACAAATCCTATACATTTCTATGATCTTTATTACATATTGTTTGTTTTAGCCCTGAAGCAGACCCACCACGCTGACTAAAAAGTCGGCATTCATCAAATAGATATTTACTATTTTTTTTTTCGATTTTTAATTAATCGCCAACCTGATCATCTTCTCCCAATATATATACATATATATATATATATATATATATATATATATATATATATATATATATATATATATATATGTATTAAACCTTAACTAAAGATATTTCATTTATAGCTATTAGTAAAATGTTGTTTACAGGGAGAGGGGATCAGTTTTTAAAAGTTCATCAAACATTAAAAATAAAATATAAAACAATATGGACGTCAATGAATACAGTTCATCATACTCATTGAAATAACTATATAGGAAATAAAAATAATTTTCTGACATAAATGAGTTATAGAGGGCCAGAATTATTATTTCTTGAGAATTCCTAAAACTTTTATAATATAGAGTTTCTTAATATTAAATAACTCACAATTGTCAGTAATATTAAAAAAAAAAAGGAATATATATATATATATATATATATATATATATATATATATATATATATATATATATATATATATGTATATATATATACATACATATATACATACATACATACATACATACAATCAAACCCACATAACCAAAGACACACAAGACTACACAAATGGTGGTACACTTTAATTTTTACGTGTATTTCACCGGCAAAGAATTATATATTAAACATTTATAATTGTAAAATAAAATTATTAAAGAAAAATATTTCTATGAAAGTTTTTAAAAATACACATCTTTAAAAGAAAAATCGAAGATATTATATAGTTAAATTTTCAAAGGAATTCATATTTTAAAGTCACACAGTTCAGGATAAAATTATAATTCACTAATCATTTAGGTATTATAATATGATTTATAGAATATGAGGGAGTTTTAGGATAAAATTGTCCCTTATAAGTGGAGGTAATGATTTTTTTTTGGCCGGGAGTATAACTGCTATTACTGATGTTCATTTTAAAATTAATAGAGATAAAAGGGAAACTTCTTTTTAGTAAAAAAAAAAAAAAAAAAAAAAAAAAATTTGAAACCGTTCCTGGTATTGTGATGATTATTTTAAACTTCAAAGTATTTTAACAACTTAAATCATAATATAAAACGAGTACGTCCTTTTCTTGCATCTTTGATTTTTCTATTAATTGAAACTTGGGGCTAACTTCTCTAATATACCTACCTCCAAATTTGGAAATATTCTTATTTAAGATGTTAAGAGGATGCGGTCTTTTGTAAGCTCGAAAATTCGCAGCCACTCAGTAAATCACTTCAGAGCCATACTAACCATCCAACCACCTTGGCAGGAATTTATTGTTGTTGTCGTTCTGATTAATTCTTTTCCTAAAGTACTGAAACGAATACACTCCTCTAAAACGTTTTCTCACTTTATTAAAGTTCTTATCTTTGGTATTCCTTCCTTGAGTAGGTATACTTTATTTTTTAAACTTTCATGAAAAGCGTCTTATAAGAGTATTCTTAGGGCAACCTTTGCTGATGAAATCGTGATTCCTTTTTAAAGCTTTAATGCAGCGATTATATTTTCTTATTTATCCTATAAAATTCCTTTGAACATTCCAACACATTTTACGAACATTTTACGGGGGAAAAAAAGAAGTCATTATATTTCATTCGGATTCGTAATCGTGATGTTTTGCTCTTTTGTTTCCGTACTATATTTTCAGATAGCACAAGAAAAAGCAGAGCACTATTTTTCTTGATTAAAAATCCACTAGCGGGTTTGGCACTGCTTTAAATTGAAAATGAACGACCTAAATAAATTGGCTTTTCTAAGCTCATTAATATTTTTTACAGAATAATATCTAGGAAAATGTCATTTAAGTAGTCTAGTATTGTCTACACGGTTTTGCAATGTCAGGACTTTAATAGTTAGACTACCCCTGTGTAATAAGATTGTGTAATCAATTAATCATAATCAGTACATGCTTACATTGTATATAAATTTATGGAATTAAAGGGATAAAATAAAATAATTATTAAATTTGTTTTTCATTTACACTTTTCACTTGAAGGCTTAGAATTTATATCAATTAGGACGTAAAATGAATAATGGACCAATAAACTTCCATAGTTTGGTATAAAATGACAACTCTCTAAATAAAAAAAAAGTTTGATAATGGGCAAGGTTAGTCCAAAACGTCACAAAATGAAATAAATGCATAAGAAGTATAAGAAGAATAAATAAAGAATTTATTATTAAAAAAAGAAGTATGAAGGTGTAGTTACTAAAAACTTCCCAAAGAATAAAACATTGATATTAGATTTCTGTTTCTTTCATCACTTTATAGTTTCCATTACTGTATTAGGTATAAGATAGTGCTTCTGATATTTTCCGTTTCAAATGCTTACTTCAATTTAATATTGTAACTGTATTAATAGTTATATCGAATTGATGTATGTATAGTTGAAAATGAAAAATATCTTCTGAGAATAAATGGTGATTTTAGTTTACAGTGAATAAAAGTCAATAAAATCCATAAATCGAATTTCTTACTGCTTTATTGGAAACAAATTTATGAAACGTAGGAGGGGAGGCTACAGCAAAATATATTTCATTATTTACTCAGGGAGCCAGCCCAATTTGCGTCCTTGCTCCGGAACCCCAAAATGCCTAGTTTTGCTTCTGCTGATATAGCTTCATTGGTAGAGTTACAACAACACGGTCGGCGAATCATGACATTTGGACAAATGCTGGGGTATAGTGAAAGGATGGTGTGTTATCGGGGACAGGCTAAAGTGTTGTTTGATGACAACTATAACATTGTTACTAAACAAACTACAGATTTCTATTCATCTCATCTCATCATTTGGAGACCTAGTTATTGCTATAAACTCTTTTATAAACTCGATCCAGAGAACAACCTGGAATGCGACCCCATCCGAAATTCTGTAAGAAAAACCATTTGCTAGAAGTCTTTGTAAACCTTATTTCATTGTAAACGTCATTTTTGAACCCTTTGCTAAGAACCTATCCTCCTAACGATCATATTATATAATTACTATTTCAAATTAGTGAAAATGAACCTGGCTGCCTAGGTGAACTTATGGGCCTAGATTCCAATTTTGTTCGCTCTTACTTTTTCTGCCTATCTGCTTCTAACAATTCCTTCATGAATGTAACAAAAAAAATCTGAAATACCTCTCTCCAACGTGATGGTGGTTTTTAGGCTCCGTCAGATGAGACTGAGAGGCATTGCAGAAGAATTTGCCTGACATCTACCCCACACATTCATTCTTCATCAAAAACTTCATCCCACCCATTCGGGAACAATTAATGAATTCCTCACTTAACTGATTTGTCTCCCCTTAGCTTCTAAAGCAGTTAACTACACTGAGGTTCATTTAAAAAAATGAAATAAAATAAAAACTTGATATGTCTCCTTACCTCCCAGAACCTTCGACAATTACTCCAAAAAGTGATAAAATTCATTATCTATACAATTATATCCCATGGTCAACCCATTTTATTTTGATATGGCAACATTCCACAATTATTCTTCTCTTAAAACCACGTAACCCCCCCAAAAAATCTTTAACGCCAGTTTGAGTTGATCTCAATTCTTTCCAATGTTGAAAAAGGTCTTCAAGCTGTTGATCATATATTCTTTTCACTTTAATGTTAACAGGATTTCACTCGCGATTTCCGGACGAAGGGCAAGCTTTTCAGTCGCGCAAAGACAAAAGACCCGGTACTCAAGTCCATTTTCTCTCTGATGATTCCTAGTGCTTTACTCTTAATCCTCTTTATACCGTACTCTTAAAACCGTTCTATTCGAGCCCGCCTCGGCACGGAATTTTCCAACGGCTACCGATTTGAGACCAGTGCAAAGCTGCATCCTTGGCTCAGGAAGAAACACAGATATTGCTTATATTTCTGATACCTTCCCGGCAACTTTCGCTAATAATGTATCTATGCTATCGTTCTACCCACATCTTTAAATGGCTTTATATAGCCTTATGAGACGGCATTCCCAGGTAGCAGTTTGGTGCAACCAATGGCAAATCAAAGTCAAATAATTAAAATTCATGCACGTGACTTATTACGTATGGCTGTATTTATTATCATTCCATTTCAAATTTAATTTTGTAATATTTTATTTGGCTATTATTTTTATTTATTCCCTCTTTGTCTGAATATATGCCGTGAACGGATACAATTATCTCTATTACTTATTGCTCTAAGATGTGACAGACGGTAATTTGATGTTATTTGATATTAAAAATAGTTTTAAAAACCAATAGGGTTTCTTAGTTTCGATCGCCAATAAGCTATTCACAAAAATGTAAGAACCAAGTAATGAAACATTAATACCTTCAGGGAAATGGGCTAACAGAAACAGATTTGACTTTAACTCTGAGTACATCAAATGAAGTACATCATATTTATCAAAAAAGGCAATTATCTGAATCAAATATCCTACTTAATTCTACAGAACTTAAACAGATTAATAACATAAAATATCTAGGATCAAACTTTCAACAGTTCATAAGGTGTTATATAATGGGGTGTATAAAAAACATGACCGTTTTACCAAATTTTTATCAAGCAATGAAAATACGTCTTTTAAACCTATTCAATGTTTACCAATAACTAATACTCTCGTGTGAAGGATTAAGTAAGCTTGTTTTTAAACATTTGACCCGTGCAATAAAGCCTCAGTTCATCAGTTACAGTCGAATAAGACAGATGACGGTTTATTATGAGATACTCATAATATTAAAACAAAAATCGTAAAAACAATCATTGCTGCTTCAGCGATAATGAACGTGAATGACTTCAGCGATGATGACGTGAAATTATTTGAACTGAAGGTGAACGTGTCCTTGACAATCGTACAGCGTAGCGTTAGTTTAAAAAAAATCATAAGTGGAGATACGTACTCGGAACGGAAGAAGGACACAGGGCTACCATAAGCCTTGGTTCAATTGCAGTCGAACGAGAAAAATGGCAGTTTTTTATGAGATACTCGTAATATTAAAACAAAAATCGTAAAAACAATCACTGCCGCTGAAGCAACCATCAGTGGATATTGATGAGATTCCATGATGTTTCTGACGGACGTTCTATGAACTCTGTAATGTCTCTGTAACAACCGAATTTTCAATATCCAGTTCCACAAATTTTTCGATTCCTAAGGGCACCATTTCCTCCTAGGTGCAGAATTAAGAACCGAGCACAAGGAATGGTTTCCCAAACAATTAACTATTGAGAGCAAATGTTTCTGTTATAACTTAATTCCCTAATGTTATGAACGTTCTATGAACTCTGAACTTCACTGTGAACAGTTAGATAGAAACATGCGACATTATCACATTGTTACTCAGATTTGGTTAACCGTTAAGGTTATTCTAAGTAAAAACAGGATAACGCTCGGCCTCACACTTCCAGTCGGAACAAGGAAAAGCTGAAACATCTTCAAGGGATTGAACTTCTGTCACACCCATCATATAGTCCAGACATCGCTCCATCAGGTTATCACTTATTTCGTTCCATGACCCACTTTCTTCAAGAGAAAAAAATTAATAATAATGAAGAGGTTGACATTGTGGTGCAAGAGTTTTTCGACAGCCGTCCCAAGGAGATGTAGCAGATAGCATTGAACAACTGACTGGAAGATGGTTGACAACGGTGGATCACAATGTGTTATATTTTGAATATTAATGTTGTATTATTTAAAGAAATAAAAATATAAACTTTTTGTTGAAAAACGGTTATTATATTATATTTATACACCCTATTATTTCTTCATTTCATGTTATCTATTAATTTTTTTAAAACCATGACCTTTAAATCTGTTTTCTGTAGCCTTTTTCAGATAATCGATATAATTTAGAAATTTCTGCGTTTTCTTCCTTTCAAATACTGGCTTCTTGGACATAATTATTAGGTATTTGAATTTGAAGTACTATTATAGCTGCAATTACAGCTACAAGAAATGAAGTTATATCAATTAGTGTTGTATAATTTAATATTTAAATACAATAAATATATATGAAACATTGTTCACTTACTCTTTAAAAACCATAGCACGTTGATTAAGGGATCAACTATAAAAAAGCAGTCGGAATAGTGTGTCTATTGGAACTCACTAAATTCTAAGTGAATAAAGCAGTGGGTGCTAGGTAGTGAACTAATAAACCATTATATAATCAATTATTTATCCATTAAAAAAAATCTTTGAAAGTACGAAATCAGTGAATCTGATAATTAAAAAACACAACAAAAAGTATTCCATTAGATCAATTTCTAGTTTTAGAATAAATACTAAAATATAGAGAAATAAACATAGTGTCAATATTATTATCTACAGAACGGTCCTGTAACCAGATTTAACAACTATCAGGATAGTAAACTCCTTTAACATGTTTCATAGAATATATGCTACTAGTAAGCGAAGGTGACCAAATATAGCCCCCTTAGATCAAATTGAAAATTTCAAATATTAAACTAAAGTTTAAAATTCCTGAAAAATATACAAGTAGCAGAACTAAATAATCTTTTCTTTGAATAAACAAGCATAATACGCAACTAAGTGTTAGGATTTTAAAATAGTGGCCTTAATTTCGTATCCCCATTAAATTCGCAATTTTCTATTTACTAACTACCCAAAACGAAATTTATTCACATTAATAAACTTAAAATGTCTTGACTACTAATTATTTTATTAACAAATGTGTCTTTATCCATAAAAAATTCACTACTTTTGGTAAGAATGCACACAGTTCGTGACACCAATTGAACATGTCGTGCACTTAATCCATTTTCTCCTCATTAGTCTTCAGAAAAGTTGAATCGTTTGTGAAAAATATTGAGGGAGGCGAATTTAGGAATCGACTTATTAAAACAATGATAGTTTTTCTTATCTTACGGGTATCGGACAATTTGAACTTGAAAACAATACTCTAGTTTACGAAAATTACTGATAATATAAAAAAATATCTTTTCTTGATGCACCAGAATAGCATTCTAAAATTGAACAAAAAACGACCTCCTCGCTGAAAAATGTTGATCTAAACCACAAACCATCACAATAATTTTACTGTCAACAGTCAACTGGGTGATATTGAAGTATTTCCAGAATTTTTCGCCAGATAACAATACTACCAACGCTAGATAACTGGAGGGACTGTTTTAGGGACGGATTTCGCGCACCTTACCTTATATGCGGCCGATTGTAAATATAAATTGAAGATTTATATATTTAAAATCGTAAAAATTTTAAATAAGCCCTAGAATATTGTATAATTGTATAGTAAATTATATCATGAAAAGTAAAACTATACGTATTGTAATAACCGTGACCGGTAAATTTCGCGATCTAAGTACGCCGTTTAAAGTTAAAAAAAAAGTTTAAGGTTTGTCGATTCTAGGAAGGGATTATATCTCGAATCGAATTCAGATAGGCGAAACTCAATATATGGCTAGAAGGAAGACTAATACTATCTTTGGCGACAGAAATGAAGGTATACTGTAAAAAATGAAATATTTAGATTATAAGATATGTAGCAAAAACCAAACGCAAAATCATATAAATATTCGAATAAGGGCTGAAAATTATAATTACTATTCGGGTAGCAAGCTGCTAGTTTAGTACTAATTAGTATTTTAAAATAATAATTGAATGAAGTCTGCATTTGCCTGCAGGCATTAATCATTGTGAGACGTCATCATGTATGCGAAACGAAGAACGCTTCACTATTTCAGAAAATGAAAAATTATGGATCATATTTGATAACTAAGAATGTGATTAATTACGCAAATTCTTAAACTTATCACACGCAGTATCAGCAGGACCAGCTATAAAAATGTTGGGCCCCACCCGAAAGATCTTAACTCGGACTCACAAGTATCAATACATCAGACAAGTATTGACAATGATTATTTCAAAAGCTGAAACTATCGATATTATCAATAAATTATAACTTAGAATAATCAATAAAACAAAGAAATATTTAAAAAATTGTGATGGCCTACCCAGGCCTCGCTAAGGGTCAGGAACTCTGACTACAGGTTTCCCCGAAAGTTGTCGGACATTCGAGTCTTAAGGGGGACTCTGAGTGTCAGTGCTTACATTCAGTAGCGGATTTAGGCACAGGCATACTAGGCTGTTTCCGGGAGCGGAAAAATTTGATTGAAATTATATTTTATATTCAAACGCATTTGTAACTATAAAAACAACTCAATAAGGCACACATAAATATAAAAACTATCCACTTAGTTTTTAAGTTTAAACCAATAATAGTTTTTGGAGATAGGAGTGGCTAGAGAGGGCGGCATTATCTGCTATGCATGTGGGCGGTAGTTCAATAAATCAGCTCCTGCTTACATTTGATTAAAATGAAACTCTACGAGCCTTTGTAATGTTTTTGAATTCAAACGTTGAAATCAATCATTTAAATAACATGGGAGAGAAGGTTAAATAAAACAAATTTAATTTTTCAGTAAGACAATGAAAAAGGTCGATGTAGAGGAGATACTTTAGGAAAGACATTATTTAAGTCTTGAAAGAAGTAAATTTATAATAACTAGACTCCAGATGAATTCTAAGAAACACTCATTATTTTCTATGCGTAGAGACGTCATTATTCTCAACATAAAGTCTCATATTGTGTTTTTCACCTTTTGAGTAAAAAAACAAATTTTTGTTTCTATATCAGTTTGTTTACATCAGCTAAAAATCTCTAATAATTTGTAATTAGTTGATGCAATAGATGAAGATTATAAAGCATTTTGATATGATCCAAAATCTGAAACATGGGATAAACGTAATTTCAATTACAATATTAATTACTTACCAATTACTGTAATTTGGAATTGCAGAATTGTAATTGGTCAGTGTAATTACTCGATGAACCACTGTAGTTGTAATTGTGGTCTGCAATTACTATTACTAGTTGAGCCAAAGTCATTGCAATGAGCAATTACAATTCTGCAATTACAAATTACAGTAATTGGTAAGTAATTGCAATGGTTTGGCCCTCCCGCGGACTCCTCTGAGGCGTGAGAGCCGTGGAAGTAGGGGTCGAACAGTCCGACAGCACCCGTATCGTTTTTGTGAGAGCTTTGTGTTAGAACTGTTTTATTATCAACCATCCCTGTGGTTTTAGTGTAACTTAAAAAGTTTTAAAAGGCAAATGCCCTACACGAATACCTCAAAATGCATTTTAAAGCACCCTAATACCCTAGTCGATGGTGGGAGTGGTCCGCTGACTTTCACGGGTTGTACATGTATGTGTGTATATATATATATATATATATATATATATATATATATATATATATATAGAGAGAGAGAGAGAGAGAGAGAGAATTAGCCCTTTCAGAAAAAAAACCAAAATAATTAAAGAGCTTATATTGATTCTGATACTGATTAATTTTCAATCATATAATTATTCTAAAGCGACTCATCTTTTTCAAGCTATTTCTGATCAAGTTTCAATGAAACCTCTTGTTATACGGGCCAAAATCCGTCAATAGAAAGATTATGCTATAAGTTAGTAGAAGAGAGTATGGTTTCAGTGGAACTATGGTATATGGGGCATAGTTTATTGACGAAGCGAAATAGTAAGACTTTATTTTAAATAAGGTATGTTCAGAAATATTTATCTTTTCTTTATTATAATGACTTCGTTGATAAGAAAATAATGAATGATTTAATTTCCTACAGTTAAAAAAGCTTAACACGTTTCCCTTGTTTCTTTCAACTTTGATATATAAAGGGTTGGAACATATGAAAGGTCAGTTTCCAGGATATGAGGCAAATGAAAGAAAAGCAGACTTTAACGATATTGTTCTTATTCAAAATAACTTCCGTTATTTCCAATATGTTTCTCCCAACACCCAGCAAGGTTTTTTATCCCTTGTTCCAAGAAACTTTTTCAATCATTTAACTCGAGAAATGCAAATTTTAACTCGATTTAATTTTGGAATATATTTTTTTTTTTGTTTTATTTGTTGCATCAGCCAATAAAAAATGATAACCAGTGGGAGAGAAGTAAGATGAATATGGTGGATGTGTTAAAACTTTTCTAAAATTTCTAGTTATAGAAATTTTCTATAATTAAATTGAAAACGAGGTATAATTTCCATTTATCGAAATAATGGATTCACCAAATGTTTCTTTGAACAAGAAATACAAAACCTTGTTGGGCATTGGTAGAAATGTATTGAAGCTAATTGAAGTAATTTTAAATAAAAATAATATACTTTTTTTTATTTACCTCATACCCTAGAAACTGACATTTAATATGTTTCAATCCAATAGTAATCCAATTGGCAAAAAAAAAAAAAAAAGATATATAATTTGTTTACAATAGTTTTATAAAGTACCAACAATTAATATGTGAAATATATTCAACTAACAGACTACTTCAATTTATAAAAAAATATAAAATGGTTTTGTAATTTTTTTTTTTTTAATATAAGAACCAACATTATCACTATTCCTCAAATAACCGGTTATTACGCCTTTGTTGTTGGCAAATAGACTCATTATTTTATATATATATATATATATATATATATATATATATATATATATATATGTAAATAATATATAGACTTGATGTACGAAATGTATGAGATGTATACATATATATTTAATTATGATTTAAATATCTGTAATTATTAAAAACTCCTTTGTTTCATTTTTCTATTTAACTTTACTTAATTATTTACTGTATGTAAGCTAGACAAATAGTACTAGTACTGAACGTTTCTGTTATTCTAAGGGTTATTCAAAATATTAGGAATATTATCACCAGTGAAAAACTCACACAGGGAGGGTCCGTAATCGATTTCGATCAACATTTTTTCGGTGATTCGACATTGAAAACAAATCGACCCTGCTCCAGCGTTTCGTCCAACATACCGTAGGAGTTGAGAGAAAAAAAAAAATAAAAAACAGGTTGAAACTGCATTATTTTATATCTCGAGGTTGGAAATTGATATCCATTTTTTTTTTCCACCAAAATATTTTTTTTTTCTGAGTAGATTAAATAAAATGTACAAACGATAAATAATAATATCTTTTTGATCGAATAAATTTAAATGATTAAATTTTTAACTAAACTAGCTTTATAGATTTTTGATTTTTATTAAGATTTTGAATCAGCATACAAAAAAACTTTAAACTGAAAATATCTAAAAAAATATAAATAAATATATATATATATATATTTTTTTTTTTTTTTCAGTTCCGAGAGGGTCCAAAATGTTTAAGCCATGAAATTACATTTTGTTTCAAATTACATTCTGTATTACATACTACGGATATATCGGATTTCCAGGTTTTTGGGCTGATTAGAAAGATAAGAGTTTCTTCTTTCCATCCACAGCTATTGCATTATCTTAAAAATTTGTGAAGGGTTCTGCTGGGCGAAATGTTTAGTCAAATATTTTTATTTCAGATTCGTCCGAAAATTTGAATATAGGGCTGAAATTTGAAATAACTTTTTTTTTTAATTAAAAATTCGCACGGCAGAAAGAATCCTTCACATTTATTTAAAAACTCACAAATAGCTTTTTGTGGATATAAAGAAGAAACTTCCCTATTTCTTACGAGCCCAAGAACGTCGAAATCGGATTAACTGAAGAAGAGATGTGGATAAAAATTTTCGAGCCCTCTCGGAACTAAACAAAAAAAATATATATGTAGATATTTTTTTGTGGTTCTCGATGATATTTTCAACGTAAGAGTTTTTTGGTATGATGGTCCGAATTCTCACATCATTTTTGGTATAAAAAAAATCTTTACCTCTCCGAAACGTCTTCTAATGGTATTAGTAATGCTTAGGATTTAATTATAATTTATGAACGCAAATGAATATTTTCTTTTTTCAAGAGAGCAAAAGACGGCAGCAAAACCAATCTGTTTTATACAATTTTTTAAAACATTACTTTTAAAAACAATAACACTAAACATTAAAAATCTCTAAGAAGAGATTTAAGTTAAAAATATGTCTGTTAGGTATTACCTCTTAATGGAATACAGACAGCATTCCACCTGAGAAAAGTAGTGCGCTTAATCCCACAGGTTATCAACCAATTCATATAGATAGTGCAATAGCGCTAAAGTCGAGATTTATAATTTTGTATACATATATAAAAAACTAAGGGTGATAATTAAATGAAAAATTTAGTCACAAAGAGTAAAAATTAATTTAAAAAGTTTTACTTCATTTTGATCAGTAATCTTTTGTTCTTTTTCTATAAGTCGATATTAACAAGATTTTTGCTCCTTCTTTCAATTCCATCTCAAGCAATTTACAATTGGCCCTTGGTTCAGAGAATGGAAGGTAAGATGATATTAGGGAATTATAAATGAAGTCTTTTCTGTTGACATCCGAGAGCATTTCAAGTAATCGCACTGCTAGCCCGGTATCCAGGGCTCAAAAACATTTAATTTTTCAGACAAAGTTACCGGCTTCAATTTTTTATTTAACGATTTAAGTAATGAAATGAAATTTTTTAATCAGATTTTCGCGTATATCTCCGCTTCTATAGATCAGAGAGAACTAAAAAACAACGTCATATTGTTCGACATGGAATAAGCTACATCATAGAAGTGGAAGTATTAATTGGAATAATTGTTCAACTAACTGGAACTTGAACTAATTGTTCAAATTGTTGGAATAATTCTGCGAGAAAACAAATTTTCTTGATTCCAAAGTTTAAAATACAGTAGAAAAAAATATACTCTATCAATCATAATGAAACTATGAAAAATGATAGCCCTTTTAAATAAAATATAAACATTATATATAATATGTATACAGGTTGTCCCAGGAAGAAATATCACTAATTGAAGGAGGGATAGTCTATCAAAAGTATAGTTCAGTGGCGCCAACCACACCTTATCTCAATCCATTTTTGAGAAATGATTATTTAAATGGTTACCATGAAAACAATTTTTTTTCCCGAATAAATGACTAAATTTCTTTACTGTAACCCTACATTTCTCAACTTTTGCCACCATTTTTGGAATGATGATTTTCCTATAGATATCAAACAATTTGTAGAAAATTATGGCTTCGTCAGGCGATCATAGCAGCCAAAGCAAAGCAAATATTTTTTAAAACCAATATGATATTCATTTTTGCATAACATCCTCTGTACTTTGATACCACAAACGATTTTTTATGATTAAAATAAAAATTAAGATGGTGACCAAAAAAATAAAGTTTTGCAAATAAAGTTTTGCAAACTCAGATTTTTCTAGAGTTTTAGTATGTCAAAGTATAGCAATTAAGGAAAAAAATATTCAAATCCCGTCTTTGTGGGAATTAGTTCCACCCTAAAAAATAAAAGTCCTCTGTTTGCCGAACCGTTGTTCCCATGTGTGTAGCGGGCTCTATATATTATTTCTAATTATTTTCTCGTGAAACTATTTATACTAGAGGTATGAAACTTAATGGTTTATTCGCGAATACAATCAAACATGTGCAGTTAAATTTTCAAACAAAAATATTTGCAAACTTACCTGTGATTGGAAAAATCGAAAATTTTTTGTATCCCGGCGCCAAATAAGGTTAAAACAAACTTCTTATTTTTTTTTTTCAAATTTGTATTTTTAAAAAATAAAAATAACTTCATTTAACGCGATCAATTTGATGGGAAATTCGCTGAGAAATTTGCAATTGTTTGAGTTGCAAAAAAATGTTTATCGGTAAAATATGTTGAATATTTAAAAGTTATTGATTTTTTTTTTAAATTATCAAAATATAAACTACTTTTGATTTTAATTGCAGAAGTTAAACCGCCCTAAAAGAATTTCATCTTTTGAAATAAAGGTTTAATTTTTGTTTTTCATAAATTAACATTAAAAAATATATTACTAATTTTGCAATGAAACAAGACTCATTTTGTTAGGCTTCATAAGGACTATCCAATTAACAATTCTTCTATGTTGTAGCTAATTCCATGACGCCTAATATGACGTTTTTTCAGTTTTTTTGATCTATAAAAGCGGAGATATACGCGAAAATCTGACTACAAAAATTAATTTTTTAAATTAATCCTTAAATAAAAAAAATGAAACCGGTGTCTGATCGATACAAGACTATTTTCCTGTATCTCTGAGGAAATTCTGCATGAAATATATTTTTTTCCAGTATTTTTCAAACTTTGTCTTGTATAAATTAATATTTTTGAGCCATGGATACCACCGGACTAGCTGCGAAATTACTGGAAATGCTTCCGGATGTCAGCCGAGAAGGCTTCATTTATAATTCCCTAATATCTTTCGTTCTTCTATTCTCTGAAGCAAGAGCCAATTGTAAATTGCTTGAAATACAATTGAAAGAAGAAGCAAAAATAGTGAATTGGACAATGCATAAATTTTTTAAACTTCTTATTTCCGCCTTTTTGGACCGCTACCGGCAACGCTATCAACCCTATAGTAAGAAAATTGAATTCCAAATTTTTTTTACTGAGTCATAAAATTGCATATAGTATATAAATATATAAATCACTTATATTTTCAAACGTATCAACTGAAACCTGCTAAAATCAACACTTTAGTGTTGATGAGCTAGTAATAAATCATTCACAACAAGGTTGTGCTCTAAACTCTGTGATTTATTTTTCTCAATTTTGTATTATAAAACCTTTATAATGGTCAGATGAGCGAGAGGTAGCCTAATCATACTAACTTTTCTCGGTTTTATCCTAATCCATAGTTACATTCATCTTTTGTATATAATAGTGTATAGTACAACTAGCTTAGTTGTGTGTGTGTATATATATATATATTTGTTTTAATATATTTTTTAACTATAGATAAAAAAAAGAAGACCAAAATTGAGTAAACAAAACATAATAAGCCGGCTGTATCCCCCCAAAAAAAACTTAAATAATTTTTTATTTTCAGAAATGAAGAAAAAATTTTAATGTGTACTTCTGCGATTTGTTTTTTGTGAATCCTAGTTTTGTTTACTAAAGAGTTTTATTTCCTTTCCTCTCCAAATAAAGAAATATCTATTCGAACCACGTTTTTTTAGCATCCAATCATCATTTTCTGTCCCAACTACTGCCATATTTTTGAATTCAGGTATACCATGCAATGCAATATTCATTAATTAATTAAGTGAAGTATTTTTTTTTTTGAAATAGGAAGAATTGTAGGTATAAAATTGCTTGGTAACATTAGAATTTTCAAATATTTAAACTTGTATTTTTAATTGATTTTAAATAGTGAAAACAGGACTATATGCCAAGAATTTTATGTTGCCTCAGCATGAGTGTTATTATTAGAGTTTCTACTCGGTGAGGTTAATGAAACTTTGGAAAAGCACTAAATGTAAGATGGTTTCGTATTATCGGATTATTTTAATGTTTGTCGTGAGCATGTCTGTAGGAAATAAAATATCGCCTGTGTAGAAACAAACCTTCAATTTTTTCACAGTTGATTGCTGAGAATTTGTAAGGAATTGATTTTGGGTTGATAGGATTTACTATCATTTCAGTTTTTGATAGAAATAGCCATCTTTGAGGCTTAATAGTTTTTTATAGATGAGCTATTAAGATGATCAATCATCAACCAACTATGAATTGCGACTACACAGTTGATACATGTTATTTTGTTCATGTACATAATACTTCTACGAACGGAAAAAAAAAACTTAAGTCCAGATTTGATTCATCCTTAACATTAATTTCTCAATTCGTGCATTAGCTACAAACTAAAATATAATAAGTATTTTCTTAAGTTAAACATGCGCAAAAATATTAAAATATCAGAAAAAAATGAAAAACTAGGGCATGACACTAAATTGGTAGCAAATCCATAATTAACATTTAAACATTTTTTTATCACTTTGATCAGCTGTGATCGATTTCAAAATATAGATATATAATAAATACTTATATAAAATGTATTATGATATAAATACTTTGTCTATATTCAAGATATAGACAAAGTATTTTTCTTTGTTGAATATGGAAATCTTTGTATTGACACTCTGAAAAAATAAAACTTAAACTCACTAGGACTCTTCTATAACACTATAAAACAATATTTTAATAATTTTAAACGGGAGTAAATAAAAATACAAAGTTTAATTACTGGTCAATCTGAAACATGTAAATGACTCTTGATTCATAAAATATATTACACTGCAAAATTTAGAATATTAATATCTAGATTATGTACTCGTAGACCGTAATATATGCCTATACATATTCATGTATTACTCCACAGATGATAAAAAGATGTTCTTTAGTGAAGACTATATCATATTTACCCAAGTTTGCTTAAGGAAAAACTTTAGGAATTATATAATCTAAGTTACATGAAAAATAGAGTTTTTTTCTCGGGCAAACAGCTGAAAGGCTCAAAAATGTATATAAATAAAATAAAATTAATTCTATACACTTTCCTAATAAGCACATATAGAGAAAGATACGTGTAACATAACGTAAATTCGCAAAAAGACTTTAAGTTTAAAATCGTTGAAGGTTTAAAAACTAATCGGCTGTGGCGTACGCAGAGGGGAGGGGGGCAAGGGGGAAATAGCTTCCACAGCACCACAGAAGCCATGGTTAATAGCAACCTGAGATTGGGTGACCTCCTCAAGCAATATATTTCTGCAAGAAGACGACATAGCGCGGCCAAAAACCACATCATGATGTGTAGTACCAACCGAAAAAAAAGATTAATGTTTAACTCTTCATCAAGAATTGTGACACCCGAAATAGGCTAGCTGTCAAAATAGATAATGATGAATATTATAATTGGTGTGAGTTTAGTTGGCCGTAGATGTAATTTTAAGAAGTTGGTCGGGGGATGCGGTCAATGAAGGCCACACTAATAAGTGTAAATTATTTTATTGTTTGCCAACGTTTCGGCCTAAGTTTAAGGTTGTCATCAGGATAAAAAGGCGAGAGAGTTAGTTGGTGGAGAGTTGGCAGA
The DNA here is from genome assembly GCA_948150685.1 of Rhaphigaster nebulosa. NCBI lineage: Eukaryota > Metazoa > Arthropoda > Insecta > Hemiptera > Pentatomidae > Rhaphigaster > Rhaphigaster nebulosa. The sequence goes on from OX411307.1 coordinate 133,002,373, forward strand.
GGGCTGAGAGGTTAGTTGGCGCTTGGCTGTAGGCTTCTCTGTCCTGATGATGACCTAAAACTTAGGCCGAAACGTTGGCACAAAATAAAATAAGTTACACTTATTAGTGAGTTCTTCACTGACCGCAACCACCGACCAACTTCTTAAAATGAATATTTTAAAAACTAAAGGGTTTGGATATTACTCAAGCAACATTATATTGGATTAGCGCACTGTAACAAATATTATTCAAGATGTGATCTATAAAAAATATGCAATGAAATAGATTATTAAATGGTCCGTTCATATTTTCAGCGCAATTTGCAAAAAATAATATCAAACTTTTATTAGTGATATTTATTTTAGTTTTTAATCAAATGAAAACTTTATTTAAAACAACGGATTCGGCTCCTAGCCACTGTGTGTGTGACTAGTCCGAGAAATCGTTTATTTAACTAGTAAGAGCATTTGACTGAGCAGTGAGAGGAGTAATGAAGTGGGCTGAAGGCCGTAATGTTGCCGCGTTAATTAATGGATATCATAAAGTGGGACGGAAGAACACCTGTATCCAACCTTTATTGGTGGTGGGAGTTATTTGGACAGAATATTCATCTAAACAATAAATCAATTCCAATTACCTAGTTATTTCCTCTGAAAAAAACATGTTTATCCGGAAAGGCCAAAAAGAGAGTTCAAACTTGAACCTTCGTTTGGACATCATAGTGTAGAAGTGTAGTGAGGAAAAAATCTTTTATATCTACGTGAGGGGATGTTGCCGGGTTGTGCATAATGGATTCAGGTACTGTCAACTTACATCAACAACATTCGAATATGAGCTGAAACGAATCGATAAGAAGTAATAGAAATATATTCAAGAGAAAAATCAGACAAATAGGAATCATCTCCACCATTAAAAGTGTGAATTAGGAAACGGGTGTGACGACCAGTAGCGTAAGTACGAATTTGGAGACCCGTGCCAGCCGAGTTTTGAGGCCCCCTAAGCTTCTTACTCAAAATTTGAAGATGTGGATGTGTGTTATACATAATGATACAATATTAGTTATTAATTGTATCACTTCATTTAATATTGTATTACTACATATAAATATAATTTGATATTATATTTTATTGTTATAAAGGCCTATTCGAGGCCCCCTTGGTCCGAGGCCAGTGGCATTAGCTACCTGCTAGTTACGCCCCTCGTGACGACAATGAGAAGACAGAAAGTGGTATTGTGGTGACTATCGGTTTCCTATGTTATTACAACATGGTGTATTGCCCGATCATTAAATTCATCATTATTAAATGTTATTAGGTTCCAAGCTACGTTCAACTGCTTATGGGAAAACGGAGGAAATTAATAGATGGTCTCTTCTTAGTAAATTCTCTGTTATGAATTGGATCATAATTGGTTAATAAGTATAATTTGAAATCGATTTGTGCAGCCCTAAGTATTTGTTTGGGATAAAAAACATAAAATGTCCAGGTAATCCTATGCCCAGGGTCACACTTTAATAATCCCAGGTCTTGCTTTAAGAATATGTTTGCATCAACTCTGTAAGATGGCTCTTATTCATGATCATCAGTTCAAAGGGATTCTCTGAAGCTGCAAAGTATCAGTTTCTAGTCGGCAAGAGAACACGTGGGAAACCAAAATCCAAACTTTGTGTTACTTACAATTCTAGGTTATCAAGAAAAGTTAACCACTGGGAGTTCATGAGAATTTTCTCATTAAATTAATTATGACTTTCCAATTTTAGGAAATTCCAAGAAATAGCATGACGGCAAATCAATTGATGTAGTGGCTTCCCTAGGCTATTTTTCAGTTATGCAAGCAACCCATAATTAACTCCAGTGTTTACAACTTTTTTCACTACAGTAAATAGCGGTAATATTAAGAATGCAGTTATTCGTTATGCAGCAGTGTTACATATGTAGTTAGAATTGATAAATCTAGGTTTATGAATCCACGTGTTCTTTAATTACAGTTTTCTTATATTATTTATTTATTTTTCTTTTCCAGTTGGAAATATAGTTTTTCTTTCCGACTAAAAACTATCCTCTGCTTACTGTGATTGAACTTGGACCTGACTCAAGAAATAATATTTAAACTATGGCTGTACACAAAATATTCACTGATGTACCGATTGACTCCAGTGCCGGATTAATAATATAGGCAACGTATGCAACTGCCTATGGGCTCCGAGCCGCATAGTGGTCTCTTGACCGTGAGAAAAAAGATTTTGGAACTGAGCGAAAAGGCTATAAGAAAACCCTTCATGATATAATCGAACAAATCTAAAAACAAAATGTTTAATTGATGGCCTCTAAGTTGAAATTTTTTTTGGAGGGAGTCCCAGAATTTTTACCGCTTGGCAAGAGCTGATTAAGCGGTATGCGGTCCCATAGGGCTCCTTACCCTTATGTGGATAAGGTCTTGATCCGCTTCTGAATGTTTCATTATAATTTCAGTACGCATTCCAAATTAACTCATTAAGCACTGATTACTTTTTCATTAAAATAATACTTGCTAGGACATTCCCTGCCTATCTCAATACGTTGAATCATTGACAACATATCGTGGGCGTTCAAGCAAAACTCACTAATAGTAAGTCACAACCCCAATATTCAAATTTTTGAGCGAATCTAAAAATAAAAATTTTTGGCCTAAAAATGTGATTAATTTATTATTATAAGAAGTGAACCGGGTCAGAAGGTTGGACTCTAACACAAATTAGTTATTAACTTTATACTTTACTTCATTGTGCATCTATTTTTGTTTATACAATAAAATGCATTGAATTGAAAATAGGACAAGGTTCCCGAGACTTAGTTTGCCTAGGGACCCCTCATGGCTTAGTCGGGTCCTGATTGATTCAGATATTTTGACAGTAATGGTTATTACAAGTCCCAAGGATTTTATAAAAGCCTCACTGACCTTACATTACTTCCAACAGGTATGTAGCGGGTAAAAGCTGTGGTAAATAAGACTAAAACACAATAAACCTACTACCTTCACACTTTAACAAAACATGTCCTCCTGTATATCTTTAAAACATAAAAAGCTCACAATCAGTTGCCCCCTTATTAATAAAAGATGAAAAACACTGCTCCAAAAGGGTACTACTCTCATTTAAAAAAATACTCACTTGAACCAATTGGAATATACGCATGACAGATATAGGACTTATTCACAGTCCAAAACTTTATGAACCATTACCCAGCCACTAAGTACGTCAGCAACATTAGAAAACCAGAGAAACATAGCTTTAGTCTTGATTAGTAAAATTAGAGGTAAGAAGATAGTAATATGAACTCTAAATAACATAAAGTTTTATTATAGGTTTAGAATTAAAACAGGGCCTCTATAGTCCAGCGTGTTAGATTAGATTCAGATTGGCTGGAATTGTGCTAAAATTGATTTAGCTAAAAAAAAAATCTGTTATCTACTAAAGCTCTTTTGTGAAAACTTGAATGTATTGGTGAAATAAAGTTTCTAAGGATGGTAACACAGAGTTTCATAGTACTGCTGACTAGATACTACTTACTGAGATACTACTTTTTGCTACACAATAACAAAAAAATAAAATAAAAATAAATAAAAAGTAGTGAAGATGTTGTTTTTCATCTGTTGCAGTTTTAGCTAACACACATTATTATTCATTAACATTAGTAAAAACGAAAAATACTAATTATGGAATAATTGCTGGTATCACTAATATAAAAACATACTGTTATTGGGGTCGTTTTTTTTTTTTTTATAACTGTATATACCTATTATTTATACCTGTGTCAGTTCTTTTGAACCATAACCATGGAAACACTGGCATAGTCATGACAACTGATGGTTTTATCCTAGGAATTTGGAATGGGTTCCACTCAACCTCATGAGGATAACGGAGTAGCTACTTAAATTAAGAAGTAGCGATGGTATTTAAATAAAACTGAATTAAAGATATGAGAAATTGTGTGTTTACGGGTGCAAAATGTTTATTATTTTCTATGTAAAACTCTCGTACATACTTGTTTTGTTTTTTAAAATTATTTTTATGTTTTAATTTATTGTTATTAAATTTCCTAGAACTTCTGATCATTGTATGGACCTCTTATTATTTATAGTATCTGTATTACTTAAATGTATTAATAAACAGAGTTGGACAGCTTTAAATCTTTATTCATAGCATACAGATAGAAATCTGTAGGAGGCAATGGGTGGCTGATTGGCAAAATAGATGCTGAAGAATTTCAATTATAAAGTCCTATAGTTCAATCTCAATGGATCTCAAAGTGGGTAATTATTAACTGTGTAATGTGTAAAATGGGCATATTTGCTGATTATTTACTAACTTATGTACTGATTAATAAAATTTTATAATATCCACTCATATTTTCTTAATGTCACCTTTAAAATCTACATTTCTTGTGTTCTAACAAGCAAAAAAAAAAATTGTAATGTGTGTATCTATTATGCAACTTTGAAACAATAAAATAAATTCCACTAAATTCTCTTTAGTAGTGACACGTCTAAATCAAATGCATTATTCATTAAATTTTTTTTTTTAAATGAAATGACAAACTCAATTTCAGTAGATCTCGACTTGCTCCAATCATATTCAAATGTTTATTCTAAGCTCTATATGTCAATAAAGTCTATCCTTTCATTAGCCCAGAATTCTTAACCTAAGAACTGCCCTCCTATAAATAGCCAGTGATACCAAACTGGATCTAAGACTTTTGAAATCAAACCAATGAGTAATTTTTCAAACTTATTTAAATCTTTTTTAATATTTACAGCTACAAAAAAGTTTTAAAATGCCTATTTCAAAGGCTTTTAAAGTATATTGAATTTAAAGCACTGGTAAGTGAGAAAAGAAAATGGCACTGCATGCAATTCGTCTGACACAAATTAAGCAAATGTTAAAAAAAAAAAAAAATCCAGTTTATTTAATTATCTACGTCTGAGGTAAAAAATAGATGTTGCAAAAGAATGCATCTAATAAAAAAACAACTTATAAAAAACCAAGCATTTATCTTCAAATAAGATATAAAACAAAAACATGCTACTATGGAATGGTTCTATATAAATGTATTGTATCAGTGCAATGTGTATAAATTTTTAACAGAAACATCCATTTTTATATTTAATTAATATAAATTAAGTTTAAAGTAATAAAAACTTTTAAGTACAACATTTTCTATCAATACCTGATTGTTATAAAACCATTGTGCTTTTATAGTTTTCTTAAAAATACCTGGTTCGAATTAAAATGCATTAACGTCATTGCATTTATCTGCCAAATTATGCAATTATAAACATATTTTATTCTTCCTCAATGTAAAATTATCTATTTTTACATGCATCATTTATTACTTTTTTATTACTAAAATTCATAAATTTTTTTTTTTTTTTTATTTTTTTTTTTTACAAAATTAAAATGTTGAGCAATATTTGGATGCAAATACCGACAATGGAGAAACTAATCATTGAAACCAATTCAATTCAAACATTGTATTATTGATGAAATAAATGAAATAATATATGATAATTTTTCATTAATTGTAGAAAACAATTCATTGAATGCTCCTTAGAATCCTCTTTTTAGCACTTGGGCAAAGTTTAAAAAGTAGATCATATATTTGTCTTTGGAAATCAATATACTTGTATTTTTCATATATATTTATGAAGAAATAGTATAACAAATAATGTTATTAAAAATTAAGATTATAATTCAAAACCACGTTTTGGCTTTTATAATTTTTGCTACACCAATGAAGTGTGGTTAGGAAGGAATTAAAACTACAAAGACTGAATTAATATAAGTTACATCAGTGGTGTTTACTTGTTTCAATAGGGTTCTCTGTGTTATATCATTTATTATATTTCAGAAAAACAAATTTAAAAATACTCTATTTTAAAATTGAATTATCTTTCTATATATTTCATAAAAACTCATTTTCAACAACGTTTCTAGTTCTGTTGCCTATATTCAAGTTGTGTTATCTAAAAAATATATAAATATTACATTACAAAGATTGTTATTTTTTCCAACCATTACAATCATTATTTTAGTAATGTTGTCTGCTTATCATTTTTATTTTTTTATTTATTTATAAATATCAAAATATATACGTATCTTCTGAGAAATAATAAATAATTCTATAATTCTAATCTTAATTTATCACAGAAATAGAGGACATAGAAGAAAAATAAGCAATAAAAAAATAGTGAAAGCACAAAGAGTAATTAAAGAAATATGATGATTTATATATGATTAATACATAAAAATACAGTATGTAAATTAAGATAATTAAGATTGATTTTTATTTTAGCCTTTTAATTTTAATTGATCTTTTTTTTAATTTTAGCCTTTTAATTTTAGCCAACATCAGAAGATACATATATTATTTAATACTTATAAAAAAAAATAAAAATGATAAGCAGACAACAGTACTAAAATTATGATTATAATGGTTGGAACAAATAACAAATTTTGTAATGTAATATTAATATATATTAGATAACAAACTTGAAGGTGGGCAACAAAGCCAGAAACGTTGTTGAAAATGAGTTTTTATGAAATATAAAGATAATTCAATTTTAAAATAGGGCTTTTTAAGTTTGTTTTCTAGAAATATAATAAATGATATAGGTTACATTTTATTTCATTAAAAATATTTTTAATAAAAAGATCCAAACATGGAAAAATAAAGTAATAGAAACTTAGAGATAAATTAAAATTATAGATGTTTATATTAAATTCCATAAATTGTAGTAAAGATAATGGGCATAAATGGTTAATTTGCCTATTGAGCTAATAGGATAGAATATAGAGCGTTACATCTTTTTTTTTTTTTTTAATTCTTTGCTTATCTAAAAAATATATGCTATGAAAATAATAATGAAAGAGTTAAGCATTAATTGAAAACCAGAGCTATTACATAAAATGTTCAGTTTTTTAAATGTGAGCTCAAAATGACAGACGATGACCCGTCATATTTAAGAATGTTAATGTTTCTATTCTTAAATAAATTTAGTTGTAAATAACCAAATAGCTCAGGTTGACAATGAATCTTTTTATTTTAATGATTTTTCACCTTGCTTGTGATTTTCTAAAGTAAAAACAAATCAATCACTATTTTTTTTCTTTTTTTTTTAAGCAAATTGAAGAACTTAAACTTTAAAAAATTAACCAATTAGGCAGATTGTTACTAAGTTCTTCAGCAACAAAAAGGATGCTTAGTATATTTCTACTGTAGCAAAAATACTGGAAAATTTTAAAAAGTTAGGTTTTTTGAACTGTCACATTGATTTTTTTTTTTTATAGACAATTGGAGAATGTTAGTGAGAAACAAAGGAATCAAAGCAAAGGAATAACAGGATTCTGGGATAACAATTGGATGGAAGAAAAATGTTGGCCAAGTACAACAATCGACTCACAGGAGAAAAATCTATTTCTGAAACTTTATGAATTGAATGAAATTATGAATGAAAGAAAATGTAAGCGAATGGACGATGTATTGATTTTTACATGGATGAAAAAATTTTGTAATAACCCTTATTTAGATTTTATTTCTAACGCATCTTCTGTTAATATTCTTGTTCATAACGAAGTCATAATGTGAAAGAAACACCAGTTATGCCATTCTGTGATCTGCTCCGACAACAAGAAGGTCATAAACTGCCACCAAATAAGCCCTTACTCTTGGTAGGATCTTTCAGGTAGTGACCCATTAGCGCCAGCTAACACCAACTATTTGAAGTAGAAATTACTGCAATCTATCTACTAAAGATGGAAACTACTCTAGTAGCGCACACAAAAAATAGTAAACTAAACTAGTTGTACTACACCATTGTAGAAAAATTATGTACGTAACTATATATAAAGATACGCCCAAGAAATGTTTATATGAATCGGCATCATCCCGGTCAAGCCAATTTTCATAAAGCCATTTCATAAAAATTATGTCAGGCAGTTTATTGAACTCGTAACCTGATTAGTGCAATTTATTAATGACTCATCATCACTAAAATAAGAATCATCTATCAACGATAAATTTTTTTAAATGTATTTTTTTTTTTTTTGCGTGTGTAATTAATTGTTAGAAGTATGATGCGATTGTTTTCTATCGAAATTAATTAAGTCTCATTAAACTAATGATCATTCAGAATGCAGAAATATAATTATTTGATAAGGAAACGAAAATAAATATATCTCACGTGGAGTTCGTGACACCGTCCCTAGCCGAATACAAGTAGTAAACAACTCAAGACAGAATAAAATCAAGAGGAAATAATCCATTATGGATAACAGATTCAAAATAATGTTTATAATTTGTTAACGCATGTTTATAATTTTTATTATATATCAACTTATTTTTTATACAAATTTTGTGTCATTTTTCTAGTGATATTTATTGTAAAAGACTCTGGAAATATTAATTATTGTTTATATTAATTGGAAAGCAGAATACACACACACACATATAAATATATATATACATATATATATATATATATATATATATATATATATATATATATATATAATATTGTGTACGACTTAAGCTTACTAATTAAAAATGTAATAGTACTCTGAAGGGAACAGGTTAGAAGCAGCAGTCCTTATATGTGCAAGTGAATACACTTTCCACTCACAGTCTCAGCAGTTTACCCCATTCACCTAATAAGGTCGATAAACACGAACAAATAGGGTTAATATCTACAGTAACCGTATCGTTAATTTATAAATTAAGGTAAAATACATAAAGGTGCAAACCTAGTCCTACTTGCCCATTGATGGCACGCCACTATACACAATTCTATTATTTACAGTAATCTTCATTTGCACACAATCATTATTCTCTAGAATAATACTTAAAGTAGCAGATACAAAAAATACATCTGTCACCTTATACAATTTTTTTAAGACAAGATAAAACATAAACCGAAGGTATGAAATAGACCAATATTTTACTGCTAAATATTTGCAAAATCCATGGAAGAAACGGAGAGAGTCTCGTTTTTTCCGAAATGGAGTTATACACATCAATATTCACATGTTCATATCATTTAGTAGAATACGATGCCAAAAAGAAACAGTCGGAAATGTGGATGGTCAGTCTGTCGGAAGCGTTTGAAGAATACCCATAGACTATAGGAGCTCCAAACTTTAAAACTTGATTTTATCGAAATGCATTAGGGTGACATTTCCTCTTTGTTCCATGGATTCTTCATTTGCTTATTGTTTAAAAAAAACAACCCTCGAAGAAGAACGACGCACTAAAAACACTATATGATTACAAAACATGAAAAAAAAAAAAAAACGTAAGTAAAAATATATTCCATTTTACACGGACCAAATGCATATATATAAATAGGGCAAAACCATTAAGAGGAAAATATTTAATCTTTTTGGAGAATTTACAGGATAACTAAAATTTGACATGTTTTTAAACCAGTAGTTTCCAATCTACTGGAGGGACTGGGGGTATTGAATACTATTGGGGACCCGAATAGTATTGGGGGCCTTCCTCGGAAATGTATTGAAAATTAGGATGCTTAAAAGTGAATTTTAAGGCACCTTTATAGCGCATTTACTTGCTAAAAAATTTCAACTAACACTCAAACCTCAGGAAAGGCATACAACCAAACAATTCTAACAAAAGTTCTTCACAAAAAAGATACAGGATTAACGCACTCACTTTAATTTGAACCTTGTTTTAAATCTTTAAAATTAGATAGCCTAAATATCAACTTGAAAATGTTGATTGATGGGTGATTCGACAATTTTTGTGTATGCACTGCCGGACCACTGTTTGGGAACCACTGTTTTAAACCTATTGGTTTCCATTAAAAAAAAAAAAAAAAAGAAGAAGAAATACCATAAAGAGAAAATGATCAAGAAAATATTGTACTTTTTACTTCATTGTACGCGGTAAATTATTGTTATCGCGAAAATTTCCGGTTTTCAGATTTCAACGGAAATATCCATTTCGACCATCCCTGAATCCATTCTGACTAGTTTCGTCGTGACGTCTGTACGTACGTTCGTTCTTATCTCGCATAACTAAAAAATGTTCAGTCGCATAAAGTTGAAATTTTGTATTTGGGATTGTTGTAACGTCTAGTTGTGCATTTAACTTTTTGGTCACTACATAATCACCGGAATGTGCACTTTACTTGAAGATCATAATAGATTTTCATCAAAAATTGTATTAAATGCAAAAAATCTCAAATTTGGTATATAAGACTTTTATGTCAATATAAATAAGGTCCAAGATTAGGATTTCAGTAAAAAAAAAAAATCTGATGTGAACACCACATGACTTACTTGTACGCCTATTAAACTATAAATCGGTGTCTCAAAAAGTGATCCTTAATCACTATTTGGTTACTATATTTCGTAGATAGCAGCTTCTCATAAATGACACTCGGCGTCGCGACGTCTATTGGCGTCGGTTACGGCCATTAGTGTGGCGTTGGTTACGTGTGATGGTGTCCTGAGTCGTAATTCTGGATGTGTCAGATTCAGAATTTTATTTTATAAAACTTTTATTTGGCTCTTTTACTTCTAAAGTTGATAGAGAACCATTCAATAAAATTATTATGAAAATTAAAAAAATCTACTATGAAGTTTAAGTAAAGTACCACTTCCGGTTATCAAATTATGACAAACAAAACAATAATAACAAGCATTTAATACTTACTCATACTGCAGTAAAATTAAGGTTTTAAATCGACTTGTATTATAAAAACAGGAGCAAGTAGCAAAGTATTGAATGTTTGTTATTATTATGTAGTTTGTTAAAATTGAAGAACCGGAAGTGGTACTTTACTTAAAGTTCATAATAGATTTTTTTAAAATTTTATAATAAAGTTTTTTGATGATTCTCTAAAAATTTTAGAAGTAAAAGAGTCAAATAAGAGTTTTAGAAAATAAAATTCTGAATCTGAAACATCCAGAATTATGACTCAGGGCGCCATCATAAGTAACCGACGCCAATAGACGTCGCGACGCCGAGTGTCATTTTTGAGAAGCTGCTATCTACGGAATATAGTAACCAAATAGTGATTAAGGATCACTTTTTGAGACACCGATTTATAGTTTAATAGGTACACAAGTAAGTCATGTGGTGTCCACATCATTTTTTTCGTCAGAAATCCTAATATAAAAAAAACATAAAAAATTGGACGTCTATATTTGGAACGTTAATAGATTTATAATTTTCCAACACTGTAAACCAAGAATAAGATATTTAATATTCTATATTATAAATTAAAGTATAAAAATTATTTTAATATTTATTTCAGAGATATACGAGTATAACTTCAGTACATCAAGCTCTATAGAATTTTCTTATAATAAGAGCACTCAGAACCTGCAAAACTCAAGGATAAAGTTATGTACAGAGATTCGAATCAGTCCCATAAAATATTCGTAAGTCTATATAATGTTCTTTAATCAGAATTTGGATCAGCCATCAATAAAACTTCAGAAAAGACCCAGGAAACAACTTGGTTGAGTGAATATAAGTGAACAGCTAACACTCTATAAAAGAGGATTGTGGAAGAGCTACAGTATGGCTATCCTGTTTATGATACAAATGCCGATTTAAAACCCTAATTTTACTGCAGTATTAATATGCAATTGAATGCTTGTCAATATTATGTTATTTACATTATACCTTATTTAACCTATTTTCTAGGACTTTCACCTCGTCACTTGGCAATACCCTCCTGAACATATAAATAAATTTAGTTTCACTTGCAACTTTGAAGAGCGCATTCTTGATGTTTTCGTCAGGTCGTGATTTCTTTGAAGGATCATTCTGCCTCAAAAATACTAAGTTTTTTATTCTTCACTTAGGCTAAACATGGGATCCATATGTATTGAAAAAGTTTTCGGCACACAGGCTTTTGTTAAATCTCACTTTGGTTTCAATGATAATAAAAACACCTTTTGAATTTCTTGGCTTAATTGGAGAAGCCTTTGTTTTCTTCTGTAATTCTACAACTAACATATTAATGAAAATTTCGAACGGAATCGTAAAATGTGGCTTAGTATTTAAAGTTTTCCGCTGTCTTAAATTTATACGTAATAATATCGATGTTCTCTTCTGCCATAGATACTTTATTTATGAGCTTGAGCTATTTTTGAATTGATCAATCGACAGGAAACCTGAGTATTGTTCGAGGCTCTTAAATGCTCAATTTATTTTTGCTTCTTGTCTTCCCTGATTCTCTTTTTTTATATCAATGTTTTTAATCTGTGCAAGCTACTACTAACCTGAGCGTCCATATGGATTGGTGACAAAACCCTTTTTAACTTAAGGTAAAGAATTAACAGTGCATGGTACAATGCATTTGTGCACGAAATTCTTCCGGTCAGTATTTAATGCCACAGATAAAAAGGTAATTCTGAATATGCAACCTTATTGAGGACTTTAAACTAAACTACACCAGTTATTCTGTTTTAGATTCTTCTAATTTTACTCCTATTCTGTTTCTGGAATGATTCTCTGGAAGCAGGGACGTAACTAGGCTGGGGCAACCGTGGCATTGCCCCCAAAATAGAGGATAATAAATGAATTAATAATTCATTCGGATTCGCAATCTGTTGTTTCGCTCTTTTGTTTTCGTAATGTATTTTCAGATGCATTCCCACAAGGTTTAGCTATAGTCCATTTATTCGCCATCAGATGCTAGCATGCCATTTTAGCCAATCTAACAACTTGTCAGTTGCCTAGCAACGTAATGAGGTAACAGCACTTAAGAAAAAAAATCGAATCATTCGGCTTTGTGGCGTTGTTGGTGACACAATGTAAAATATTACATCTAGTTAACATTGCATTCAAATCCTTAGAATCAGAGACATTAGACATTGCCACTGCTTAAGAGACTTTGAAAAATACCCTCATGGAACTTACTCATTTAAGAGAATCTTTTGATGAAAAATTAAAGAGGCTACTTCCATCAGTGCAAAGTGGGGAATCGTGAACCTATTTCCTAACAGTAGAATCAGCAAAGTGAAGAAACAATTCGATGAGCTTTGCGAAGACGAGAGGTTAGTTGATAACAAAGAAAGATATAGAATGATGGTATTTTACCCAATGATCGACATTATAATATTCTAGCTGTACCGAAGGTTTCAGGACTGCATCTAGAGTGGAAGGGGGAGGGGGGGGGGGGTAAAGGGGGCATCTGCCCCGGTCGGCAGAATTGAGGGAACGGCAAATTTAAAGTGATTTTTTTTATTAATTATTTTTTATATTTGTTTCTGCTCAATACAAAAGAGTAAACCTCTTATCATAGATCTGAATACATGTAAAGCTCTAAATACTAGTAAATTTCTTGCCAGAATCTAAAGAGGTATAAAAAAAGTTAATAAAAAAAAATATTTATTACTCGAATTTGTCTCACCGTCCCGAATCCCGAATATAAAAATCGTACCTAGAAAAAAATATTTATCGAAGCACTGTCCCAAAAATATGAAGTGTTCGTTATAATATAACCGAAATTTCGCAAAAATTTCACCTCTCCAACAACACCTCTTTCGCTTCTTTTCAACGCCCACAATTAGAACTGCGCAAGCAGCGATTCCAACAAGGTCAGCCATTTTTAGCAACTTTTATTTAAAAAAAAATTTATTTATTTTTTGCATAAACGACATCAAGTACAAGTTATCACATTAAAAACATTAATTAAAACATACAGGAACTAATTTTGAGTCATAAAAAATAAAATTGATTTTTTATACTCGAACGTTTTAATTTTTTTCTTTTATAACAAAAGCAAGAATATCCGACCAATGCTAGCAATTTTAAATTGTTATTTGTTATTCTGATGTAAATGGTGCAATATTTTTAATTTTGATTTTATGTGTGATTTATAATTAAATGATAGACCCTGAGGATGTGTTTTAAGTTCATATTAAACTTAAAACACTTTATAAAATTATTTTAATATTTTATTTTCGTCTGTACTTGTATGTATAATTTTGTAAAAAAATTAAACCCCTCCCCTCCAAAAAAAAAAAAAATCTGAGTTCACGCCTGCCCACAACCTGAATGTTACTTATAGGTCTGATTTTTGTCGAAATGTTATTAGTAAATGACAGATATTGTTTGTGGTAAGGCCATTGGTTGATTTAGATTGCTTGTTGAAACCTCTTTTTTGTTTCCATTATTTATTTTTTTTTAGCAGTATTCGATCAGCAAAAGTTCACAAGCCTACATCCATTGTTATAGCACTATTCGTGAATACTTAACGGCTCTATTCGCTACTTCCCGACTTACTTCTGAAGTGTAGTTAGCAAAGAACTTTAATATCGTTATTCGGGCATCTACCAAGGGCTTTACCTTAGTGATCGTAGATATTGTGCGCAGCAACTAATAATACCGAAAAGTTCTAATGAGATGTCGATAAATCATAGATTATTACAAGATAATGCATTTATAGCATTGTTGAACTGAAAAACGGAATAAAGTAGAAAATATACATATGGCAGATTAAACTTAAGTTTTTTATTAGGAGGTCTTTCTGTAGGTCACCATGGTTCTTTTATCCAAAACAAAATATACAATATATAAATCCAACAAGGATGAAACGAGTGAAAAGCATAAAATATTATACCCAGGGTCAAAGGAACACGATTTTTTTTTTTATATACCTGTTGTTGACGGTCCCACTCTCGGAATAAGGTGCTGAGTATGAATTTTTTAGCTTAAAACTTTTTCTATAAAAAGGATACAAAGACTATTATTAATTAAAGTAACCATTTTCGAGATTATAAAATCTATAAAGCTCTCCCGTTCACTCCACAACGTTCACACTTTTTCATGCTACCTTTAAAGGAGAGAGCAAGCTGCATTCTAATATATTTATTTTTATTTTCATGGGGTCCCCAATATAAGCATTCAACATCTCACGAAATGTAGGCGAAGAAAGTTTTATTACTTTGAATATGAAGCTATTGGGGACTTTACTAATTATTGTATTAAAATAAACATTCAAAACTATTTTGCGATGTTGAATTGTCCGTCCGCAGGCCCATGACATGCATACGATGGATATTGTGTCCAAAGGCACTGAAGAACTAACTTATGTAAAAATGGATGACAAATATAAAAATATCGATGAGATGGGTAAACGGGTGGAAAAAGGCAATGGGGACCACAAAATTTGATGACTTTTGTGTCATACCAACGTTAAAATTCCGATGACCTCAATAACAAATAGGATGATGTGGAGTAAGTGCGTTTTCGGGGTAAGAGCATAATTGTCTAGTTAAATCCAATCCCTCAACTGGTAAGAGCTGCCCTTTACGAAGTATGAAGCCTAAACACTGATATATCAAAAATCAGCCACGAATATACACTAAGATGAAGTATAACGAGTTGTAAAAATATCAGTGCCAACCTAAAGATAAAGTTGTGTCTTTAAACTTTTGCAGTACATCTGTATCGGTGTTTATATACTACTAGACATTTTGTTTTTTATTTTACCATGAGCGGAACCCACAGAAGCTGTTCTTAAAAATACTTTGTGATTTACATTTCTCCTTGGCAGTTTTCTATTTTTTAAGCACTTGTCCGCAGTCACCCAACAGAACTTGATAGTAAGGGCAAGTGAAGACCTCTGTTGTGTGACGAGTGTGCGTGGAGTAAACATACCCTTCCTATCATGTTTTGTCGAGGCAACTACGGACTAGCGAATTAAAGCAAAAATTATTTTTTTTCAATATATTTATTTAATTATATTCCACATTTCACTTTCATAAATCAATGAACATTGAAAATGTGAAACAAAGACAAGCTTAAACTCTTTTCGACGATTACGCCAGTGTAATAATCCTCCGGAATTCGAGCTCTTTTTCAATTGCCCAAAAACCGTTCTTGCTTGCAATTCTTAGGGCAAGTGCGTACTAAGTACTATTCAATTAAATTATCAATCTCATCAAAATGGACGTGGTTTAAAGATAGACTTGAATGTAATATTTAAACGTAATCGTTTAAGTAACATTTTTAAATCGGACTGTATAGTACTTCAATATGTTAATATTAATAAGCCAAAAAACGTAAAAAAACAAAAAACATTTTTAAAAAAAGAAGAAGAAACATCTAGCTTAAAAAATAAACATTTTACTCTCCTGTAAAGTCGAACTTCGTAAAATTGAGTGCGCACTTTCCCCCATATCACCCTATAATCGAACAATCGCAATGCTTATGATGTTTGCTTTATAATGGTTGGTCTAAAATTTCATACCATTAAACTAAAATATGCTGATAGAATGCTTCCTCCTTTAACGGAATCCTGTTCATTTAAAGTACATAATGTACAAGTATCTTATTAAAAATTTCAACGTACAAGTGTTAAAAATAACTTTAGCGCCCAAATTTTCAGAACTGCTGGCGTGTGGATCAATAAACGAATAATCCGAGCAAAATTCCGCAGTAAAAAAAAAACAAAACAAATAAAAGCTGAAGAATTAAAAAATAAATACCTTTCCTCCATATTTACCTCACATCCTGAATTCCGTTAAACCTTGTTAAGGATATTACTTCTCAGACAGCGGTACTTAATTAACTTTTCATATATTAATAAATTGTTGGAGACTTGGTATTTCAATTAAATATAAGAGATCTGGAGAGACGGCAGTCATAACGGCAAAAAGAAACTGATTTGAGGAACGAGAGCAGGACCCAATTTCATAATAAAGTAGGTACAACAGTACGATTAAAAGGGGAAAAATACAAGCGGAAAGATTCGTTTTTAGAGGTTACCGGTGTCACTAGATAATAATAATTTTATTCATTTTTTTTTAATTTACAGGTTTTTGATACAGCTATTTTAAATGTTATTGTGTTTTCACAGTGTGCCATAGGGCTAGGAAGTAATAGGCCATCTTGTACTTTTGCACTTTATTATGTAACAGGACGTGCCTATAAAGGTGAAGTACAAGTTGTTATATATTGTTAAAACATTGTTATAATGTTTAAACACTATAAAATTTAAAATAGTTGAATTATAAACAGTAAATAAAAAAAATAATAATAGTATAATTATTATCTAGTGTCGATAAATAACTTGTAACTTTTAAACACGAACCTTACCACTTGTACTTTTGTACTTTATTATGAAATAAGACCCAGGAGGACATGAATGAAGCTATCATATTCTTCACATACATCTACGATTGGATTTTACGCCAACCCATTCCCCAATGGAAAGATTTTATAGGAGCATTCCATTATTACACTTTACTTAAAACAAGGTAAACGTCCCAACAAAAAGACATTGTATAAACCGATTAGCCACCTCCCGATCTTTGAAAAAATCTTTTGGCACATAAAAAATATTTGTTATATTTTATTTATATTTATTATATAATGAAACATGAACATTTAATTTTTTTTAAAATCCCTTTCCCGTTGTAAAAAACATTAGTATTAATATCAAATAATTATCCTCATTGAAACATTCATTGCTTACTAAAATATTACTTAAATAAATCTTGCTAACCTCATTTTGATATCCTTCTTTATCTTCATATCATGAGATTCTGATTAAATTAATTTGCGGAACCACATAAAATTAAACAAAACGTAAAAAAGAAATAAAACCGCACTTTGTAATTTACCTCGAAGATGGTTTTGACAAGTTTTATAATTAACTAGGGGGGGGGGGGGAGGTGGGAGGTATTCTGTATCAAGGATGGTTGTAATTACTGAAAAAATATAAAAAATAATATTTATTTATTTAGTTTTAATTTATTATTTATTTAAACTTATTTATTTATGCCCCCTCCACATTAAAGTTGTCTATAGGTATTCTCTATATTAATTATCAGATATTTTCAAATGTTATATTGATATAAATTATAAATAGACACGGGGCATACTATACAGTACCCGCAATACTGAACGTTTGAAAGGATTTAGCGGATCTAAAAGACGGATACGGTCGGACGCACCTAATTTTTTTATTATATAGATATGTTTTTAGATATATCTAAATGACGAGATTCTTCTCGTTTCAGTTTCGTATGAGGATTCCACTTAGTGGCATGTCCAGATGAAGTCATGGGCAGCAGATCTCTGATTTGTGATCCAATAAAGGGAGTCATTATTAAAAATATTTGTAATATTTTACTTTTATTACATAATGAAGCATGAACATTTAATTTTTTTAAATACTTTTCCGTTGTAATAAATATCGTTAGAATTAATATTAATTAAATTATTTCATTTCTATTTTGAATAAACTAAGTATGATGGATGAGCCAGAGGTATTAAAATTAGATGAACAAATATAAATAAATAAAACAAAAAAATATATAATTTTGTAGCCCCGCATTATCCTAAATTTATTTTTGTTATTATTATTATTTATTTTGTTTTTTTGCCCAAGTACTAATTTAAGGTTAGAAGCCCAACTTTACGATTTCTATAACTTAAATTTATGATTATCATTCTTCAAAAATGGTACTCATAGTATATTATAGTATAGTTTAGTATTGATACGGGTACATTAAAGATAAGAAGAAAATTTGCAAGCACCCAAAATTACTGGACATTTTTTATACATTTATTTAAAAAAATCATTCAATCACCGATTGAAGTATTCCTGACATTGAAAATTAAAATTTATCATATCTTAATAACAGGAGAAAGTTGCTCATTATGTCCGATTTGATAAACATGTACGCAAAGCAATGCTTGGTTGGTAAATGTTAAGTTTTTATAAGCATTAAACTTCCCATCCTCTCAAAAATATCAACTAGTTTCAATGCTGCAGCAAATAACTACCCTTGAAATAGAACAAATATCCTTAGAAGTTTAAATAAAAGCAGCTTATTAGGATTGAATTCATGAAATAGCTTAAAAAAAAAAAATAGTATTGAACTTGGCAGCAAGTTAAAACATGTTCTGAACATTATTGTTTATGTGATGAATATCAATATTAAATTTTATGCTTTAAAAATTCTATATTATAATTTTTGGAATTGATTTTTCTAATGGATTATTATTTCCTGCCTATGTCCGGCGTTCACTTAAGCTTTCATAAGTCCTCAGGATTTTATCTAAATTCAACGTTACTACGTTGGAAAGGTGAATTTCTGATCTCTAGCCCATACCAATAACTTTTAGATTTTATACCTTTATATTGGAGACAAGTAGTGAAAATAAAGAAAAAAACATCAGACATATATGTTATTTCTCTGTTTCTAACTTGTTTACGGATGTGGGGTTTGTGCCATTTTGTGTTGTTAATAGGACCCTAAACCACATCTAAGTTCCGTATGGATTGGTGGAGTCGTGTTGCTGTTATCGCAATTTTTGTGATTTTCGAACAAAAACGTAAGGTGAAAAATGGCCTACTTTACTAGAAGCGTCTTTTGGTTTTTGTTCATTTAATACATTCGGCAATATTTTTTTTCTTATTTTAAACAAAAAAACAATCGACTGGTAAATAAGAATCTTGAAATTCAAGCAGAGCATTGGCAGAAAACAATAATGTAAAAAATGTTGAAATTATATAAAATAATTATTTTTCTGGGCTCCTAGGGCGCATTGGCAAGAACCCCGGGGTACCTATCTAATATTTTTCGACCTAGTATCACCAAAAAAAGTTTTATTGAAATCGGTGATGCCACATCTCTCCCCTTGTATGTAAATTTTTGAATTGGGATCTAATAAAAAAATATGATTCATTATTATTGTTTTCTGCCATTGCTCTGCATGGATTTCAAGGTTCTTATTTACCAATCGATTTGTTTTATTCTTTAAAATAAGAAAAAAAAATGTTGCCGATTGTATTAAATGAGTTTAAATGTACAAAAATCAAAAGACGCTTCTAGTAAAGTAGGCCAATTTCCGCCTTACATTTTTGTTTTCCTTTATTTTACACTACTTTTCTTTCTTATAAAGGCATTAAATCTAAAAGTAATTGGTATGGGGGGTTAGAGATCGGAAATTCAGCTTTTCAACTTAGTAACGCTGAATTATGATAAAATCCTGAAGAGTTATGAATGCTTAAGTGAACGCCGGACATAGGAAAGAAATAAAAATCCTTCAGAAAAATAAATTCCAAAAGTTTCTATTTTTTGGTTTCTATGAAAATTCTGATTCAAGGGTTAGACGGACGTTAAAAACGTATCGGACTTGATTTTTTTTCTAAAATAATTTTTGTTGGCCGACTTTACTTGAAGCGTCCTTCAGTATTTGTTATTTTTTGTAGATTTAAACTCATTTAATAAAATCGGCAATATGTTTTTCTTATTTTAAACAAAAATTAATCATTATATGAGAACTTTGAAATCCATGCAAAGCAAAGACAGAAAATAATAATATAAAAAATTGTTGAAATTATCAATTTTTTTATCGGCTCCTAGTATTGGCAAGGACCCTCGGGTACGTGTTCGACCAAATATGATTAAATATTTTTCGACCAAATATGACCAAAAAAAGTTTGATTAAAATCGGTGATACCACGTCCTTAGCATCCCGTTTTATGCTAATTTTTGAATTGGGATCTAATGAAAAAATATGATTCATATTTTACCATGCTTTATATTTTTATATCATATACCTCTCCTCCCATTATTAAAAATCGTTTTAAAATGAGAGATTGTTATTAATTTAAGTTTAATTAATATACGGTATTTAGTAAATGTAATAATTTCAGTTCTAAATAATATATAACTAACTTAATAAGAACATTTCTCCTTTACAATATAAACAAGCCTGGTTATAATAAATACATGCAATTCAAGTTACGACCTCTACCTAACCATAGTAGTTTTTATTCAGAATAAATAACTACCACCTTATTCACGCAAGTTCGCAAATGTAGCTTTCTAAACCATTAATTATATATATATATATATATATATATATATATATATATATATATATATATATATATACCCAGAAAAATTCTAGTTGATGTTATCCTGAAGCAATCTTGGTTGAATCCGAACATGGGTGAATAAAAATAATAAATAATATCTGAAAATTTTTCATATATTTATAATTAAAATATAATTTGTGTAACGTGTAACGATTTTATGTTAATAAATAATATCCTACAGAAATAAATCGCTTGCTTAATATTAAAATTTAAATTAGTCTATTGTATAAGTATGTTAATACCCTGCGCATTATTCCTTTATATATGATGCTGATAATAAGCATTAAGGCATTAAGGCAGCGTAGAAATGTTAAAAGTGCGTGTAAAGAAACTGTACAACAGAATTAGAACAAAAACATTAAAATTAACGAGACAATATCAGGCAAGCGCTAACTTCGTTTAAAAACAAGATGCTTAGATATCAATTAATAAATCAGAAAAAAAATTAAAAACTTAACTAGTAAATTGTATTTTAAAAAATATATATATGAAACATCCTTAATTTTTAGTTACTAATGTTAGTGTTCTAGGTTTTTAAAAAAAAAGTTTGACAATAAAAATAAAACTTGTCCCACATCTTTTGTTTCAGAGTAATAATCTGATAGAATTATACAGAGTGGAAATGTGGTATTTTCACAAACAAATTAAGTAAGAATGGAATCTTATATTATATATATATTTAAAAAAACTATGGATCTTATGGATGTTTCAGAAAATTAGATTTGTCTGTTATGTGCAGAAGTATAAAGCTTTGTGTTATGTGTATCCATGTTTTGAAAATAGCGAAAAAATAAAAAATCATGATGGATATACTTACATATACTTCTTCCCATTGGCTAACATATCTGACCAGTCTGGATAACCTAAGAAGGCGCACAAGTGACAGCAACTTAGCCAGCCGAAGTATTCTCAGTGCTCTTCCTGCATGGAGGATTTGAAAACTTTCACTAAAATCCTACAAAAAAAAAAAAAAAAAAAAAAAAAGACAACCAACTGATTAATATGCAAATCTATATATTTCGAACCTGATTCACACAATGTTTTTCACAAAGTTACAAAAAGTGAGATAAAGAAGTTGTTCAACAAAGTAAACCGTTGTTCATTTTACATATTTGATTTATTATATAAAGTACATAAGAAACCTTCTACGAAGAAAAGGGTAGGATAACGCTCGAATATTGAAAATGGGTAAAGGGGACAAAATTCCCCTTCCGGACCAAACAGGGTTAGAAGAAGGGTCCCTCAAAATAAAAGAAACATAAATTTCACTACAAGGTAGGGATATGAATCCCCCATAGGGATATGGGATACGAATACCGATTTCTATGACTTCAATATCTTGTATCTGTAGTGTTTCATTTGGAATGGAGGAAAAAAGTAAACGCAGTGATTATGATATAAGTGGATGGAGAAAGTAAATATTCTTCAAGTTGGGGATTACATTTGTTATATTCCGCCATTTTTTTAAAAGGAAGGCTTATTCTGTGCCGAAAAATTAGAACGACGAAGAAAAATTCGTTAGGATAGATAAGTTTAAATATACGAGAAAGATTCAGTGATTAACACGCAATCACCAGAATAATATTAGAGGACAAAGACACCAGAGGATCAATGAAGAAAAAAATATGAAGAGTATCTTGCTGCAAGAGACTAAAATATAACGTCGCCATATACCGTAGTAGTACAAACTGATTTTGGAAATATGACATAAGATGAAAACTTTGATCTATTAAATGCTTCATGAATCAAAGCCCATAGGCGAACTCAGGCTTAAGGAGGAAAGAAGTCACGAAATATTAATCGACCAATTGGAAGGAGTGGGTACCGTTAATGTAGATACCATCAAAATCATATGGGAAAATTATGGTGGTATCCATACATAAGGTCTTTTGGTCGTACTGCAAAATTCTTCACAAAAACTACAATCTGGAATAAACTAAGAATCAGGTTAGTTAAAACCTTCCTTTGAGAAAGGTTGACGTCTCTTAGGTGATTCAATGCTTCATTTATGGAAAAATAAAGTATATATTTTATTAAATTTATTTATTTTCTAATTCAAATCAGTGTAGCTCAGTGGGTACGAAAGCACTGGACTGGGTTCGAGTCCAGCGATAGCAGATAATTTATTTATTCAGTTGTGGTTCAACTCGGTTTGCGAGACCCTCCTGGGGCATATCCCTCAATAAAGTAGGCATTTTTTCAATTCTAAATCATTTATTTTTTTCGACGATCGGAGAATCGTGATTGCCATAGGCTAAATTAATTGCGGTAACATGTCATGTTACAAATTAATCAAAAAGACAAATAAATCTTTCATTCTTTCTAGAAAAATAGTCAAACAATTACAAAGCTACTGACATCACTGGCCACAAATATTAAAGGAGTAACCCAACTAGCTGACCACAATTATTTGATTTGTTTCCTTACTTCATATTCATATTCATGTATTGTAGTTTTTTAATTAACATTTACATCAATTTTCTCCATTCTCTTAATTTAGCCTTAATATACCTTTATTCATATTGTAAAAAATGCACATAAATAATAATTTCTTTCAATATAAATATATATTTTTTTAATATATTATACATTTTTATAATAAATTATACGTATTTATAAGAATAAATGTTTAATCTACATAGCATATTATATAAATTAAATATGATGTACCTTAGTCACTTTAATGGCACACATCACATTGATTAAAAACAAACGTATGAAATTTTAAATATTACTAAAATAATAGTTGCAAGAACATCATAAAAAGATTTTTAAAAATGGAAAATTATATCACGTAAAATAAAAAAACTCATCGCACCCAGATACTAAAATGTTAATCAATTCTTTAAACTAACTGCGTATCGATGCCTTCAATGGCCTAATTATTGTTATTATTTTATATTTATTGTATGATTTAGTTATTGTAGTCGGTAAGGATATGATTTTATATTTTAAATTACTTCCGTTCTGGGAAGAAATGTTCCCCAAGATATACATAATTATACACAGATTATTCGTATATGATATCTATTTTTTGTATAATTATAAAAATAAACTGTATAATGATATACGAGTATATGATTTCCAGGTAGACGATACCGTTGATCTTTTTTCACTATCCCAAAGAATAATTTCAATCGAGATTGAATTTCTTGGTCCGACCTACTGGAAAAATGAGTCGCATTGTGTCGATTCTGTCAGTCGTGTACAAATTGAAATACCTAGCAAAAAATGTGGGAGAGTTATTTTTTCTGTTTTACTTTCATTTATAACTGTCAAAAAGTCGACAATATGTCGGAAAGAAAAGAATATATACCTGGTCCAGCCGTAAGTTCTGTTGCAAGGAAAACGTTGGAAATACAGATTGAATTTTGTCTGTAAAATTTATTTATATTACATGTATTACCTATAAGTGATTAAATGAAAATTAAATTATTCAAAATGGCCACCTCTAGCCTGTACAGGTAGTCTGCGAGGCCAGTCGTTAATTGCAGTACGCAGTACTTCTTGTGGAAAATTGTCAACTGCTTTCACCAGAGCATTTTTCAAGCTCTTCAAAATATTTTTTTCCCTGCAGCAAGCCATGAACTTTAGATGTGACCAAACCGGAAAACCAGAGGGTTCAAATCAGGACTTCCCGAGGGCCAGTCTCTAGACTTAAATGAACTCAGAGACGTTCTCCAACCACCGCTGAGTTAATCGAACCTTGTTTATGCAGGATGAATCTTACTGGAAAATCCAGTGTTTTCCAGCAAAGAGAAGTGCTCTTCAGTGTCTTCATTATGCGCTCCAGAATATCTTCTCAGTCGTCCCTGGCTCGAGTTTTAACGCCATGTTCGCAAAAATAGAGTTTATGGAACCAACAAAATATTTATTTAATTTTATGTTTATATGTTTATTTACTGCATTTGTGTTTTTTATTTATGAAAACTGCATCTTATGTCCGCAGGTACATCCAAGTGGGTAGGTACATATACCAGATTGTTGTAACTAAGCACAACAATCACATCTCCGAATTTTAAATGTTCAGAAATAAATTGTTCAATTTATTCTCAGGGGTATAGAGCGTAGCCTGAACATTTAGCTAGGTTAAAATATATTTCCCAAAGGCTCACAGAGGGTCAAACAGCGGCTTTAATACGAACAAATTAAAATTTTGAATATTTATTATTTAAATCATAAATTGTTCGTATCAAAAATAGACTAGTTATTGGCATTGGACCCGAGAGATTAGCCTCGATTGTTTACACTAATGATTCAATAAGACAAGTCAAAACAAAAACAATAAATCCTTGAATTTCCTCTCATTATGTGTTTATTCATCAGTAAGTACAAATTTTCTGCTAAAATGGAAGCTACTGAAGTTATGTAACTATGAATAAAACAAATTTTGATTGAATGTATATTAAAATATATTATAACGAAAAATCAATTTTAAAAAAGGTGCAGTAATTGTTGCACACGATTGCATGCCTTGTGGCTGTTATATTTATATTCCAAATGTATTGCCTAATTTTTAATTCAAAAATCTTCTGTGAAAACACACACAGTGTTATTTTTTGTATAGGGAGTTCCGGTCAACTGAAATATTCGGGCCTGTTTGTAGAATAATTTGACTTAAAAAAGTATTGAATTTGTACTCACTGATGAATAAACACATAATGAGTGGAAATTCAAGGATTTATAGTTTTTGTTTTGAATTGTCTTATTGAATTATTAGTGTAAACAATCGAGGCTAATCTCTCGGATCCAATATAACTAACTAGTCAAGTTTGGATACGAACAATTTCCATTTTAAAATTTGAATTTTTTCGCGCTTAAGTCGCTGTTTGACCCACTGTGCGGCTAAGAAAAATAAAAATATAAATTTTTTGTGTAGATTGAGCAATCTCCCCTATTAAAAGGCCCTAGGTCAGCACATTCTGTTTTAATATCTAAATTAACCTCAATTAAGAAACTCTTTTGTCCAGTAAATTAGTCCTATATTTGGCCCGTGCATGTAATACGAAATCAATACCAGCATTATTTCAAAATGCATATTCATATTCGTGAACAATTTTATATAATTATAAATAATACTTTGGGGTAACAGTTTTGCAACCAACACTTTTTTTTTTATTTTAACGACCTTTGCAACATTTTGCAATATGATGTTCCGAAGTGGAAGTTTGCCCTCTTTACCGGGTTTCCCAATCTCCTTTTTATTTTCCTCTCTTTATCATATATTTTTTCTCATTACTTCAAACCTATGCTTCTTTCGGCAACTTATTTTTCTTTTCCTTTCTGGTCTCAGGTCCGAAATTTATTAAGACAAGATCACTCTTCCATCTCCAGGGCACTTCCAAACCACTTTAACATCATTGGTTCATTGGTGTGGAGCATGTTAGTTATTTAATTTATTCGCTAATTAGATATTAGTTACTTTCTACCAAAACACAAGAAGTTCGTTTTCAAAAATTGATTTCTAGTGTTAGAAGTATTTTTTCCTTGACTCTATTCAATGCTTTTAAGTATATTCTATTTATATTATCTTTTACATGCCATTCTTGCTTGTGTGGATCCTAAGCCTTTTGTGCGGTTTGAAAAATAAAATCTTGGTTTTCTATTCACGGTATCTAAAGCACTGCGGGAAGAAAAAGCATAATATGCCATTGTTTTGATTAGGGTTATTAAACACTTGGAATACCGTCCTTCAAAATGAACCATGGTAGTTGTCGATGATGCTAAATTATTCTAGACCGTTTGCATGGTTTAGTGCATATCAGCTTAGATCCTGACGTTGTGTCATCTGACCATTGCGATGTATAGAATTATTCATTATTATTACTTAAGGGAGACGGGTCAAGCTAATGGAAATTAAGAGCATAATAGAGGTAGAATAACATTAAATACAATATAATAAAAAACTTACAAAATTTAATTTTGTATTAAGTTGACAATAATAATCTGATCAGCATTTATTACTTTCTTTATTAAGAATGAAATTTGTAGTTTTATGTGTATTTTTAATATTCTTTTTAACTATACTAGTTTTTACAGTTTGTGAAGGTGTTTTAAGATTAGCCATCTCGTAATCATTTATTACTTTCTTTATTAAAACTGGAATTGGTATAAACTGGAATTCTATATTTGCTAATTCCCTGCCGGGAAACTCCTACTTGGTAAAAGTGCAGATCGGTGAAAATGTGTAAATAAAATAACTGAGGTTGGGTAAAAAATAAGAAAAATATCTGATGCCAAATTCTGAATAAGCCTGTTCCTCTTGTCAAGCGTGATACTTTAAACAGCCAAAAAAGAAATGAAATATAAAATCTTTTTTAATAATAATACGTAATAAAAAGTGGTGAGCATATCGCAGAAATGGACCTTAATTTGATCTTTCTGTTTAGAAGAGTTTTTATATTCAAATGTTTGTAGGAGAACATTTCTGAAAGCTGTAAAATGACAGAAAATCATATTGATTGGCCGATACAAAGTAAAATTAAAATTGTGCAAGTGGGGTGAATACATACTTCAAATAAATGATTATTGAAATAATATAAGATCTATTAAATATATAGATTAAGGATATGTTTGGAACTGGTTTGTGTATTCGTATTGTAAGTCGTTTTATAGTCGCT
The DNA here is from genome assembly GCA_948150685.1 of Rhaphigaster nebulosa. Taxonomy (NCBI): domain Eukaryota; kingdom Metazoa; phylum Arthropoda; class Insecta; order Hemiptera; family Pentatomidae; genus Rhaphigaster; species Rhaphigaster nebulosa. The sequence continues at coordinate 133,029,883 of OX411307.1, forward strand.
TTGTCTCGGAAATGACTGGATGAATGTTGTGTTATGTATCGTTAATTCGCTAGTGTGATTTCGGATACCAATCGCATTTCTAAGCAATGAAATAAAGTTTCTATTTTGAGATTCCTACGGTAATTTAACATTCCATCGGGAACCCGCAGTCATGAGAGGCCCAACTTTCGGATAAAAAGCGATGTGGCGGGAAAAGTAGAGTGTTTTGGAGGATGGGGTTCTGTCTAGCCGTATCATTCTTCCTGCCATATCAATTCTGCTTGCCTCTGACCGTCTATAGTTTTTAGAAAAAGTGCTTAGCACGTTATTGGCCTAATAGGACATCGTGCCTCCCGATGTAAATTAATTCTGATCAATTGGTGAGAGCTAAAATCACATTGCTGCGTCTAGAGGAACTTCTAATGTTTAGCTTGGAAACGGACGTTCGAAAAAAAAATCATTAAATTGTCTTGCTGGTCTAATTTTTCCAGATACTGTTCAAGAAATTTTGCAAATACCATTTTTTAATCCCAAAATCGATCAAGACAATGAAAAATATATGCTCCGAAAATAAAAATAGTGCCCAAAATCGATAGCAAATTAAGTTTTAGGCCGATTGATTGAATAAAGGTAGTTGGGCCTCACAAGGGTTGCGCGTTTCTATGTTCCCTTTTTATTGCGCCTTCCCGAGGGTCATTTCACACTGAAGCCGGCAGGCTGTGAACTGTAGTACCCAATAGCAATAACTGGTACCGCTCAGTGCTGTACCGTACGGGAGCGGAGTGGGACGAAACCACTAAAAAGCGGTCAAAACCCCTTTTTAAAATTTTTTTTTTCTTAACACTTACTTAAAATTTACACCTAAATACATATATGTTCAAGGCAAACTGTCCCAAATTTTTAAAACAATATATCCATCGCCATCGTCGGTATTCCTAATATAAGCTTAACAAATTTTGGAAATTGGTGATAAATCGCACTAAATTAAAGTGCTTTGTTTTCATTCTAAAATCCTCATAATAAATCTATATTTAGTCATACTTACGGCACGTTTTTAGCATTAGTGAATGAGCATACATTATTTTTTTCACATTTTTTATTGCCGCTTAAGTGCCATATCGGAATCAGAAAAGTTAAATGACTTTGTGTCGATCTACAGTCTTTTTGTCTTACATGTCTCTTTAAAATTAACAAGTATATGTCAGAAAGGATGTGGAAAGACGATCAAAGCTATATTTAGCTGGGTTAATTAAGCAACGAACCTTGGAACAAGCTAAATATAATACTATAAAACTTGTTTGTTAATATTTCCCTATGAAATTATTTCATCATTTTGGATTGCAAAAGGTGAAGTAATTTTGATTTTCATGTATGTTGTATATATTGCTCCTCTCATGAAAGGTCCAAGTTTTCAACCTGCCACACCTTGTGGGTTTTCCGCCATCTTGAAAATCCTTACTAAGAAACAATTAAAACAAGCACTTTTCAGTTTTTCCTCAGCAACTCACTTCCACGGCATTTTTTGGCAAAATATTGTAATTACCAATGTTAAAGAACATTATATTTCCTGCAGGTTTTATATGAACCATATTGGAATATTCGGAAGACCTACTGAGATACGGGGCCGCGAATATCTGCAAAAATGTCAAAAATATGCAAACACGTATTTACGTCAGTGATGTTGGTTTAATAACTTTTTTTTTGTTTGCTGTTTAGTGCAAAATGCATTATTTCCCATCTTGTAATGTATTAAAATTCCTACAAGATTCATACAAAATATTTGTAGTTACCCCGAACAGACGCTAAGAAATATTGAAATAACAATTTTAGAGAAAGAGGACTGGAAATTAAAATATCCAACCAAATACCCACGATCCAAATTAGTATTTATGAATGTATTATATCAGCTCCAATCCATCATCTATGATTTGTAAACGTGTAGTTCATGAGATTCATGTAAATTCGAGGAATTTTTTTTTTTTAAATTATAATTATTTTTTAAAGTATACATACTAATAATTTCTGTGTTTTTTTTTAATGTTGTTTTTTTTATCTGTGTTGTTTGTGTAATTTTGTACATAAAATTCAACGATTTATTTATTTTTGTATATTTATATAATATAAATAAATTTGTATGTTGTATATTTATGTAATATAAATATATAATATATTTATATTATTCATTATATAATATGAGTAAATTGATATTATATAAATGTATTATATATTATATATTCAAATGTATAAAATGGTAATTTTCCCGCCTCGTTTGTGTTATATAGATAGGCATTATTATTTTTTAGTTGCTTTGGTTTTAATACATTCTGTAATTAATAATTTTTGTCTTTAATTATTAAAATTACGATTAATACTATTGAATTTACAAAGGATTTCGGACATTATCTATCTTATCCACTCTCTATGTCAAGAATACTTTGAAAAGTTAGCCCCTCCACTTGAATCGAGAGCAATGGTCTCATTACTCGTGCTGTTTCACCAAATATAATTATGATACCTGCTTGAGAGAAATCGTCATCACTGCACCTTATTATATGATAAATGGGTCAATACACCCGTCATCAGAAGGTTCACAGGTGGTCTTTATGGCTTCAAGTTGGAAGAGGGAAGGTTGGTTACGGTAATAAATAGTAAATAACCTGAGTTCCTTGATCGTGTGGTTATGGTCAGTTTCGACTGCTCTGTTTATATATATTATACAATGAACCTTTTTGAGAATCCAAACTTAATGTTTCCACACTGTTGGCGTTGTTTACACTTTTAAATTTTCTATAAAAAAACTTCAGTCATGGTTCAGGGTTAGTGTCAACAAATTTTATATTATGTCGAGATACAGCGGTTTAATTACTCTTTTGACATTAAGTTAATGAAATAAACAACACATTACAATATTTGATTACTTAAAAATGATATACAAAATATATTAATAATATATAATAGATACTTACTTGGTTAAAAATTAAAAAAATGTAATCTAGAGGGATGGAACTTATTAAATCAAGGAAAAACCAGGTTTTCAAGTAGTTCTTTGCTATAAGTTTAGGATCCAGTATCACTTGCTCTGCATTGTCTTGTTGCATGATACCTAAAATGAAAACAATAAGTAAAAGAAAAATAATGAATTGTTATACATGCAAATCCATTACTTTACTATCCTGTTTTTATTTATTTTTTAATATTATGTTCTCATTTTTAACACAAAGCAAAACTTGCATTACATTTTATTATGATGCACAGTCTGTTATTATGGGCGAATTAAATAAAACACGAAAATTTTCAGATCACAGGCAAATAAATTCTGGTTACATTTCTCTAATACTGGCAAAGTTTAATATAATTGTTTGCAGAGAGGAGAGAATACATATAAATATATTAAATATAATGGATGAGCATTCCATAATGACTTAATCTGTGGGGCGTGAAATTTATCCACCAAGATCAGCATAACTTTTTTTTTTATAAATGTATTGTTTTGTATTATCAAAAAAGGATGGTAACTTCCTCGTAGCTAAAACAGCCATGGCACAAGTACTAGTTACCCATTTATGCTACTACTAATTATAATAATAATAAATTATAATAAATCAACCAAAGATATATATAAACATATATCGCTCACTTGAAAGAAAAGTGCCACAAAACGAAAATTTTAGTGTTTGCTTCTTTTTTGCTTGGAAAGCTTTCAGTGACGCATATTTCTTTGAGAATAAATGTCAGATTTTAAATTTAAATATTTACCGCGATAAAAAACTATTGTTGTTTAGCTATTATAAGTTTACTTGTCAAACATAATGGTTTACTTCAAACTGTGGTTGGTGAGTATCTTTAGAAGGGCTGTCTTAATAAAGATAGCAATAAATTATTTTAATAATATTATTCTTATGCTAGTAGGCGGCCAAAAATTATTATTTTGCTTCTTGATGAATACTTGAAAACATCATTATCTATGGAAAAAGTATTATTTTGTACTTTAAAACATACAATAAAATATTTTGAGTTGATTTTTTTTTTTCGAATTCGATTTATTGTTTAGTAAAAAGATTTATTTTTTTAAATTTGTCTTTATTATAAATAAATTCAAAAGGAGCTTTCACTGCTTTTTCCCAAAATCTCTTACAGTTCAATTCATGATTAGTGATTATTGACTAAGAAATTGTCCGACTTTATGTTATATCAGTGAGTTGAGGACCAACAACAAACCTAAATAGTCAAACTTCAAACGCTTCTCCTGTTAAATTCCACTTTTTCGCATCTTCCAAATGAATGATATATGAAATATATATATATATATATATATATATATATATATATATATATATATATATATATATATATAGTCCATAAAGTTTGCCAAAAACTTATGTTGAATACCTACAGTTAATCTTACATGCCTATTTACAATGTTTTATATCCATCATATTTTTGTTTCCTTTATATTATAATTAAAATTATGTTTGCTAATAAAATGATTTTTACCTGTTCTGAAGTTGACAACAATATCTATAAGAAATATTGTATCGGAAAGACAATTAAATGCTATCCAACGGGTGCTGAGATCATCGTTGAAGAACGATATTGCAACAGGGAGTATTATAAGATTTGCCACAAGGAGGAGGAGCATGCACAGATCCCAGTAAAACCTAAAAAAAATAATATAATTATTATTAAATTAATAATATATGAAAATTAATAATAATAAAAAGAAGAGTGGATTTATAGTGATAAATATAATATAGAAAACTTAATTAAAAAAAAAAGAAGGGTTATTTGTTGGTGTCAGCGATCAAAACACATCAAGTGAGTGTATGATTACACAACCTCAATTCAAAGTCAAAATGATGCGTTAATAATGTTTGTGAAAAAAAATAAAATAAATAACGGTGCTCAATTAGAAAAAATACTTAATTTAGCTTATGAATAAAATTGAATTTTTTTTTTTAATTTGATTATGGGTGTGAATCCAGTTTTTATTAAAAATGGTTTTCACATTTTTGCATTATCAACTTTATCAACGTTTCGGGAAATTTCCCCATCTTGAGGACAACCCATTCTAAAATTATAAGAATAACAAAATAAGATGAAAATATTTTTTAGTTTAAATTTTTAACTTATCGTTTTTTTAAATTTTATTTGAACTCTAAGTCCAAAACATAATAAACCAGTTACATTATTATAATACCCCGGTCTCTATAAGATTTTAAACACAGTGGAGACCCTTCATTATCTAGCAATATTTATCCTAATGTTTTTAATAGTCCTAAATGTTGTCTAATTGATTCAAATTGGGAGGATTCTTGCAAACATTTGCTGCAGTATTTTGCTTATGCAGTGTTCATAGAAGATATTAATATGTAAATTTACAGAGTCAAATCTGAAGTCGGAATAATGCAATTTCTTCTTGATTTGCTGGTACTTATGACCTATTTGCTGCAATTTATTGTTTTTTTTCTGTCAGTTCGAATTCTTTACTTTTCCAATCTTCCTCTTAATTGACTAGTATTTCTTTCTTTTATTGTTGCACACATTTTTCCAAGGTAACGTTTTTCAGTTGAGTTATTTCTGTTGTTACTCATTTTCTTGTCAATAAAAAAATTAAATATGCTGAACGCGATACAGTTGTTGAATACCATTTTGCAAGATTTTAGAAAATCATGTTAGTTATTTTTAAATAAAAAAATAAATATGGTTTTGCGAAATAAAGCGTTATTATAATTATACTTCGTTTCCTCTTCTTTTTTTAATGAAATCGAAGACAAAGGGTGGTAGTTTATTTAATGTAATATTGCAACTGATAAGATAAAAACTACTATTAGTTCTTTCAAAAACTTTTCTAGCAGTTTTAACTCCTTGATTCTACACTTTATATAGTTTCAGACATTATCTTAGACTGTAGTAAATTCAGAAAAACTAAGCTACTATATGCGAATCGAATCGTTAGAAATAATGGGGAATCGTTGTAACAGTGTATTCTCAAGCTTCAAAGCTACCGAAAAGGTCTCTCCTTTCTTCCTCATGTAGCAAAAAGAAGAAATATAATACTTCAGATATCGTTTAGGTAAAACACTCCTTACTCTTTGAAATGGCGCTCGGCTCATTCAGGTTACAAATTGGGTCATTTCAATATCATTCCATTGGAAACCATATATCTACGCTAATGATAGTCCGATTTCGATGATTTTTTTAAGGAATTTAATTATCTTTTAAACGATCATACACATAATTCACAACAAAATGTATACTTTTCGAGTTATGCGCAAATAAAATATCCTTTACAACATAACTTCCTACTTTTTCCCGGGGATGAACTACATATGTCCATGCTTGAAGTTTCATGAGAATCGTTAGAGCCGTCTTGGTGCTACAGAAAATAGGAAAACAGATTTTTCGGCTATAGCTCACAGAATTTTAAAATTATTTTTCGTCATTAGCGTTAAGGTAATCTTTAAAACAATGGCTCAATTATTGGTTTTGATGAAGCATTAAGAGAGATATGGCGTACCGACAACTGTGTTACTTGATATCGGCAGTATCAACATCTCTAGGATATACAACTGATAAAATGTGTATCTTTCAGGAGAATGCGGGGGGATTCATGGGGCAACAAAATCATAGGCTCATAAAGTCTCCTTGAAATACTACCCCTATTCGATTGTGATATACGAATGTCACTTGATGGGGTCATATAATTGAGATCATGGAATACATTGTACTTGAAACGTTTTAAGCCAAATAACTTGTTTTGTTTTGTTTTGTTTTGTATTTTATTTATTTAATTTAAATATATTAAAAAAAATACAAATATAGAATACAAACCGGCTTTGGAAAGCCGTCAACCGGAACCGTTATTAAATATGAATCAACTGTTTTTTGTTCAAGAATCATCTTATATTTCACAACTCTATTTAGATACTTTCGTTGAATATTTATAGTGATTACCTTTCGGATAAAATATTTATTGAGTTGATGTGGATTTGTTGACTGTTAATTCTTGTTTTACAATCCTTTAGTATAGTTAATAAAAAATCGTTTAGTCCTTAAAACTGCTTTTGATATATATGCGTTATTGGTTAAAAAATGTAATATGATTTTCATGTAGATGTTTGAATGAATAATCTACAATGATGGAACTTCTGAGGAGGCTGGGAGAGTGTCATTCCTGAACCTGTATGTCATTCTTAATTATTGACTTTAATTAGATTCTTGTTGTAAAAGACAACAAAGAAGTGTGTAATCAGTAAGTTTCAGTACAACTGGTTTTTTTTTTTCAGGTTACCGAAAGCAAATAACTTTAATTGGATTTTGTGTTCTATTTTTTCACTACGCTTTACGCTAAGTAGTCAGGCTTAACATACATTTTCAACTAGTGGTCCTTGTGATCGTTAATAAGATTCTCACCTCTCAAGAAATGAAAAGTTTTCCAATACCTTCAAGAAGAAGAAGAAAGTAATAGCCTTTCATAAATAAATCAAGTTAATGAAGTCGGAGGGGCGAGCTCTCCATGATGAATCACCAGCAGGCCGTTACCGAATACAAGATCGAAGATACCCTTCATCTAATAAAAATATTATGCTTAAAACAAAACTTATTTGGTCTAGAACGCCCGTTGAAATATCATCTTAAGAGGATGAATTTAGTGGAAAATTCCAACTGCAACTCAGATAAAGAAAATTCTGAATGTGAATGTAAGATCCTTTTTTGCTACAGACTGTAGTAAGGTTATGTGGGGTAAGTACTCACTAGATTTTACGAAGTTAAAATTTTATTTGACTGTAAAAACTTTATTTTTAAAGCAAGATTTTTCCTCTTTTTTTGTTTTTAAATGTTCCTAAAGCGATTATGTTTAAATATTAAATTCGAGCTCTCCAAGTTTCGATCACATCCATTTTTATGAAATTGATAATTCAATATTGTAGTAACTATTACGCACTTGCCATTGCCTTTATTATTACTACTAATATACTATGTTACTACACTAATCAATTTTGGATCGAGGCTTAGGCAATAAATCACATAAACTATATTTTTGATATATTTTGCGTTCAAATCTGTGACCTGGCTTTTTATTTTTATAGAAAATTGAATTTTATCTACGCTTTTAATTAACGCTTATGATTGTTTTCCAGGGGCGTAAGTAGACATTTAGGGACCCCTGGGCAAGGACGAAAATTGGACCTCCAGGATAAATCATAAAACATATTTGTCTGGAGCCTCCCCTCCTACATTCCATAAATTCGTCCCCATTAAAATAAGATATTCGATTTATGCATTCTATTTAGTCTAAACTGAATAAAAGTGGTGGTTGTGAGTCCACATCCATCCCCTTGAAGGCCTCTCTGTGTTATTCTGCACTCTTCGGAAACAGTACATCCATACCAACTTCTGAACTCATGACCCTTGGAAGCATACATACCCTCCATACCTATACCATTCAGTGGTAGGTTCATTTTATTTGTTTACGCTAAAATAATAAATAAATTAATTTATAAACAGGATGGATGTGGTAAATAATGGGGTACGAATAAAGACCAAAGGACGTACTGGATAATAACAATAATAATAATTATTATTTTTATCTATTTCTTTCTATAATTAAAAACGAATGTATTTGAATGTTATTTATGATTAAATGTAATAATTAAATCTTTGTTTAATTAATGTTTACAATTATTTAGCAAAAGCTCTAGATTAGGATGTATTCTTCCTTCGACATTTTCTGTCTCTAATCGTATTAAGTAGGATAAGTCCTGTCTAATTCCATTTCTTGTACACTTTTGTTGACCTTCTTATCGCTTCTTTATGAATTGGGTAAATTTTACAACTGAACCAAATATTATGATTTCAAGTGGGCTATAGGATCTTTATTTCCTTACAGCTTAACGAAGGTTAACCCTCCGGGTACTACAGGTATTATGAAACGCTATGTACCATGGGGATTCTTTTAGGACCTAAAACAATGTTTTTCATTTTCAACCTCACTTAAATGAATAGGAAGTTAAAACTTGGAACTTCCATATGTTTTTGGGTGCTGATAATGAATTTCAACTTCAATTTTAGTTTTCTTTTTTCTTTCGCCCAAAAAAATAAATAAAAAAATTGCATCTAGTTTTCTCTTCTGAGATAGTTTTATCTTAGATGAAAATATTTTTTTTTTTTTTTGCATATTTCTAACTTATTATCCGAATGTTCAATATTTCTCAAATCTAGCTACTAGTAAATAAAGAGGGCATGGAGTATAAAGACAAAAATATATAAATCAAAAAATAAAACATGGAATTGAGTTATCTATAAATAAACAAGATTGTGAAAAGACAGAGGGGACACGATTCTCCATATAAAGTTAAAGGAAGTGTAGACAGAATTAGGGCCCTTATTTATAACGAAATTTAATCATATAAATAAAAACATTTCGGCAAATTAATTAGCAATTTTTGCCAATAGATCCTCGCGATAAATTATTTAATTATGGTAATAGAATGTTATATGATAATATACAATTAAATAATTAATAATAATGTTGTCATTTTGAAAAAAATGTTGGTGTATATATATATATATATATATATATATATATATATATATATATATATATATATATATATATATATATTTTGCTACATAAGATATTATTAGCAAATGTAATACAAAGTATAAAAAAAAAATAGCAAAAGGACACGTCAAATGCCATAGGGCTCTCGAAAGGACCCAAACCACGTTTTTGAGAGAGAAAAAAATTATTTTTATTCGAAAAAGCTATCTAATATTTCCGGTTCCGTATCTAAATATTCCAGATAGTTTCACGCTAAAATGCATGTGACAGGTGTGAAAGGATTTCTTTAAATAGTGATTTTGCGGGTCATGGTCGAATTTGGATAATTCCAGTATTTAATATATACTCTTATATTAAAAGAAAAACTAACGTATTTTTTCGGGAAACGGTGCTTTTGCTGCGCATGGTTTCAGAGTCGAATCTGGAATTCCGGTCTTCTATATACGAGAAATATATCAAATTTGCCCAGCTAGGCAAATTTGAGGCAATATATAATCTTATATTAAAAGAAAAACGACCGCTTTCTTGTGGTTGTTTTTTCGGGCAACAGTGGTCTTAGCGACGCAGGGTTTCAGAGTAGAATATAGATAATTCCAGTCATCTAAATAGGACAAAAATATCAAATTTGCCCAATCCAGTTTTTTAATTAAAGGAAATATATACTATTATATTAAAAGAAAAACGAACGTTTTTTTTCGGGTAACAGTGATTTTTCAGAGCAGGGATTCAGAGTCGAATCTGGATAATACCGGTCTTCAAAATAGGAGAAAAATATCATAATTTCCCAATTGAATCCAGTTTTTGAAATAAAGACGATTTATACTCTTATATTAAAAAAAAATAAAAGACGGATTTTTTTTTCGGGTTACATAAGATATTATTAGTAAATTTATTTTTACGTATTTAAAAAAATAACTATATAAAATATAAAAACAGTAAAAGGTCACGTCAAATACCACGGGGGTCCCGATAGCATCCCAGTCACGTTTTTGTGAGAGATAAAAATTCGTATGTATCCGAAAAGGCCATCTAATATTTCCGTTCCGTATCTAAACATTCCAGATAGTTTCACTCTAAATTCAATGAACGTGGCAGGCACGAAAGGATTTCTTTAAACAGTGATTTTGCGGCGCAGGGTCGAATTTGTCTACTAAATACGAAAAAAACAACTTTGCCGAATTGACACCAGTTTTTGAAAAAAAGGCAATATATACTGTAACTAACCAACTTTTCTTTTATAAATAGTATAAAAAAAACGGTATAAATTTGAACAAAGTTGGCACTATATTTTGTGGATCTTCATACATTGATATATCTTAATTCACACCAAATACCTATGCCGCAAAAAACAAGCATTTTTTTGATCCCCATACACTAGCCAACACAGACGATTTTCATATCTAATAAATATTTTACTTCTATAATTTCTGAGCAAATCTGAAATCATCGCTTGCTGTAGGAGCAAAGAGTAAAGTGGACACAGACAAAAAACAAACATGGATGTTTGATAAATAGGATCAACATTTTTGTTAAAAATTTATCAGATTAATTATTAGATTTCGTCAACCGCGATTTTGTTTTATCTTTACAACCAATTTTATCATTATGAGATATTAAACATTTAATGATGTATGAATGATATAGCCTTGTAACTTCGGAATATAAGCTATTACGAAAGTCTATCTTGCCTCTATCTTGGTGGTGCGAATTTCACACTAATTGGACAGATTTAAAGGCCTCCGGGGTGCAATAGCTGCTAACCAAGTCGTCTTATTGGTGCTCCCTAATATACTGAATTATAAAGATGCTCATATCAAGAATGTAGTAAATCCTTCATATGATCTATAATAGGGTTACATCCAAAAATAGTTCAAACACCAAAAAATCAAGATAGAAACACACACACACACACATACACAAACTCACATACTCACACACATATATATGCATTTCTTTCTGTTGGCACTATAAAACACGAAAATCATTGGCCACGCGATGTAGTCTTCTTACAGACATTTTAGAGCACAGCACAGCCTCGAGGGAATATCAACCTCATTATTGCTACTAACTATGGTTTCCATGGTGGAGCGGCAGGCTACCCATAGCTCGATTACCGCTCCCTTCGGGGCCAATCCAGCAATGTCCTTTCAACCAACATACGTTTAAACACTCGGGTTCAAGGACAGTGAAAAATCGGTCTAGATCGACAGATTATGGTTGTTAAGGGCCAGCAGACATACGAGGACCTATATTTCTTTCCCCAAAGCAGACTTCATGGACAGACCCAAGCCTCGGGGCGACTATTTCACATCTTGGAAGACCACAACGTGATTCGCGACCAAGGTATACAGGGTAAGGTTATCACTCCTACGCCCGGTCTCTGTGAGTTGCCTCCATCAGACGCTCCTTAACTCTGATTACCTAATGCAAGTCGGCCTTCCATAACTCTCGGCCATCCCGGCCCTACACACACGCACACACACACACACACACACTCACACACACACACACACACACGCACGCACGCACACGCACGCACACACGCACACGCACTCACAGTCATGCACACACGTGCGCGCACAAACACATATAAATGCACGCATACACATACATAAACACTTACATAAAGTAATTTAAAACATATTCTGCTACTTTGAGCATTAGTGTAAAATATACAATTTCATTTTGACAGAAAAAAAAGACAAGCATCACATACTCGAGGGGAGAGGGGGGAGATAATCGTCTGGAGGAGAATCTTGGACTGCGTGGCTATCCCCCATAGGCGGTCACCCATCCAAGTACTAACTTTACTTTAGGACGCTCCTTAACTCTGATTACCTAATGCAAGTCGGCCTTCCATAACTCTCGGCCATCCCGGCCCTACACACACGCACACACGCACACACACACACACACACACACACACACACACACACACACACATACATATATATATATATATATATATATATATATATATATATATATATATATATATATATATATATATATATATAAAGAAATGAGATAGAGAGAGATATATAAAAGAATTAGAATTCACAACATGAATTCTAAAGTAACGGCTTAAGAAGTTATCTTTTATTGTGAAAACATGTTAAAAAGATGTGTTAATAAACGTTTTACAAACTATGTTGTTATATCTTAACAAATTACATCTTGAATGCGGAACGGGGTGCCTTTCTGTGAATGGTATGGACTTATTCTGCCCTCCTAAGCCTAAAAGGTGTATCTCATTTTTTTTATTAATGATTTTTCTGTTTAGCGATATTTTTCAATTACTTGATTCTATTACTAAGCAAGGATGTCATAATAGAAAATAAAAAAATCACACAGAAAGTAGGTTTTCAAGATAACTACCACCTGGGAGAAAGTACTAGTTTCTCTAAGAAGAAATAATCAATTTAAAGTATTCTACCATGCAGCTGCAAATATAAACTAGTAAGGAGATTTTGGAAAACACTCGGTTACCTAAAGAAGCTGCAACCGGAAGGAGAAGCTTACACCAAACATTCATCAGAATGCCACCCCTATTTGATATAATATTAGTTAACCAGGAAAGATACCCCACTCTCAACATTTATTGTCAATAATCCCCACCGGTGGAAAAGTTGGGAAGGAAAAAAAAGGGATAAAAGCTTAGGGCAAGTAGAAGGAAGACACTTCCTTTTAAGCACTGATTGTGAGATGGAGACCAGCTTCAGTAGAATTGGCGCTGGGAAAGACTGGCTTGGAGGTACTTCCCTCACTTAGACAGAGGTACACCTGAGAAGAGCTTACCAGATCATCACTAGATGGTCATCAATTCCCTCAGATAAGTCTTAAATAATGTTAGAAATAGCTTCATTAATTTTGTTATAAACATTTAATGACTAAAATCAAGTAATCAATCAGAATCACTCCCTAATTAAGAATTAAAAGATGTCAATGTATATAAGATGGGTTTTCATAAAATAAAAGATAGGGTTTTATTGCTCATCTTACCCAAAGCCACTATAAATTCTAATAATATCAGTAATGCTGTAGGTATGAGTGTTTATATTGAATAATCTGTAATTAATGATAAACACAAAACAGGCCTTTGGAGAAGTGTCCAATTTCCTGGACTTAAAAGGTATTTCATTTTCATTAACATAAATAAGTTCGGGATAATTATCTTCAATGATTACATAATAGTATCCCTTAACGAATATGTATTAAAACAGAGCATCTTATATATTTGTTCGTCTCAAAGGAGAAACAGCTTAATCAGTATTTAACCGTATGGAAATTCAAGCCAATATTAAGAAATATGAAGCAGTTCACAGATATTCGTTGGTCTTCTTCTGTTACGTACCGACGATTTTTCGTGTTAGATTATAGAAAATCTTCTTAATCAATTGAAAATTATAAATTGTTAAGGAAATTGATCTGGAAAATTTGATAAGATATTTGACTGAATGTTGATCAGGGCTACCGTAGTATGAGAGCTCTAAGACAGTCGGTGCGGGAAAATGTGTTTGAAGAATGGGCAAATTGCAGGTAGCAGGGCGTTGGTGTTCGCCATTTCAAAGAGACTTCGAAAGCCAACAGATACATCTGCGAGAAGCAAGTTCTTTCGGGGTCGGAATGGTCCAACGCCTTGAAACTAAGTATTAATTACGCACCCCTGCGGACAGCAGAGAGAAGTTGGGTCCCTCAGTCGCAAATGCGGCATAGAGTCTGAAACACCAGCCCTTGTGCTGGGAAAATACCCCAACATCTCCCTCCTCATAACACGCCGGAACCATAGGGTCAAACATGAATTAATAAGGCTCCTCAGAGAAAAGGACTTCACCTGCTTTGAAGAGGTCTATTGTGTTGAAACGGACGGATCCGCGAGGTATGCTGATATTGTCGCATTCCAAAGGACCGGAAAGACAGCATTGATCCTGGATCCGATTTAGGTACGATTTGAGGGAAACGATCTCGATCAGGTAGGTAATGTGGAAAGGGAAAAAAAAGATATCTATGAGATGAAAGATATGATTGGTAAATGTATCCCTTTCCTAAAAGAAAAATTCCGCAAGACCTTCGGAGAGAGAGTTCACCATGAGAGGCCTCTGGTTTGGGTCTCTCGGAACAATACCGAATAGAACAAGGAGCATTTTAGAAGACCTAGGTGCCAATGTTGGGGATATTGCGGTGTTGGCCGAAAATATTATTCTGGACTCCCTGGGGATTATCCACCATCACCTGCATGGTAAATAGATTGGTCTATTTATCATTTTGGATTTTAGCTTTATTTTTCATTTTTATTTATTTTGTTTGTATATGTATATATATTTATGTTTTATTTTTCATGTGCTGTTGATATATACGTGTGCGTTCAAATTTTGATGTTTGATTAGTTCCATAAATTTTCCAATTATCTAGAAGTTTTATACTAGATTAAGAAAGGGTTGATTGTTAGCTGGAAGATAGAATTATGGAGAAGTGAGAAAGTAGTTTATGGATAAAAAATAAATAAAAGTTAGAAAAAAAAATGTAGTGTAATCGAACAAAGATGAAAATACTATAAATTAATTATGTAGATGAATGATTAAATGATAAAAGGGAAGGGGAAGGAAAAAAAAAGAAAGAAATGTAAAATGTATATATATATATATATATATTATGTCCAACTAAGGATTGATCATTCCGCTGTGTATTGTAGCAATGCATTTGGACAGCACTGATTTTCAATAAATCATTTCTCTCTCTCTCACTCTCTCTCTCTCTCTCTCTTGTTTAATTTTTTTGTAATTAGTATTATGTATTATAAAGCTATGTATTCATAGTTATTTTGATAAATTAAGCACTATTTTTTTTTTGTTTTACCCACTGTAAGGGCTTCAGCCTGTTGGTGGATGCTGTTGAAAATAAATAAATAAATTGCTGGAGGAATAAAAATTATATAGGCAATTTAATTTTTATAGTGACCTACAAATTACTAGTTTTCAGTCAGGTGTTCTACATCCGACATTTTTCCGACAATCACGAGGTTTACCGTCAGCGTTTAGAGAAAGACATTGTAACACTGCCGCACTATTTCACTGTCGGGACATTACTACTACGACAGAAAACTGTCAGCATGAAAACGAGGTTTATTATATGAGGTTGTTGTACTTCCATCCCTAATAATTCTAAGTATTGTTTGGAGTTCAAACTGCCATACAAACTCCTGATAACCTAGAATAAATTCCTTAAAATGGTACAGGTTAATTCGGTACACCAAATTCAGTAATTTACACGAGGATAATGGTATGCCGATAAATTTCAAGGAAATACAAATTATTTACGGTAGCATTTCTTCAGAGGCTATATAGATTTTTTTAAAAGGAGGCTATACTATATTTTAAGCTTAAGATCAGCATTAATAGTTTATGCCAGGAAACGATACGAATTCTTGATTTTGCTATTTCAAAAAACTAAAATCATACTATTCAAGTAGCCAGGATACTGATCACAAATTTCCTAAATGACAAAGTATTTCCAGCCGGCTTCAGTATTAGTGATATATTGATAAAACTTCGAAGATATCAAAAGCATAAAATATTCCCTTGAAAAATATGGTGAGCTAAGTTTTGAGCTAAATGAGAAGCTTTCGAAAATAGAAAGCCATCTCGAGGGCCATCCGAAGCTTATGGAAGATCTGATTTCCGAAAATAAAGTACTAAAATCTAGGGTTGGTGATCTAGAAATAGACTATCCAGGTCGATAGAGTTACGGGGCATCCTGGGGAGTATCCTGCGGTCCTGGTTGCCAGCGTGGGAGCCAGCCTCGGTATTAAGATTAACATTGAGGACCTCGACTTGGTAGAACGGCGAAGACCTAAAAAAGACGACCCTCGACCGTTTCCTGTCATTGCCGGCTTCATCAGGTAGTCTGTACGAGACGAGTTTGTGCAGCGGAGAAAAGTTAAGAGAGACTTCTTCATACGGGATATTGGCTGGCAGGAGAACGATTCTCACTGATATATCTCGGGGAAGAAATAACTCCCACTTATAGGCGTCACTCGCTCGTCAGAAGGGAGCAGCGGGAAAATTAAAATTCGCCCGGTTTGCGGCTGGAAGAGTGCGCTGCCGGAAGAATGACGGCCACCCCGCGATTTACATTGACCAGACTAAAGATCTTGGCACATTCTGCTGACGTTTTGGCACCCCTCTACCCTCTGGTAGGATTTGGAAACTCTCAATGAACGCCAAACCTAAATTACAGTGCTGTGTTTCGTGGCTTATTTATTTATTTTTTCTTCATTTTTTCTTATTTCTTTACTTTAACAGAAGTATTTTATTTATCTTCTCATGTTTTTCTTTTTTATAGCTCTTTTTGTTCAATAGATATGTTCATTATTCACTTTTTTCAAATCGTCGTAGTTATGAGCATCTTCCCGCTAAATACTGTATACTGTCTTATCTCACCTCCATGTCTAGTGTCCTGACCTCCTGTCACGTAAATTCCCAATCCTTACTAGCTCATTATGATAAATTCCTTCAGTATTTTATCTGGGAAACAAGAGCGCGCTATTCTGATCTCTATACCACCACCCACAGAACCAAAACATTCGAACGTCCCTTTTTCGCCCGCTCCTCTACTCTCTGGAATTCCTTCCCTTCTAATATCCACCATGCTTCTTCTCTATCCTCATTCAAATCCCTCTTTTTCCAACATCTTCTTTCTTTCAAAAATGATACTCTCTAATTACGAAAGTTTCAGTATAGGATTAACATTTGGATCAGAAGTGAATAATAGTCTTTTAATGCACTAGCTTCAACTTTGCTAATCAACTCATTATTTTTGTATTTTTCATTTCTAACTTTTTCTTTTCTTTTTTCGTTTTTTTTTTTGTTCGCATTAATTATCAAAATAAAAATTTATATTATTTGCTTATTTATTTTACTGAAAATATTGTAAACATTAACTGATTTATATTTTGTAGTCTTATGGCCAGATATTGTTTCTGGTTTATTTATTAAATTGTGTTAGTCTTAAGGGACCTAGTCCCAGAATAAAGTTCTTATTCTCCTCTATTCTATTCTCTCCCCCCCCCTTCTATCTCTCTCTCTCTCTCTCTCTCTCTCTCTCTCTCTATATATATATATATATATATATATATATATATATATATATATATATATATATATATATATATATATATATATATCATACCCATCTAAAATTTAAACAATATTAACAATGCTCTACTTAACGACAGTCAAATTTGTTGTCGGAAATATTATAGAAATTCATTATTAAATTTTTGTGTATGCACTTTATGATATTTTTATGGAATTAATTCTTCTGTATCAACGTTGATTATTAAATTACGGGGAAAATGAATAGTTACGGGATATGATTGGTGGTGACATAAACTATATTATTTTGTTCGCAGCCTCACTGGATGGGACACATAGTTATTATAATAGCTCCCTCAACATACTCTTTGTAAGTGAAATGTTCCTTGTTTGCTTCCCATGAAAATTTACCTTTTCTTAGAGTCATACAGTGTACCCAGGCTCTGATACACACCTCTCAGGCTCACATCTAATTCTTTTAACTAGTGTCCTGGATATTTCAGAAATATTCTATCAAAAGCCAATATATCAACTTTCAGAAAATAATTCCCAAAAAACACATGAAAATTGTTCAGAAAACACCCCTGAACAACTTGAATAGAAACAGCACAGAGGATGGAGTACTAGACTGCGAGGTGCTGCGATCTAGCGGAAGCCGGGGCCACAATTTGCGTTCCTTGCTTGAACCGAACGGTTAAATCTTATTCCTTGCTTGATCTTAGCGCGTTCGGCCGAACCCAGTCACCTTTTGATTTAATTAATCATTCATCATGCATCAGTAGGCTAAAGGAATCCACCGGCTCACAGAAGTAATAGAGAAGCTGGTGAATAGAAAATGCCAATGAAGGAACCAGCCAGCAAACCAGTTATAGAACCTGTGTAGCTCAAGTTACATCACTTCACCAGGTACCCCAGAAATTATCAACTGCCAATTTAAAGAGACAAAAAATAAATTTGCCAAATTATCCACATTTACTAACATAATAGTATTTTACCCAAATTTTGATATCTTTTCAGACAGATAATCATATTCTTTTCTTCTACAACTTCAATTATAATACAATCCACTCCATCAATTTACAACACATATTCATTACAGTCGAAACAGCATAAACATTTGTTCCAAATTCTACGTGTCCAGCGTACTTTGACTCATATGAAATCACTGATCACCAAACAAAAATTATTGTGGGACATCTCATAAATTTTGATTGAAAAGGCTGATTATTAACAATCATTTGACAAGGGGAAATTAAAGTTTTGAAGGAAACTAAATAACATAAAGAACCAAGAATTAACTGAGAAGTACGTTTCTTCAAGATAGATTGAGATTGAACAGTTTATCACTGATCTCGATAGAAAGTGTGTGCTCTTCAAAGAGATAGACTTAGAAGTTATTCGAGATCATATAAAAGTTAAGAAAAGTACTTCTTGTAAATGTTAAACATTTTTAAATGTTTTATTATGTTTGTTAATACTCAAATATTAAATAAAATAATGATTTTTGATAGTATGTTGTTTATTTCTGTTGAAAAACCAAAGTTGTTCAGAAAATAAATGATCTAATCCAGAGGGCCCCCATACCTTAAAGTGCCATGGGCCCCCACTTAGTCAAATACGGCTCTGGATGTAGTCATAATGCTACAACTATTGTTATAGTTTATTATAAAAATAAAAAAATCATTCATAGCTCAACACTGTTGGCTGAATTCATTACTGATTAAGAATTTACTAAAAAGATTTCGTATGAACATAAAAAAAATTATATCAACATAGATATAAACATTATATTTAATCAATACACAGTCTATTTGATTGTTAATTTTATATAATCATTTTGCATTAATTAATAAATATATTTACACATAACTAATACAGAGATTAATTAGTTAATTAGAAATTCATAACGACCGTCATGAAATTGACTATAGTTTAGGATATTAATAATATTGAATAACAGTAATGTAGTGAATCATGTTATGCTATGAATTGATTAATTCTCTAAGTACCTGTATAAGGAAAAGAATATTTCATAAGTATTTGAACAGAAGGGTTCCGGTTTTGCTGTAAATTTATACTTGGGTGAGAGAATCACAAACAGATTTGCTGTTGTATGTTGTACACATATATTGGATTAAGGATGTGATCAGTAGTCTAGTGGAGGAATCTTGTTGTTTATTGGGTTGCGCGGCTTTATGTGCTCCAACCAGAGAAGGGGGAGTAATCCTACAGGTTTCCAATCTATTTTAGAGAGGGTAAGGAAGGGATATATTTGGTGGAACCATCACAAAATGAAAAACAACGCAGAACGGAATCGAACAAGACCCTTCTACTGGCTTCAGTATGTTAGAGTAATGTTCCAACACGTTCCATCACCGCGTTGTGATTTACGATTGAATATTAACCTTATATCTGGAACACAGAATTTTGAAATAAGTTGACAGTACTTGGTATTGTAATAGAGATAGCCTGATAAGTGGTTTAATTTTATAAGAACAACATCAAGTTTGTCTACCCGCCATTACTTTCTAGTACTTATCACATTATATATCAAAGGTTTTCAATAATGATAAACCTTTACGAAGTGACTAAAAAATGATGTTAAGAAATATTCCAAGTAGTTTTCCAGCGTGTCATTCTTGTCTGTTGTTTTCCTAATTAAACAATGTAGATTACAAATATCAGGACAGGTGAATCGTAAGAGAATTCTACATCCCATTTAATGATGAAATTTCGAAACTACAGCTTATTTTTTTAATTCAAGGAAAAAAAGAATGTAGGTCATGATTTAAAGTTTTCTGCAGCTTCTCAGTTAGGAAAATTTACCTACTATAAAAAAAATAAAATTTTTGAGAACATAAAAAGAAGACAAAAGATTGTAATTAAAACTAAGCGTTTATAAGTTGACTTAGCTAAAAAACCTCAATAACAAATAACTTGCTCTTTTAAACCGACTTTAATAAGCTTTTTTAGATTGCAGTCCTAATTAAGAGGCTTCACCACTAACCCGCTTTAAGTTCTCTTAAGAATACTTAAACGTCAGATCTAGCCCCCGGGGGGATACTGCCCTCCCTCCCCTCCCCCACTACCCGGCAATAAATCAATGAAGTACAGGAAAAAACAAAAAAAATCGGAAAAAAATATCGTAGCACAATTCAAAATTCAGATCCATTCAAAATTTTTATTTTCGTATCTTATTTTTTTTAAATTTCACTCTTCATTTTTTTCTCCATTGCATTGGTTGTTTCACTGTTCCTTGTTAATTTTATTTAACTATCAGAAAGCCAAAAGATACATGCGCGAGAAGCAAGTTCTTTTGGGGTCGGAACTGTTCAATGTCTTGAAATTAAATATTAACTATGCACCTAAGGGTCACAGGAGCCAGCGGATAGCAAAGAAAAGTTGGGTACCTCTGTCGCAAATGCAGCAGAGTCTGAAACACCAGCCCATGTGCCAGTAAAAAGCCCCTGTTTGGTAATTAATGGAGTGGATAATTATTTTATTTATTTAATTTTTATGCATTGCTATCTTTATTAGTCAGTATCTTTTTATTTATTTTTTTTCTGTTCCTGTTTTGGTTTATAGGTTTAAAATTTTATCATCGATTAGCTTTTTAATTTTTGAAATTGTATACAATATCGATGTATAAAAATCTCAGATTAGATTTCCCAAATCATCAATATCGCATCGATTTCGTAGTACTGGTGCCGTCCATTCGGAGATGAGAAAGGATTTTTTTTTTCACTAAAGATATAGATATATACAACCTATTATGTATGTATATGAATACATTGAGCAAAAATATTATTTATAGCACATACGTTTAATTTATCCCAAAGTATCCAGTCACGCATTAACTTTGGAGAATGGCGTTCAAATTGAAGATGTCAGATTAATTTCATTGAATCACCTTAGTTATGAACAGCTACTACACCTTGCATTATTTTGTCTTTTAGCAGTGTTCCAATAATGGCTGTAGAACAGATTGCTCTGGATTTCACCACAACATGTGCCAGGAAAATTCCAGAATTTCGCTTTGACCCCGAAACGAATTCCTCACGAAGAGAAGACCACGGATATTGAAAGTGAAAGTGAATGGTTCCGGAGAAAATTGTAGATACTATAAGATTGAACACTGCCAATGTGTTAATGAAAATTAAGACGCTTAAATCGAACCAACATATGCAGAAGAGTAGGCGATGAGCGACATAAAGGCAGACAAAAGTATCGTCAACATTGTGATGTACAAGTATGATCGGAAAATGTTAGATCTGTTAAGACCTTCAGTTTACATAGAAAAGACCAAGTAGTCACTAAGAACTCTGGGCACAAAACTGAAGGCATAGGACAAAGTCAGTAAGTTAGACGATCGTACTAAGAAACACATCACTTCGGGAAACACGCCCAAGCTGTATAGCCTAACCAAAATTCACAACTATAAGCCAATGAGGCGAGAATTATGCTTAGACTCACCAACGTACAAGTGAGCATGCATTTGTCTGCATTGCTTAAGCACTATGTGGTTTCTTCAAGTCTTAGGAACTCTACCCACTTTGTAGAGTTTATGAAAGACATTAGGATTCCGCAATAATCGGTTGGTTAGTTTCGACGAGGAGTGTCTTTTCACAAACGTTCCTGTGAATAACTCCATTGAGATCTCGAAAAAAACAAAACATGGCTGGATGAAAAAAAACTTTGAAAATGTGTGAATTTTGCCTGTCAAGTTATTTCAAATTTAGAGATAACATTTATTAACAAACAGTCGCAATGGGCTTCTCCTCCGGTGCTAATATTTTATGGAAGAGTTGAAATCGAAGGTGTTAAACCTCTAGTCTCAAACCTAAGGTTGAGTTACATGGATGGTAGTTTTGCGGTATTACCATATAGTAAAGAAACAGTGGATGCTTTTAATGATCATTTGAAAAGGATCCACCCAGCCATGAGGATCTCACTATTGAGTTGAAAGAGGACACATTTTAGGATGCGATGGTATCAGTTATTCAATTTTTACAGTATATATATTTTAGTCCGTATTGCCTAAAATTTAAGATCAAGATCCTGTTCATTGATAAAACAAAGTTTACGCTAAGAGAAATGTCAGTAGTGGAAAGGAGAGCGGAAATAAAGGCAAGCATATTTCATGAGCAAGTGACTGGAAGTAGAGAGCTTGGCTCAGTGAATATTCTAGTTAGAGAACCAGGTCGAAGTGAGAGAGTTAAGAATTTACAGCCGATATCTTCCCCCCTCCCCGCTCCTCCTCGAAGTAAGAAAAATAAAAGCCGCTTGCTTTTGTTAAGAAATCCGTTTATTATTCATTTAGAAATCGGGCATCATAGTATCCATTATTGTATACTTTTTCTTTCTTCCACTCCTGAGATTTTTTCGAAATGCATTTTTTAACGCTTTGAAGGAAGAACAGAATAGACTGAAAGTCGATGAGCTAATATTTATTTTTATAATTAGGTAGCTTTGGGGGCTTCAATTTAACAGAAAACGATATATATTTGTTTTGATGGTCAAACAGGATAACGATCCAACATAATGTCGTCTTGAATAATTGAACAGGAATGTTATTGCTCAACCAAGGTGGTAATGAATGTTCTAAGCCAGTGATGGCTTTAAAAACGTCAAGAGTTATAATTATTTACTCATAAGAGTTTATTTATATATTTCATTTAAGCGCAGAATAATACCAATTAAGAAAATAATAAAACGCTGCAAATTTTTACACTATGGTTTAAAAAAAATTATTAGGCTTTGATATAATGATTCCAAAACGCTTTAAATATTTCCTCTATAATCATTAATGGTAGAGGTGTGGGCGTATAGATCATCTAATCGGCTGCCATTTTGAAACGTAATAACGGAGTCTCGAGGATCAACCTGGAGTGACCTGTGACTATGCTGCCATATCTGAAAAGACCGGCACAGAAGTCTCGGAGAAAAGACGTGGGCAACAAGAAGATGGATAGATATTTTTATAATCGTTTTTGGAATTCTAAATATCTTGAAACGTAAAACCTCATATTTTGAGGAGGGGGACTATAATTTGTTTTATCTTGGTCGATTCCAAAGGTTCACTATTGAACATAATAAACAAAAGACTTGAGGGCAAATATATGCAAACATAGAATAGTAAGCCAGCTGAGGGTAGCCAATTTAATGAAACCAACATTTTATTATAATGGAACTGCCTGGAAATTAAAAGGAGAACAAAATTGCACCATTTGTAACCTACAAAAGCCAGAAAACCTCTACCATTTTTTAATAGAATGCCCAATGTACTAGTACAGGTATTGGTGGGAGGAACTAGTCCGGCAAAGTGCTAGGAACTAGGGTTAGGAACTAGATGCTACAGGAACTAGGGTGGGTCTAGTGGTCCATTTTGCCAACCCCTGACGACTACCTTCACATCGCCGCCGCGTAATAACCTGAGTGGGAGTGTTAAGATTCATTTCTCGGGACCACCGTGAAAATAAATATTAACTGACCCAAGTGGGAATCAAACCCTCAACGTTCAGAACCAGGCACTCTGGGATCCTCGCCCCAACGTGCTCCGCTGTCAACTCCTCGATGCCCCGTGGACAAAGACTTTAATTATTAAATTAGATAATTTATATAAGTGATTGGTATAACATAAGTTATAAGTGATTGGACTAATAAATTTAACTTCATCATTATATATCAATATATATCAAATATATATATATATATATATATATATATATATATATATATATATATATATATATATATATATATATTTAGACTAATTCTTGAATTTTATTTTTACTAAATATTAATTAAATTTTAATTAACATTAATTTTTTTTTCTTTTATACACATCCGATTAACCAGCTCTCAGCGATTTTCCAGTCCCGACTAGGACGAATAAGCGGGGTTTTACTGTATATATATTCGTAATCAAGATAATAATTCAATTTTAGGGAATTAAATAACATTAGACAACCTACAGAAGTTAAATTATATAATATATTACTCAGTGAGCACTCAAAAAATTAGATCATTCATTATAAATTATTAAATGTGCATATTATAGGTTTTATGAGTTTTTCCATTCTAGCTCCATAACAACATTTAAGTATTTTCAGCATTAAGGCATTCAAGCCTACCATATTTATAACTGTTATTATTTATATTATTAACCACGTTTTTATAGCCATAATTAACATGTGCGAACAGTTATATGCCTCACTTCTTATTATTTAACTGTTATCCAACAAGGGGGAGGCTACGGACTTTATTTTATAATATTATAAAATATTATAATATTTTATACGAATTTTATTTACAAATGTTCCATAACATTTTTAAATAAAACCGCATTACAATGTATTTCTTTCTAATAAATTGTGTATATTCGAACATTGTGATTATGTATACAAGTAAATATCTATTTTAATACTTAAATTCCGCTTAGATCATTGCTTTTATTTGAAACGCCTTCTAATTGAACTGAGTTATTTTGTTTATGTAATCTCTATATTTTTTTTTATTTTTTATATATACAAGATTTTTGCTGTTTACAATTTTATTTATTTGTTTTATCTTTTTATATTGCTTCTAATTCTACATACAACCATTTTTAAATTCGATTAAAAATAATGTGCTGTATTTTACACCAACAACTTTAATTTATTATTTGACAACGTTTCGGAAGTTAATTTTTTTTTTGTAATTTTTATATCCATGATTTATAACTGATTAAAGTTAGATAAAGATGAGTTAAAGATAATTTCTCGAAAAAAAAAATTTATCGGCAATAATCATTATTACGATTATATAATATAATATTTTATATATTTGAATGTGATGTAATATTCTTTTTTTTTTTTTTTTTTTCGATTTGAACATTTTTTGAGTCCTTCTAGATGTACCTGAGGATGGTATATATAGCCGAAACGTTGTAAAATAATAAAATAAAGTTGGTTAAGTAAAATATAGCCCATTCTTTTTAATCGAATTAAACATTGCTTCACCTAAGCATATGAAAAATGAATTATAAAATTCATTTACACCCAAACTCCTGTAATTGTAGTTATTATAAAATATAGCATTCCATTCATACATTTAAATAAAGAACTAAAATTAATGAAAAAATATGACTTTTATATAAGTTTTGTATTTTGAGTCATAATTTTTGATGCAATTTTCATTCTTAACCTTAAAACCTAAGCCCTATTGACGGTTATAGAAACTTAATGATTATTTAACTTCTCATTAAATCCCTCCCTCGAAAAATAACTTTAAATCCCACCTCTCGAAAAAAAATTCTGCGCCTGATGAAGAGGTTGAAGATGAATGAAGAGGTTTAATAGAATTTGCTTCAAAGCCAAACACTCTGTTATTTTCAGCTAAGAAGCTTAAGGCTGATCTTTCCAGGCAATGTTATATTTTTGTATATTGTAATTTTTTTTTCATGAATAGGAAGCCTTATACATATTTTTGTTACTACTTTTACATTTATCCTTTATTGCTTTTAAAATATTACCAATATACTTAATTTATTTTTAACATTCCTATGTTCTTTCGGGTTTTTTTTTTTTTTCTGAACTGTTCTCTGATCTATTTCTTTGTGTGTAACATTTCTCTATGTACTAAATGCTTTTGATGGAGCCAGACCTCCTGTAATTGTGTATATTATAAAATACAATATTTTTTCATTCATTCATAATAAACAAAAAAGCATCGATAGGAATATTTCACGTTGAAGATTAAATAATGTTGAATCTATTTTGTATTCGCATATATTTTCGACCATGAAGACTTTGTACGCACCAAGTGGTATTTATATATGTATATATAATTATGACTTATGACTTGGGATAATCTGGAGGGTGTCACAAAATTTCTAATATGAGGATATTATTAAGTCATATTTCTAAGCGAAATATGACCGAATAATTTCCCTTCACACTAACCAACATTCAAACACTCAGGTTCAAAAGGTGTCGTATATCGGTCAAAATCCATGTTTAGGTTCGTTCAGCAGACCGTTGAATTTCTGAATGTGATTAAGGCTAAATGTAACATTTGTAGTGAACTGCAAAAATTAGTAGAATTTAGAAGTTGATTTTCTCAAAACGAAACTTCCGATTTGTAATCTTTAAACGGATTTGTTGTTAAGAAAACCATTAAATTCACGCTAATTGGTTCATAAGTTTTTTAATTAATTATTTTAGAATTTTAAAAAAATCTATCGGATTAATGATTAAAAAAAAAATCGCTCAAAGCCACTTAGCCACAAGTATATCAAACGACTACGCAAAAAGACTAATTTTCGTTTTGCATAGGCTCATCGTAAAAAGAAGAATACAATATAAAAAACCGGGAGACAAGTTACGAGCTTCTGTTGTAGGCTATGCAGACCTTCACCGTATCTACCGCATGTAGCCCAGCTAGTACATGATATTAAAGTGAATTGGTTCACTTTTGCGTTAAAGTCGAGCGGGGAGTAATTTTCTTCAGTTTGTTACGTAGATTACAAACACGATGATCCGGAAATCGAAATTGGTAGCTTTGCTATGGTTTTTAGCGACCCTCTTCTCTTTTACAGAAATGGCCAAGTCATTGCAGTACATGTGATGAATCATAATAATGCTGATAATTTTGATATAACTTTCTTTAAAAAATCTTTCATTATTTTCTTATTTTTTTTCCGATTAATTTAGTCCATATCAAGAGTGTAAGATAAAACGGCATAACCTAGAATTTTCAAAGATTTCGGATTTTCGCACCATCCCACTCTGAAAGGTCAAATCTATATATGGGTGCAAAAATCCAATTTTAAAAATTGATGGTTACCTCGTTTTATCTTAACACCCTCGATATACTAGTAGATTTTTATTTCAGCTAGATAAATTGTTTTATCTGGTGTATGTTTATTAAACAAGATAATACATTGTGTTTATTATCCTGGTGTTAATTACATCAAAATCTTATAACGCACTCTAAAATTTAATAGATTTGGTAAGTTAGAATGTTTTGATTCGATAAATAAATTATTCTAACCATATAATTTTATAAGTCATATTATTTTTAATAAATAATAAATTACATTCGTTACTATTTTTCTTATCATTGACAGCTAATAAAATTTAATTTCTTTCCAACATGTACTAGATTAATTTTGAAAGTTTTCTATTCTGGAATAATATTAAATACAGATATAAATGTTACCTCTATAAGTGTATTTCAATATTTCCTACCACTTTCACTGATCTTTCGGCCAATATTTGACTTGATGATTGGTTGGTTGGTGATGACACAACACCTTCGAATTGGTAAAAAAAAACTGCTCGTATATTCCACATCTCATAATTTTCGAACCCCTGTCTTTTTAGAAATTCACTATTGACGGTAATAGAAGGTGCAAAGTCAGGGCTATAGGCGGTGTGAGGTATGACGCTGACTCCAGACATATCGTCGATTTTTTTCTGGCCTTAATATGAATTATGTTAGGGGATTTGTCTCTGTCTTTTCCACAATATATAGTCCACCTTTTTGTAAAAATTATTTTGATACTCTGATTGATCAAAGTGACGTAACTATTGCAACTGTTTCAACCCTCGATGCGTTTGCATCCAAGCACTGCATACGAGAATTTCGCCATAAAAACTCCGAATATGCATAATTATTCGGGTACTGCTTTTGCAATTATTGTTAGTATTTTTCTTAACAATATCTCCTAAGACCTCGAGGCAACATTTCCTTGGCATATTTTTGTTGCAACATTTAAAACGTAGATAAAATGTAGGCGTAATATGTAAATTACTGTGGACGTATATAATCGAATAAAGGACTCGAAAATGTAAACAATGTACTAAATTGAAGAAAAATTAAGTTAAATAGGTGTCATATATTCACATAGTATCTCTAATGATACAAAAGCGCTGAACAATATGAAAATCATTATTGTTAAGAGAGATAACTATTGTCTCATTTAGGACATTAAGCAATAAGGATAAAGCAGTTCATTCATACCATTTTTACAGAAAATATGAACTAATTAAATAATATCATGATTAATGGAAACAAAAATAAAGGAAATTTAAATCAAAGTCAAATAAAATAAAATAAATAGCATAATCATGACTCCGAACCTTGCTCCCCACTTTTCGGGAGAAAAGCAGGACCTCAAGGTATCCAAGTACTTCTCTCTCAAAACACTTAACTGGTATTGAAAGCCAGTGGAGACTGAGAGAGGATACTGTAACCTCACAACCAGAAGATCAGGACTTGAATGGAGAATCTGGCGATTGCCAGAACTCCTTTATAAGTAAATATTTGCAAAAGGCCAAGTGGCTACTGCCGTTTCAACAAAAAAGAATAAAATAAGCATTTAATATATAATTTAAAAGTAAATAACAAATAGTTCTGTGAACAGAAAACTCCGCGTAAGAGATTTTTTCTCTTCACGTTCCTAGCCTCCGCGTAATATATATATATATATATATATATATATATATATATATATATATATATATATATATATATATATATATAAAATAAAATTAATAAACAAATTTATAAAATTGGAAAATAAAGGAATATTCATGTCGAATTTGAAAAAAATCGAACGACATTTCGTCGTCACTGTGAAACAAACAGATTTTTTAAGAAAGGGGCCATTAAATCGGCCGCCAACTTGGATTGGAACTAGTAAATAACAATACCCACACATACGTAGTTTTTCCTAATCTCCAGAAACATTCGTGCCATATTTGAAGAAAATTCAATAAGGCGTTTAGTCGTAATCGATATGCAGTAAAGATATGCAAACGAAATGCCGAACAGGACCTTGCTACGCCTAGTCAATAATTTGATACTCATGAACTTTTGAAGAATTTAGCATTCTATAGAGACATCAGCGTTATTATCTTGTGTTGCTTCTAAAGATATCTATAGTACCTATGGACATTGGTGAATTTAGGGGTGGCCATGGGGGTGCAGGCCAGGGCGGTAAATTTTCAGGGACCGGCAAATTTTCAATGAAATGAAGTTCTATTCCAAAAAATCTGTAATAAATAGAAGGTACAGGGGTTACATTGCTCTCGTCAATATAAAGTTATAAGGTTCTTCGTTTCCACGATTACCCTTGGGTTTAGGATAACTTTTCCCTGAAGAATTTTCTCAGTGTAGGGACGGCAGATTGCTACAAGCCCCTAAGTGGCAATAGTGAAGCAAATCCACATTTGCCTACGGGAGTTTATATTTGCAGATGAAACATCTGAAATGAGTTTGATAAGATTAAATAACTGATTACATCATATAATTAGCTATAATCAACCAGATTTTTTAATCAATAACAATTGTTATGGTATATCGATTAAGTGTTTGTTATATGCTTTATTTTTAATAAGCATAGAATGATTTTTTTTTTTAATTTTAATTTTTTTATCAGTTTATGTAGCATTTTTTGTTTCTATTAATTCTATTTGTTTGGGATATTCCCCGTTAGCAAATAAGTTAATCATTATTATAACATTATTTTTTCCCAATCGTAAAAACTAATAAAAAATGTGACCGTGTTGAATATTAATTAATAATTAGCAGTTGGACGTACTGAATATACTGGGCGTTCTATATAATGCACCTGCAACAAGTTATCTACTCGAAGCAGCTGACGGCCTTGCCGGTCATTCCGTCATTATAGACGGCAAGGTCACCCTATTTGTGGGGGTGGAAAATGAGGTCATAGCTACTTCTCTCCCATCACATTTCTTTCTGCAATAGTCTTGCTTTCCATTCCTCCTGAATAAGTAATAGATTTTTTGAGCTCCTCTTGAAACTCCACAGTTAACTCATAAAATTGTTCGTCAGTCAATCAACTATAATTGCAAAGGAGCTGAAAGTTTGGAGCTGAAGGAAAAGATAAAATAAAAGAGTCATATTTTTCATTATTAATTGTACTAAAGACAAAACTTCGGCTGTCATTATAATAGTGACAGAAATTATTTTCATTAAAAATTAAATTTGAAATCAGACGTCTCAACTGGAAAGAGTAAAAATAAAATTTTAATAAAGAAGGTCCGCGAGTTACTAGGGAACAGCTCCCCAAACCCTGTTGAAAAACTGTAATCACGACGGAATTAAAAATTTAAATTGTTATTAACAATGCTTATCGTGAAATGCATAAAGATTTACTTGAATAGATCGATACAGCTTTGGTGATATCGATGTCTCATTAAGTAATTAGGTTGTAATTTAAATCTTGTAAAAAATGCAAAATAATAGTTTTATTTATTTTTAGATTTTCCCTCATTAAATCATTTTATAATGTTAGTTAATTATCAATATACGAATACAGTGGTAGGAGGAAGAGAATTTGAAGTATTTTTTTCATTTTAATGCTATAGTGGAGATTTATGTTAAAATTATACTAAAATTTTGAATATCTAGAATATTAAAAAAAAAAAAAATAGTGAATTTTATATAGATACGGAAGATAAAGATTCGGAATATCGACACAAAATTGCAGGATCAAATAAATTAACACTACAAAAAAGTTAGTTAATAATTGGATGATTCCAAAACAAGTCCTTAAATATTTCAAATACCAGCAAATAAGTGACCAGTCAACGTTTCGCCAAATCAGGCATCATCAGGACAGAAAAATACATAGATGTGGACCAAAGCGCATCGCACATCCCAGTCCAAAATGGACCCATAAACTCGAGATAGCACGTCACTCAAAGAAATCTCGACTGTTAACTAAATCATTTGAGTGTTAAAGGTGGATTGACGAAGATAATTTAAAGATCACATAGCAAATGCAAGACAGGGAGATTATAAGAATGGATAACGAGCTTAGGCATTCAAAGTGTTGCACTTATAAGTGGATTGCAGTTACGAGCGCAATTATGAACTCACAGATTAAGTCATAATTCAAGTCACCAATAGAAAAAACGTCTGCTAAGTAGGTCTTTATAGCTTTCTCACTATTACATATATTTCAAGGCCAATGATTTGCCATTTGAGCATAAAAACTACGGGACGAGCCGTTTTTGAAATTTAAGCGTGTCAAGGAAAATACGTTTGGATATGCATAAGTGAAGGTTGTTGATGGAATTTGACAAAATTGATACAGGGCAACTTTGGACCAAAACAGATAAGTTATTTTCGAAATATAGGTGTGTCAGGGAAAATACGTTTGTGCATTCGCATGTGAAAGTAGAGGTTGTAATTTATTAAAAATGATACTGGACCATTTCCACACTAATCTCCAACTTTCTTTCAATTTTGGGTCAAATCGGAAGAACAGCTCTCAAAATATTGGGGTGTCAAGGAAAATATATTTTCATATGCTTATGCTAAAATATGAGATGAAATTTGATAATAAACAATTTGTAAACTAATTTCCATCTTTCCTCCAATTTCGTACCAAATCTGTCGAGCCATTTTCCAAATATAGGTGTGTCAAGGAAAATGCGTTTGCACATGCGTAAGCAAAAGTAGTTGGTAGAGTTTGATAAAATTGATATAGGACCATCTAAGTACCAACTCGCACAATCCCTAAAAACTTCATAAAAATCGGATTAACGGTAGTATGTGTTATGCCCGTCACATATATTTGACTACAGACAGACACGGAATCAAATTTGTTCCTTAATGTATGCAACGTAAAACCGGAGTTTAAATTTTCGGATTATGAGTAAAATTTTTTTTTTTAATTCCTGTATGAATACAAATAGTCCAGGCGCAATCGTTTATTTTTTTAATAAATTGCCACGGGACTTTCTCAACGTGATAATTAGGAGAACAATAGTAGAAACAAATTTTATATGTTTTAGATAAAATCGGTATGTAGCAACATTGAACATAGGGTTGTTTCTCGAAACGGGCACTAAAGGTGATGCAGCGGAGAGGAAGTGGCGAAGGGAGGGGGAAAGCTCTCCCTATCACTTCCCCTATCTCCACGTCCCCTCCGCTGCTCCCCCTTTAGTGCCCGTTTCGAGAAACAGCCCTATGCTCAAACGCTTTTTTTAGGTATTTAATCGAACTTCCCAAATTTTTCATGAAAATATGGTTGTAGAGAAACTCCTCGAGAACAAATAGCGCTTTGAAAAAATGGATCTAGAACCATTTTGGGCTTTGTTCAAACCTTTTTTCGATATCACCTGTTTTTACATTTTATCAATTTCCGGAAAAAGTTATAATGATTTTTGCAGACAATTTTTATTATAAATAGGCACTAACAAAAGCCTCAATTTAACAATTTAAGCCCCAAAACAAGCTCCTGCAATAATTAAAAGGTCTGTAATAAAATGACCGAAAATGGCCATATTTCGCTGTTTATAATTTTTTTTTAGAAAAGTTGTTCGCCGACTTCAATTGTTTAAAGCTCATTTTCCGCATTTTTAAACGCTATTAAGAAATATATTTTATTTTTTGTAAACAAATTTTTTTCACATATTACACGTGAAAAAAACATTTATCGGTACCTTTGTGAATTTTTTCAACATGTTGCTGCATACTGAAAACGTCAAATATTTGTAGTTGTGTCAATTTCAATAGATGTATGCTTGTTGCTTTTCTTTTGGAAATAGTACGATATGAGCTAATTCAAAATTCTCTAAATTTAAAACATCAAGTTCATTTTTTTGCGAATGCCCTTTAGTTTTTTAACGTCTTCTTTTTGCTCATATAGTAATTTTTGATAATTAAAATCCCTAAAATATTCTTTAACAGGTTTATACATCTGGTTTAATTGAGATAGTTCCGACTTGGCATATTTTATTTTGATTGACGAATAAATTGACTAATTTTTTTGGCGGATATATTCAATAGCGTTTACAAACTTTTTATTGGGAAATGTGAAAATTTACCACCTGTGAAATGAACGCTAATTATGAATACAAAATAATAAATTTATTCGCACATCCTAATTTTAAAAATAACATATTATATTATGTTCATCTTTGATTACCGAATAACGAGTTTACAATTGGTAGTTTTTAGCTTCTTCTCAGGTTAGACATTGACCTGGCTATTTTCTCCAAGGGGTATATTTCGTTACAGGCTACTTCTTCAGAGAAACTGATCACCTGTCAGCAGAAGTGTAGCTAGAGGAGGGCTAAGGGAGCGCTAAAATATAATTGTTAATCATTTATTTATTTTTTCCTTTGTTTTTAGGCTCCAATTAGATTTAAGGCGAAAATATTTTTAAGTTAATAATCGTGAAATAATGTTTATAATAAGTTGATGGGGTCGTACGATAACAAAAGCAGAAACGAATATTTTTACTGAACCTGAAAATAAACTTTCAATCCAAATTTGCAGCACTGTGAATTCTGCCCACCCGAGTCGTGCCCCATTCCCCGGGAGAGGGAGGGGAAGCAGCAATCTTGAATTTTGACCAGGGCGCCTGTTGACCAAGCTACGCCACTGCCTGCCATTCTCAGTTTCTTTGAAGAAGTAGCTAGGAACGGTGGACGAAATATAGGAAAGAAAAAGAAATACCTCTTGGAGAAATTTATTTCTGAATCTTTAATCGTAAATAATTAATGTATTATACTATAAATATTCAACAGACAAATCGGAAAAAAAATATTCAAGGACTCATTTTAAATAAATAATTTCTCCTTTTCAGCTACACGGTTAATAGAATTAGTATATGTACATCTTGGATTGATAATTTTTCAACTTGTCAATCTAAATTTTATAAAGTACAATAATCAAAATGTAATATGATAAAGTATTATTATAGGTATACAATGAATGATGATTTTAATTTTTTTTAATCAAATAAAAAAGGATGTACAAATTAAAACTATAAATTACGTATTATAACAGTTTTGAATGACAAAAAAGTTATTAATTCATTTTTATTAGGGTGGGAGAGAACAGAGATATATTGGACAAGGGGTAACATTGAACACTTTCGTATTTCCCGCATTATAGCCTATAGAAACTTGAACCTCACTGTCAGTGTTTGCCAAACTAATGTGGATCCAATGGCTCAGTACATGTCAGTCTGTGTTCCAAACCGAGAGTATGTATAGTTTTGTATTTTTGTAGCATTTCTTTTTAATATTACGCACTGATATTACAAGAAATTGTTACATTACAGTGCAAGAATTTAATTATTTTAAATAATTATTTTTATAATTTGAATAAGTGATGTTTTGATTTGGCTTTTGCTGAAGGCTCTGTGCTATGATTCGTTCGAAAAGATGGTTAGGGGTTATATTGGACAGTGGTTGGGGCTGCTTTGAATAAGTGTACAAAATATTCTCTTGAATGTCCATTGTATTTCTTCTTACGTTTTACTTCAGATTTAATTAGTGATTAAATTTATTTATAACTATAAAATAATGTTTTGCATTTATCAACAAGCTATTTTTATTTTTGTGAACCCTATACGTATTTAGAGAGCAGTCCGGTACTGCTATTTGGGAGAAATTATTACTTTATTTTGATTTTCCGCAAAAGACATTTTTCATTCGTAAGTGTTTACCCTAAAAATCATAGCATGAAAATATTTTGTTTTTTAGCTTTTATTCGTTCTTTAAATATCATCGTTAGTTTTCCATCTCAATATGATTTACTTTTATTTTACTTTACTTTTTCAAATTATTAGAAATAGTTGATATTATTCATATAGTTTCACATTCTATTGTTCTGTCCAAAGAGACTCAATCTCAAGTGCAATGCAACCCCACCATTGGAGATAAATTGGACAGTTTGAGTACCTGCATATTTTAATTGTTACAAATTTAGCACATCAATAAATAATATCCATTAACCGTAGCCAAGGTAAATATTTTAGCTTATAATTTATACCTTCTTAATTTTAAAATGCACAAATCAAAGATGGTTAATGAACTTTGTTTAAAAAATGTCCAAAGCATCCTCCCTCATCCCTAATACCCAAGTCGGGTGCCGTGACATTAAGTCAATTCACGATAAAGTTTTAAGTTTTAGCAAATTTAAGACAATCTTTGTGGTCATTTTATCTCTGATAACTACGATCTTATGCATCTTCTCTATCAAACGTGTCAAATTCATCAACAAAATATTTTGATCAATTGATTTTGTTACTTATTAATAGTTCACTCACCTACACTAATTGTAGTGAATTGATTTTGGAAAGTCTTTTGTAATTATTTTGTAAAGTATTTTGGAAAAAAAAAAAAAGAAAAAAAAGGAAAAAAAAGATAAATAAACGAGAAAAATGCTTGAGTAGCATGCAATGTTGCATCTTTCGGTTTCTCTCTTGTAGAAGATTATAAACGGGAAGCAACCGAGCTCTGGGAGATGTTGGCCCCTAGGCTTAATCAATCCTTGATTAAAGGCTACACTGACAATAAAGGAATCGGGAAAGTTGAGGAGAACGAAAGAAATTAAGACAAAATTGATTTAGTTCATTAAAAAAAAAAATTAAGTGGAGAACAGATCCATTCGTTATTTTTTTTATCTTATTTTTTTTTTTTTTTTTTTTTTTTTTATTCTTCAGTTTACTTCCTCTTTGTTCTGTTTTTTATAAGACAAAGGAGGTTTTACAGTTCACAGGGTGAGTACAAAAATAACAAATAACTCAATCGCAAAATTCTTTGTTCTCTTCAACATACGAAATCATTGGCAAAGTGGTACGTTCGAAAATACAAATTCCAGGTCGTAAGCAATTAAAAATCATTTCAGAAGCATTGTCATACACTAAACAGACAATAACAAAACGAATAATTAATCAGCTCGCGACAGGTTTCTAATGGATTAATCGCTGAATGATATGAAAAACAAAACAACTGTAAACAATATTGAAGAAAATTCATCATAAACTAAAATGAGTTTTAGATAAATATGAAGAAGAAATAAAAATTATGTTGAAAATAATTGCAACAGCGACAACTCTTACATGACCTCTCTTTTCACACCAACTGTATGATCATAAAGTGTTGAAAAATATTACTCACATCCGTTACAAGGCAAACAGATACAGCTATAGTGACCCTCCGTGAAATAATAAAAATGAAATTATTTCCCTTCTGAGGAAAATACAATTTTTTAGTAATAGAATATGGTCGGCAATATTTCAGGGGCGTAGGTCCAAAATAGCGTTGATAAGCACACACGCTCCTCCCCGCTAAAGTGATGATGACAGTGATGAATAGGTCAGAAAGTTTACTTCTAGAAAACTTAAACCTAAATAAATCAAGAACTCTATCTATGAGAAAAAAATTACTTTAGAGATTAAGAATAGATATGAAATTTTAGGAACTTTAGAAGAAAAAGGCAATTATCTAGTAGAATAATTTGAAGGAATCAATGATTACATCAATTAACGGGAAGAATTTATTTTAATGTGGTTCTAATATTTATGATGTTTTTATATTTTTAATATTTAATATTTCCAAGGTTTATATATATATATATATATATATATATATATATATATATATATATATATATATATATATATATATATATATATATATATATATTACATTTTAGATTTACTATAAAACTTTTGTTGTTCATATCTATTTTTTTCTCTATACAAAAATCTTTCTGTACAACCAAAAACTTTATTAATGAGGGACATTTACCCAGATTTTCTTTTCTATTCCAAT